>UESW01002012.1:46007-76139 GCA_900491605.1 Calamus simplicifolius | reverse complement strand
TTGATCGCAATGGTCCGATCGATCATCGTCGATCGGAATCATGGCTTGGATCGATCGCAACCATCGGATCATCGCCGATCAGATGGATCGCAACTATCGGATCGATCATCCCCGATCGGGATCATGGCTTGGATTGATCGCAACCATCGGATCATCTCCGATCGGATTGATCGCAACCGTCGGATTGATCATCACCGATCGGGATCATGGCATGGATCGATCGCAACCGTCGGATCATCTTCGATCGGATCGATCGCAATCATCGAATCCATCATCGCCAATCGGGATCATGGCTTTGATCAGCTGGTTGGTGCCTAGGCACCAGCCAATGCTTAGGCGCACGCCTAAGCACCAGCCGTGCCATGGCATGGCCCAGAAGGGCCGTTCTGGAGGGCCGTGCTGGCACGGCCCAGCCAAAATGGCCCACAAGGGCCATGCTGGCACGGTCAACAAAACGGCCCAGAAGGGCCGTGCCAGGCACGGCCCGTGGCCCATTTCTTGATGAGTCACAGGCCGTGCCGAATTTGAATTTTTTTTACCAGGTCGTGCTTGGCACGGTAATTTTTTTGGCACGATGGGCCTGGCACGGCACGGCCCAGTGCCCATGCCTAATTGGCATGATAAAGTTACATACTGAAGTAATAACCTTACTAGTAATCAGTGTCTAAACCTAACTTGGTGATCTCCTCGTACCTAGGTTGGTTCTTATAGTAGAATCACACGTCATAAATTTAGTTGCTCCAGATTGGTTCTAAGTGCCGACGCGGAGTCGGTCTTTGGTGCCGACGCGGAGTCGGTCTTTGTTGCCGATGCGGAGTCGGTCTTTGGTGCCGACGCGGAGTCGGTCTTTGTTGCCGACGCGGAGTTGATCTTTGGTGCCGATGCGGTGTCGGTCTTTGTTGCCGACGCGGAGCCGGTCTCTGTCTAAGAAATATACTCATCCCAAGAGCGTAATAAGACAAGGATATTCTGAATAATACTTTATTAAAGAATCAGCAAACTACTGATAATACCGTCCGTGTTCCGAATGCGGGGGAGAAGCTTCCCCTTTTGATGCCAGCTTGCCTCCTTCCGTCGGCTCCCCGAGCTGCTGCTCGCCCCAAGAGGTCATGCTATTGTTCCTTCCATTGGGGCATTGTTGAGGCAAATCTGAGGCGCTGGGGGTGCCGACGCATCTGGGGCCACGAGGTTTCCTCGAACGAACCTGCCCAAGTGGCCCTGCTGGACAAACTTTTCAATGGCCTTCTTCAACTGGCGGCAATTTTCGGTGTCATGCCCATAGTCTTGATGATACCGGCAGTAAAGCTCTTTATTGTGGGGGTTTGCTGACTTTAGGGGATGTGGGCGTTGAAAGTAAGGCTCCTCCTCAATCTCTAGCAGGATGTGGGGGATCGGAGCCGTGAGAGGAGTAAACCGCCCCTTAGGATCCAGCGTCTGGGGCCGGTGGTCAAAGCGACGGGGTGGCTCGGGCTGCCTGGATCGTCCCTCAGCTGGTTCCGTGGGTGTTGGCTTCTTATTGGAACTCCTGCCGGCTTCCTTCTGGACGAGTCAGCCTCGCTGGCGTGGATGTACTTTTGGGCCCGTAGGAGGAGGTCGGAATAAGTGTTTGGGGGCTTCTTATCCAGGGAGAAGGTGAAGCGGGACGGAAGGAATCCCCGCTTCAGCGCTAGGGAGGCCACCGCATCGTCGAGATGGTAGACCTCGAGGGCGGCGGTTTTGAATCGGGACACGAAGTCCCGCAGTGACTCTCCTTCTTTCTTGCGGATGGAGAAGAGGTTGTATGCCACCCTTGGGATCCGGCGGCAAGCGTCGAAGTGGGCAAAAAATGCCCTCTCCAGCTCCTGGAAGGAGTCGATGCTGTGAGGGGGCAGGCGTGAGTGCCATGCACGGCGGCCTTCCGCAGGGTTGGTAGGAAGGCCTTGCAGAGGAGGGTGTCTGGGGCGCCCTGGATTTGCATCATAGTCTTGTAATTAGGACTAAAAATGGATCGGATAAAATCCGACTGTATCTAAATCCATATTTAAATTATATCAAATTTGAATATTTATTTTATAATTTAATTAAATTTAAATACGGATTCAGATATCTAAACTAAAAATTTTTCGAATACGGATACTGATATAATTTTAAGTATGTTTTTAGATTCGGATACGGATATCCGTTACGAAATCTCGCTTTCCCGAAAATTCTCGCTTCCCAGCGATCCTCATCCAAACATTTCAACCAATGGAGGAGAGCTCGCGGATTATGTGTTTCTTCAAACCCATTCTTGCCCGTCCGATCCGCCAGCAACGACCCCAAATCCCTCCTTCCCCAGCGGGTAACCTCCCTTCGCATGCCTCTCCTATCCCTCTCTCTCCTTGTAATCTCCCCATGGCCCTCGCGAGGGGAAGGGTACTGGAGCTGGAGAGGATCGCCAGGTGACTTTCGCGAAGCGGCGGAACGGGCTGCTCAAGAAGGCCTACGAGCTCTCCGTGCTCTGCGACGCCGAGGTCGCCCTCATCATCTTCTCCAACCGCGGGAAGCTCTATGAGTTCTGCAGCAGCTTCAGGTAGTGGGCAGCGGACGAGAACTTGGTAAAAAGCAGCGAGGTAAAAGCTTCTTCTTTTATTTATTTATTTTTTGTTTGGATGTTTCGTTCTCTTCTTGTTGGTCTTGATCTGTTTCCGGTTTTAGATCTCGGGGAAGGGGCTGTTCCCGTTGCTGCTGTTCTTGTGTAAAAGCTTCTTCTTTTATTTATTTGTTTTTTGTTTGGATGTTTCGTTCTCTTTCTTGGTCTTGATCTGTTTCCGGTTTTAGATCTCGGGGGAAGGGGCTGTTACCGTTGCTCTTCTTGTGTAAAAGCTTCTTCTTTTATTTATTTGTTTTTTGTTTGGATGTTTCGTTCTCTTTCTTGGTCTTGATCTGTTTCCGGTTTTAGATCTCGGGGGAAGGGGCTGTTCCCGTTGCTGCTGTTCTTGTGTAAAAGCTTCTTCTTTTATTTATTTGTTTTTTGTTTGGATGTTTCGTTCTCTTTCTTGGTCTTGATCTGTTTCCGGTTTTAGATCTCGGGGGAAGGGGCTGTTCCCGTTGCTGTTCTTGTGTCCTTTTTGGTGAAACAATAAAAAGGAAGTCAGATCTGCTGAGAAAGGAAACTAGTGATCTATAAATTCAGAACTTTCTGGTTTTGATTATGTTTTTCTTCCTCTACTCAGGATCGGAGCGATCTACAATTCTTAATTAGTTAGAGAAGGATCTACAATTCTTAAATTTTGGCCATGTCGTTTTCTGGGCCTTGTGAATCAATTGAGACAGAACCCTTTGTACCTTGCCGCTGATGTATTTTACTTTCCGGCTTCTGGCACTGAAAAAATAAGCCGATATATTAACGTTTTTATCAACAAACCATCAGCTAAAATCCCTAAAATTATTTCATTTTTTTTTTAATTCAACTAGTAATGGTATTATGTCACAAAACTTGCTGACCATCAAAAATTCAAATTATAACCGAATGACCCCGCCTTTATATTTATTTATCATCACATAAATAATATAGGAGATGGAAGCTAATATGCCAAGATGCTAACTTATATTCTTTGCATGAGTTTTCTCATACTGTTTATTTAATCTAGACAACTAGTTAAGTCTTCATCTTTCTGTGTAAGTTTCACTAATTAATTAGTAGGGAGTAATTAGTTAGGATAGACTATAGAGGTAAACTTTATTGAATCTAAAGATTAGTTCTCAATTTTCTTACTATAACAAAAATTAGATTTAAAAATAAAGTAATTGCCAAGAAAAGATATCTATGAGTGATGGCTGAAAAATAGCTTTTCATGCTTTGCAAATATAAATTTTAGAACGCGTAGGTAATAAATTTCATGATGGTGTTTGTTTCATGTGTTGCGTTTCACACTTTGTATCTTGGCAAATTTAGTTAGACAATGTCCTTAATTCATAGTTTGTAATTTTTTAGGAATTTTTATTTTATATCTGCTTATGAAATTCTTTTAAGTTGAAGTGGACTAATTATACTTGCAGCTTGTTTTCGCTATTTCTCTGGAAATTTCTATCTTACATCTGCATATAGAATTCTTTTGATTTGATTGGAATCGATATACTTGCAGATTGTTTCTTCTTTTCAAGGCTTTTATCTTGCTTCCAAATTAGCCAGAATTAGTTTTGCATCTCTGATGTTATTATATATAAAGGTTCTAGAGGCCAATTCTCTTCATGGTTGGTAAATAAATAGACTAGATAAACATTGAATGAGCATTTTGAGAAAGAGATACAACATATGTTTGTGGTGTTGAAATATCTAGTCAAGGTATTTTTTACTTGACCTTCTTTATTGATTCATGCCATCATGTTGTATTTATGCATTTTTTGTATTAGTGAACTGCAAATTCTTATATATGTCTACATTTTTGTGAAAATTCTTGTCTCAATGCTTAATGATTTCCATCTCAAATATTTTAGGTCCAGTTACAATGTTGCTTAGTTTGATTTGTTGTGGATTTCAACCTTTTCAAGTTTCTTAAGAGAACATTTAGGTAGCCATATTCCTATGTTTTGCTCTTGTGGTAGACAGTGAGTATTTCTCTATTTATTAACTCTTTCACAATTATTCATCATATAACATCATCATAAGATCATAGAAGTTTTTATCTTTATATCCGTATCCGTATTCTTATATAACATATATTGATATGCTTGATATCTAATTCGTATTCGTATCCGTATATAATAAATATGGATATACTGGATATCTGATTCGTATTCGTATCCGTATATAATAAATATGGATATATTTGATATCCGATTCGTATCCGTATTCGTTTAGAATAAATATGGATATGAATTTTAATATTCGTTTAGTATTCGTATTCGTATTCGTTAAAAAATATGAATACAAATATGGATATACTACTATCCGATCTGTATCCGATCCGTTTTAGCCCTACTTGTAACTCTCGAGGTGGTCGAGGGGGTCGGTCGTACCGTCGTACGGGTCCACCTGGGGAAGCGAAACCTCGAGGGAACCGGTTCCTCTAGTATGCGGCGAGTGTAGGGAGGACGAGTGTTGAACTCTTCCTCCGACTGATGATTGATCTTCTTGGCAAGCTCGTCGAGGCGCCGGTTGTACTCCTCCAGGTGTTCCTCCGCCTGGCTGTTGGTCGTCGAGGCCCTCCGAGATGGCTCGGAGGAAGAAGAAGAAGAGGAGGCAGAAGGAGATGGAGACGGAAGTCGGGACTTCCGCCTGGGTTTCTCGTGATGATGTGGCATGGGAGGAAACTCGTTGGGGCTGTGGTCAGGGGACCGTGGCCGCTTGGAGGGCTCGCGCCGAGGCTTCTTGGGGGAAGATTGACGTCGGCCGGTCCCTCGCCGATCGGCCTCTCGTCGGGGGGGGGGGGGAGCCTCCTCTCGCTGACCCCTGACTGGTGAGGGAGTAGTTTGATGCTGGGTGGCCACGGATTGCTGCTGCTGGAGCCCGTGGATCATGGCGGTGAGATTCTGGACTTGCTGGGAGAGGGTTGCCAGCTGCTCCGCTGTTTGGACAGCGGCGTCCGGCGGCGGGTCGGCAACCGGAGGGTTAGTAGCAGGGGGATTGGCCTCCTGCTGCCTAGCCGATGGGGGAAACCCCGCTGGGCAGCTGATGGAGGCGTCTTGGGCTTGAGTCACCACCATGGCTTCTTGAAGAAGAGAGGAGATGAAAGATGTAGCTCGCAGAAAACGTTCGCTACTTTTTCTTATGCCCCCCTTCTTGGCGCGCCAATCTGATGACGCTCGATCACCTCTCCTGGACGTCGGGAACGGAGGCGCTCCGCGAATCCTCGCCTTGCCGGGTTGCCTGCAAGGAATTCCCGAGGCCGGAGGGGGCTCTGGCGCAACCCTTCGACGGTCAAGTTAGTGACTGAGGTCACAACTGAAGAAGGGCTTGAGTGAGTCCTGTTTTGTGTGGAAAAGAGGGGTCTTCGAAAGGAGGAATCCCTTTTGAGAGTTTAGATGGCGATTTTGGGGGTTATCGCGCATACCTATTTGATGAGTGAATTCACCTTTTTATAGGGGTTGACCCTGGCATGATCACGTGGGGTGGCGTGAGTCAGAAGATTTGCAGAGCTCTTGCGTGAATCAGGGCTGGTTGGTGGGTTACTTCCCATCAGCAGTGGGGCTGTTGGGTGGCTCGCGTCTGGCGTTGTCGAGCGGCGCGCGTCAAAGAGGTGGTTTCTTGAGCTGCTAGGGCTGATCTGGTGGGAACCGGGGAGTCCCGTCTTGTCAGGGCTGAGCTGGGTCGACCCGAGATGGCTGGGGCTCGTCCCGCTGGGCAGTGCCGGGGCGGGGCCGAATCGGCGGACTTGAAGACAACGGGGCCGAGTCAGGTCGGCCAGGGATGGCCTTGGTCGACCCAGCGGGACTGGGGACGCCGGGGCCAAGTGGGGCCGGCCGGGGATGGCCTTGGCCGATCCGGCGGGACTGGAGACGTCGGGGCCGAGTCGGGCCGGTCGGGGATGGCCTTGGTCGACTCGGTGGGACTGGAGATGCCGGGGCCGAGTCGGCTTGGAGCGGTCGGGGTCGGCTAGGAACGTGCCGGGGCCGCCTAATTTGGACACGCCGGGGCTGGCTGGCTTGGAGAGGTCGGGGCCGGCTAGGAACGTGCCGGGACCGTTTAGCTTGGAGAGGCCGGGGCCGCTTAGCTTGGAGAGGCCGGGGCTGCTTGGCTTGGAGAGGCCGGGGCCGGCTAGGAATGTGCCGGGACCTCCTGGCTTGGAGAGGTCGGGGTCGGCTAGGAATGTGCCGGGGCCGCCTGGCTTGGAGAGGCCGGGGCCGGCTAGGAATGTGCCGGGGCCGCCTAATTTGGACACGCCGGGGCCGGCTGGGAAGTGCCAGCCTTGGAGGTGTCGGTCTGGGAGGTGTCGGCTTTGGGGCTGATTGTTTGGAGGTGCCGGCCTTGGAGGCGCCGGTCTTGGTAGGTGTCGGCCTTTGGGGCAGACTGTCTTGGAGGTGCCGGCCTTGGAGGCGTCGGCCTTTGGGGCCGACTGTCTTCGAGGTGTCGGCCTTGGAGGTGCCGGCCTTGGAGGCGTCGGCCTTTGGGGCCGACTGTCTTCGAGGTGTCGGCTTTGGAGGTGCCGGTCTTGGTAGGTGTCGGCCTTTGGGGCCGATTGTCTTCGAGGTGCCGGCCTTGGAGGTGCCGGTCTTGGTAGGTGTCGGCCTTGGGGGCCGGCTGTCTTCGAGGTGTCGGCCTTGGAGGTTGTAGCCAAAGGCCGGAGCCAAAGGCCGTTGGTATATGCTATTTGCAACGATATAATAGTGATTGATGAAACTAAATATGAAGTAAATGCTAAGATAGAGATTTGAAAAGAGGTTTTAAAATATAAAGGTTTTAAGATTAGTAGAACTAAAACTGAATATATGAATGTAATTTTAGTTGAAGTAAAAATACAAATGAAGAAACAATAAAAATTGCAAGCCAAAAGATACCAAGGAGTAAAAAATTTAGGTATTTGGGATTAATTATTCAGCAAGAAGATGAAATAGGTGAAGCTGTAATCATAGAGTTAAAGCAGGATGGATTAAGCGGAGGAGTACTTCGGGAGTATTGTATAATCGATGCATCTCGTTAAAATTGAAAGAAAAATTTTATATGACCAATATTAAGCTAGCTATGCTATATAGAACATAGTGTTAGACAATACTAAAAAATATGTAAATAAATTAAGTGTAACAGAAATGTGCATGTTAAGATGGATATATGATAAAATTTTAAAAAATATAATTAAAAATAAATATATAAGAGAAATAATAGGAGTAGCTCCAATTGAAGATAAAATGAGAGAAGATCAATTACTGTGGTTTAGACATATACAACGAAGACCTTTAGATGTTTCGATTAGAAAGAGTGATCTTTTAATAATCCATAGTAAGGATAGAAGTAAAGGTAGACCTAAACTAACATGGACAGAGTGGAGGAAGCTGACCCATGTAGTTGGGAAAAGGCTTAGATGAGTTCAGTTTAGTTGAGTTGTAATTAGGGATATTTGAGATTTTATTTATTTTATAAAATGTTTACAAATTTATAAACTTTAATATTAGAAAAATAAATTTTATATATGCTAAATTATATATGATATAATATTAATACCACGAGTATGGTACAATGAAGAGCTATATTGCAGTATTAGTATTTGATATCGGCCTACTCTGTTGGAACAAATATGGTCTTGTTTTACTTCATAGGGTTAAATACGTTTACGTATTTATATTGCAGGGGTTAAATGCGTCCATTAATCCTTAATGGAAGAGATGCAAGAAAATTTTAAATTAAGAATTGATATATATGATTTGATATCTAATGACCTTATTAAGATTTGGATTTAATATTTTATCCTATTCTTGAGCCTATGGAATTTATGCATTACATTTTTACTTTGATAAGACATATTATTATAGTTTGCATAGGTAGGCAAAAAGAGGTGAATATATTATGTTATACTTAAGATTTGAAGAAATATGTTTATAATATTCATTTTATATATTTTGAACTAGACCATGGTTTGAAAATCGAACTGGATCGGCTGATTGAATCGGTCCAATTAGGAACTTGCCATCCGTTCGATCTGATTTTTTTTATTAAAGTTGACTTTATATGACCAAGTGAAAAACAAAAAACCAATTCAACCGACCAAATTCCAAAGAACCAATCTAACCTTGATTTTTAGACTTTTAGTTTTGATAAATAAAATTAGGATTTGATTTTTTTTGAGTTTTAATTTTTCCCTTTGGATTCCCATTGATGATCAGAGAGAAGGAAGGCCCCTGAATGCATGCCATAACCCACTCAATAAATAGCTCGTCAAATCCGAACTCCTAAAGAGAGCGGTGCAAGAATGCCCAACTCAATCTATCATAAGCTCTCTTCATATCGAGCTTAATTGCCATAAGACACCGTCTCGTTGGGGCTCTCTGGAGATCGTGCATAAACTCCTGAGTAATGAGGACATTATCTGAGATGGAATGCCCTCTAATGAAAGCTCCCTGTTCTACTGAAATAAGGCGGGGAATCACCGCGCGAAGGAGACTAGCTAATAGGCAGGCACATACCTTGTACAAAGTAGTGCACAAGCTGATAGGCCTAAAATGTTGAGGGAGAGAAGAATTAGAGCGCTTGGGAACAAGAGTGATAAAAGTTCGATTCTAATCCAAAGGAATGTGTTTCGATTGAAAAACTATCTGATAGCCCAATAATATCCCAATAGTGACGAAAAAAGAAAGGTGGAAACCCATCAGGCCTCGGGGCCTTGTTCGGACCAAGGTCCCAGAGGGCTAGACGAATCTCCTCCATAGTGATCGCCCTGATAAGCATAGCATTATCCGAAGAGGAAACCTTCCTGTAATCAAATATCTGAAAGACCGGATCACCATCACCAGTATACTCAGACCATCTAAACTGAAAGAAATGGAGAAGCTGAGTCCGGATAGACTAGATATTCTTTAGGGGATGTCCATCATTATCAACTATCCTTCGAATCCTATTAGCAGCCCGATGCCTCAAAGTAGCATGATGGAAGAATCTGGTGTTACGGTCCCCTTCATGAATTCACTGAACCCTAGACCTCTGCCTCCAATACAGCTCCTGCTGCCGAAGAAGGGAGTGGTGAAGAGCAAGATTCTCGCACAACAAAGAGATTGTCATCCGTAAGAAATCCACCCTGTTCCTCCTTCACCTGAAGGGCACTTATGTCAGCTTCAACCATCTCCACTTGCCTAACCAGATTTCCAACCTCCTGTTCCATTTGGAAAGGCAAAGATGGAAAGTCTTTGCCTGGCCAGCAATAGACGATGAGATAACCTATAAACAACATTACCCCTAATAGGAAGATGCCAAATCTAAGAAATGATGGTTCGAGCAGCCGAATGGAATGTCCATAACCGTTCGAATCTAAACTGCTTCCTTTGATGCTGGTTAGCCTCCGTAGCAATCAAAATGGGGGCAGTGATCAGAAGCAATCCTGGGGATGTGAGTAACAGTAACAGCCAGATACTTTTGAAGCATCTGAGCCGTGGCAAGAGCTCTGTCCAATCTCTCCTAAACACAAGCAGACCCCTGCCGGTTATTACACCAAGTGAATTGGGGCCCCGAGTACCTCAGATCCATCAGCCCAGATGACTCGATAAAAGTCCTAAATTCAATAATATCCACTGAGCCAGTGACTCTTCTGCCCCCTTGCTTTTCACTAGCCTCAGTGATACAGTTAAAATCCCCAGCAACGATGGAGGGAAGCCTTTGATCAAGGAGGGAGAGCAGCTCAGACCAAAGGACCCGTCTCTCTCGGTAATCCGTGCTGGCATAAACCGTCGATAGGAGCCAAGGATCAGAAGTTGCTTCAGTGACAACAAGACCGACCTACTGGTTACTCTGATGGAAAGCATCAATCGTAACAGCAGAATCGCGCCAAATGGCCAAAATACCCCCAGACATTCCCTCAGCCTCCACCGCATAAGAGAGCCAAGATCGGGCAATTTGTCTTTAGAACCGCACCAAACTGTCCCCCGACAGCCTGGTTTCTAATAGGATACATATATCAAAATTATATAATTGCAGAAGTCTAAATGAGGGCTTACTAGCACCTCGGACATTCCAAAGTAATATCTTCATAAACTAGCTGGAGGTAGATGGGGCCCCCTGGTCCTCAGCCATAATGCTATCAGAAAGGCACCCTACAAACCGGGTGCCATCCTCAAAATTCTGTTAAGGATAGGCCTACAGTGCATCTGGGTTGACTTCAACATCAGCAGACCTAGGGGAAAAAGCTGAGGACAAGAGTGCTAATCCCTAACCCATGAGAGTTTCGGAGGATGCCTCACTAGCCCTGGAGGAGGAATTAGATCCCCTCTGCATTTGGAGATTGAACCCTTGCCTTTTCCCTTTTTCTTCTCCAGTTTAGAAACAGTCCTCTGGCTCGTTTGAGGGGCCTCGGAAATGCATCCCTACTCTCTAGCTGGCCCCCTTCATTAGAAACCGATCCCAGAGAGGCAAATGGGTTATTAGTCACAAAGGATTAGGTCACAATTGGATCAGAGGCCCCAACATGATCCTGCTTCAGCTGCTCTCTGGCTGAATTTTGACGCACGGTCACTAATTCAGCAACATTGAACTTCCCTCCCAGCTTCGGATTGACCAAGCCTCCTTGCTTCGAACTGACCGGGGCTTCAATCGAAGGCACAGGGAGGGACTTGCGAGCCACCTTCACCGGGAGCTTCCACCCTTCAGCCAAACTCTGATCCCCAGATGTCGATTGAGAAGCTGAAGACGGAGAGGAGACCGTCGTAGGAGTCTTCAATTGAGAGGTTGCAACAGTCCTCATCTGACGGACAGCGGCCATCCATGGCCCGAAGATAGGGCCGTTGGCAGCTATCTCTTCCTCAGACATGGCCGACAGCGAGCATGGATGAACCAAATGCAAGGATCCACACTTCGGGCAGATTCCCTCCATTGATTCGAAGGTAAATTTCTGCCAAAATGACTCTTGAAGTCCATGTAACGCGTGCTTGGCCGAAGAGGAAGACGGAGGTCTACGCGGACAGCCACCCACACAAAACCTCCTCTGTGCTTCGACTGAGTGGCATTATCCGCACCAAAGAAGCTACCCGTTGGGAAGAACTCTGGTTTCCAAGCTTCCGTACCAACAATCTGGCCGTTAACCACCCACGGGCGGTTGAGAATCAGATCACAAGCCGTCGCATCTTCAAAGCGGAAGATATGGCATCGATAGGCAAGACTGATTGGGTCAATGGCGCCGGAGATCCCTGCTCTTCTAAACTCCTTGATAAATGCTTCAGTCGGCTTCAGTCGGCACCCATCTGAGGAAGGTACGGGCAAGAACGGACGACATCTCCTCAACCAGCAACGCCTGCGGGACCCGGACGACGTCCGGAAATCGGGCTTCCAACCTCGCCACCTCCATCGACGAAGGAGACAATGAAATCCATTTAACCCCCCTGCTCCGTTACCCTATTCCTAGGAGCTCGGCCATCCGCAGCCTCATCAGACACCATGGGAAATCAGAAGACAGAAGAACAAAAGTCTTTCAAAGAGCAGACACGAATGTTTACATGGAGGCTACCGGATAAAAGAAAATTGGAATGTTAGAATGGCCATCTCGTTCTCATGATTGCTATCTGTATATAAATTTTATTATTATATTTGATATATTCACTGCGTTACGAAAATATCTTATAGGGTTTGACGGTTGCATCTTACAAATATACGACAGCTGGCATAATCCTGAAGGGGGCTCAGTTTGAGGCAATGATACTTTGGATTAGGGGTGATAATTTTTGACACGACACGATAACTCGATACGAACACAATACGAATTAAATGGATTTGAGTTGATTATTTTTTGGTACAAATCCGTGTATGACACAATTCGGGATCGTATTCGAGCTTCTGATCTCCAAGCTAAAGCTTCTACATTCTCCTCCCTCTTCGAGTTTTTTTTTTTTCCTTTTTGGTTCCGGAAATGGATGACAAGTAGAGAGCGCCAGGGTTTCTACGACCGACTGTATTCCACCGGTAAGCTCCAGATCTGTTTGGATTTCGATGCTTTCTTGTTGGATGTTAGGTTGTGGTGGGTGCATTGGCTTTCGGATGAGGATGCAGCTGGTTTAGTGTTTTTGTTTGGGTTTTTGAGTGGTTTGAGCTGTGGATTTGGATGGATGTCGGTAAATCGAGCTTGTCTTTGGGAATGTTGTTCTTTATGCGGGGAAAATTCTGTCGGAGCTGTGGATATCGCCTTTTGCGAAGATTTCTTTGGGTGTTTAGTGGCTTCTTGACCGAATGCCATTGTACTAGTGCTCGGGTTAGGTTAGGGCTCTGATGCATATCGTGAACGCTTTATTAATTTGCAGATTCTTCATGGAGGGTTTAGATTAGATGTAGTTAGTGTGTTTTGGATGGAATGTGATCGTGCTATAATTTGAGGTTTTTCTTGAATCCATACTGAACTACAAGAAATCTTGGATTTGCTCCTCGGATCTCACCTTGTATGTATATTTTGAGCGGATCCTTCATTTCGTAATTTTTAAAATGAATTACAGCTAATGACGTGATCAGAACGTTGAGTTCAATTGCTATGTACCTACTATTTAGATTATCCAACGGCATCTCTTGATAAATTATTCTTTGGATTGATATTGGAACTGGTGTTAGATTATGTTCGCTGCTGCCGTCATGTGCACTAATCTTTTTTGTTGCAGGTTCCACGATCCAAGATTCAGGCGTATAGGATCTTGGGTTTTTGCCAATGGGGAAAATAGACAGAGGACAAGTGCGTTGAGAGAGGAGACAGAGGAGACCCTCGCCCTGCAATCATGGTAATCGCCGTTCTCTTTATATATTTTTCTCTCTCGGCGTCGTATTCGATCTGATCCTTTTATTTTATTTTTCTTTTAGCATCATTTGTTATCAAACACACCGCGTGTTCGATCTGATCCTTAGGACCTTATTGTCCTTTGTTCGTGAACTCTCCTTTCTGATATACTCAATTTTTTGTATTTATTTGTTCTAGCTATATCTTTAACTTTTGAATTTTTTGAATGTTCATTGGGTTTCTACTTGCATTCTTGCCAGGAAAATGGAGGATGCATCGTGTAGTCAGCCGATTATGGATGTCAATATTGAGAATGCATATAATGTGGCTGCCCCAAAAAGTGGAGATAATAAGAATCATAAAAAGCGGCAATATACTTCCAGATCAAAGATATGGAGGTATTTTACAAAGTCTAATAATCAAGACAAGGCACAATGCAACAAATGTAAGATTGAGTATAATGCTTCTAGTGAGTATGGAACTGGAAATTTATGGCGTCATTTAAAGATTTGTTCGAAACAACGTGATGTGAGTCGTCAAAGTCAAGGGTCTATTAAAAAATTTCGAGAGATGTTAATACGTGCAATAATTAGACATGATTTGCCCCTTCAATTCGTTGAGTATGAATGTGTTAGACAAATCTTTCGCTATTTAAATTCAGATGTCAAATTTATTATTACAAGAAACACGGCTAAGGCTGATATTCTGAAATTGTATGCAAAAGAGATGAGTAGGTTGTCTGTTATCTTGCATGGCATACCTGGCAGGATTAGTTTGACTTCTGATTTGTGGACATCTATTGCTACTGATAAGTATTTAAGTCTCACAGCACATTTCATAGACAAAGATTGGGTACTACAAAAAAGAATTTTGAATTTCTCTTACATGCCTCCTCCACACAGTGGCAGTGCACTGGCTGAAATGATTATGGTTTGTTGACAAAATGGGGGATTGAGAAAAAATTATTTTCAATTACTTTGGATAATGCTTCTCCAAATGATGCCATGGTTGATGAGCTTAAGAAGATTGATGCTTTGGTTGGTGATGGTGGGTTTTTTCATATTCGGTGTTCTGCTCATATTCTAAACTTGATTGTACAAGAGGGGTTGAAAGTGACAGAAATAGATTTAGTTGTGAACAAAGTCAGAGAGAGTGTCAAGTATGTAAAAGGTTCTCCGGCAAGAAAACAAAAATTCTTAAAAAGTGTTGCATATAAATCTTTAGATAGCAAGAAAAGTTTGAAGCAAGATGTTTCTACTAGATGGAACTCAACATATTTGATGCTTGCAAGTGCAGTTTACTATTGTTGTGCCTTTTGTCATTTGCAACTTGAGGATTCTAATTTTAAGCATTGCCCATCTCAAGAGGAATGGATCAAAGTTGGAAAGATTCAAAAGTTTTTAAAAACTTTTATGATACTACTGTTATCTTTTCTGGCTCCAAGTATCCCACATCAAACTTGTACTTTCAGCAAGTTTTCAGTATTCAATTGACTTTGAATAAAAAAAATGCAAAGTTCGGATACTTTTATAAAAGAAATGTCTAAACAAATGGATAAAAAATTTAAGGAGTATTGGTCTGAGTATAGCGAGATATTGGCCATTGCAATTGTGTTTGATCCTCGCTATAAACTTGACTTTGTGGAGCAGTGCTATAAGCAGCTTTATGGTGAAGGCTTTCTTAAGCATTTTCATATTCGAGACAAACTTTTTTCTCTATTTGATGAGTATATGAGCAAATGCTGTAAATCTGTTGTCACCTCTTCTACTCAATCATCGACTGTTCCCTGTTGCGAGCCAATCTTGAACATACAACCTGTGTTGGATTTGAAGGTAACTTTTTGTTTTATAGTTTTTATTGTATTAGTTTAATACTGTTGATAGGCTATGATTTGAAAGTTTATGATTTTGATAATGTAGGCATTTGCACAAAAAAGTCAATTGCAATTGTATTTGGATGAGCCTAGGGTTGACATAAAAACAGAACTTCTTGTTCTTGATTATTGGAGAGCTCGTCAATATCGTTATCCGGAACTTGCTATTCTAGCTCGTGATGTGTTAACTATTCCAATTTCTACGGTTGCTTCAGAATCAGCTTTTAGTATTGGTGGTCGGGTTCTTAACCAATACCGCAGTGCGTTGAAGCCTCACGTTGTTGAGGCTTTGATGTGCACTAGAGATTGGTTATGTGCAGAAAAAGGTAATAAATATAATTTGTGATGACTACGATATTTAATTATTTTTATAAATATTAAATTTTTATTTATATGCTTTCCGTATTGTCATTTAGAAAATTCACAAGTGCAATTGGAAGAGTTGGGAGAAGATGTTATAAATCTGGCTTTAAACAGAAATGAGGAGGATGTGTCGGTGCAATGTTCAAATGTTATTATGAATCTTGATTGTTGATGTGTGTGAGTCATAAAACCCAACTCTTCTTTTCAACCTTATGTGTTTGTTTTTATTTTTTATCATAATAACCATTCTATTTCTATATTTATTGGGGTTAAAAGCTTAATATGTTTTTTGGCAGGATGTTGGCCAAATTTAGGAGATGAAGAGGATTTGAGACAAGCATCTTGATGACCCTAACTTCAAGCTTGTAATATTGCTTTGGGATATTTGTAAAACTTTTTGAATAGTTGTAATATTATGGAGATTTGTATTTATTTGGGATAGTTGTGATTTTTTAATGTGTTTGTTTAATGTAAAACATGTTTAAATTTTTGTTTTTTTTGTTATGCTATGTTGGATTGGATAGCTATTGTGTTCAAGTGCTGAAACCAGATTGTTTGCATCTGGCAGTTTTGTTGCATTAATAATTTGATACAGGGATTGCCATGCATTGATAGCATTGTACTTATAAATTTGATTTTTTTGCTTAATGAGTAAATCAATTGTTTGTCTTGAAGGTTAAAGCCAAAATTTGACTTTTTCTTCTTTGTTTCTTGTAAAGCTTTTTCTTTAAAAAAAAAAAATGTCGGGTTGGGTTGGGTCGTGTCGATTGGGTCGTGTTAGCCGGGTTGGGTTGTGTTAACCCGAACACGACCTGTGTAAATATCTTGGGTAACAGGTCGTGTCGGGTTAGTCGTGTTTCGAGTCATGTCGTGTTCGTGTCGAAATTACTTAACCCGTTTAACTCATAGGTCGTGTTTGGGTTGATGTGTTTTTAATCCGATCAAAACATGATATGATCCGAACACGTGCCACCCCTACTTTGGATCCAAAAAAAAAAGTAGATTTTTTTAATATTTATTATTTCAGGATTAAGATTTTATATGTTACACCGCTGCATGCTAGCATGCCAGGATGGACGAGAACGGAGCAAAAGGTTACGAACGAAGGGATCAAGACTTGGCTGGTTAGCCCTGCTGGCTGTGGGGTCCTGCACGATAGATGCCCTTTTCGTGATGCTATGGTGCGGACAATAGGTGATCACAATGAACCATCGGAGCCTTTTAAAAAAAGAAATCAAACAAAATTTTAAAATAAATTATTGTTTTTAAATTATCAAAATTATTTATCTATCATTTCCTTTAATAATAGATCTTGAGTGCTAGATTAGTTAACATATAAATATAAAATTTTAAAATATAAAGTTAATTTATAAAAAATTAATTAATTCCATCGTACACTCGATCCATATTAATTTACTCTAGGTTCTAACCAAGGTTGTCAATTTCGTTTCGGATTATATTTCGGTTTAGCTTATGAAACGAAATATTTCGGTATCGGACCGTTTCGGTGCTTCGTTTCGGAATATATATATATATATATTAAAAAATTATTCATAATTCATATTCTTTATAAATAATAATAACAACATAAAAATAAAGAGTTTAAGTTTTTAAGACTTTGAAATATATATATATATATATATATATATATATAATGAAAAATTTATTCATAATTCATATTCTTCATAAATAATAATAACAATATAAAAATAAAGAGTTTAAATTTTTAAGAGTTTGAAATATATATATATATATATATAAAAAATTTATTCATAATTCATATTCTTCATAAATAATAATAACAATATAAAAATAAAGAGTTTGAGTTTTTAAGAGATGCGACCGTGGGGATAGGGTAACTAGATTTTTTTTTTGTTATATATATATAAAATGGGGATATGGTAACTAGGATTTTTTTGATATTATATATATATATATTAAAATGGTTCTGAAAGGTTTAATAATTCATAAATTGGTTTTCAAAACATATTTTACCGAAACGAAACATACCGAAACAGCCAAAAACGATCGAAATAAGTCGAAACGCACCGAAACGGCCGAAAAATCTTTCGAAACGAACGTAGTACTTATCTTTTCGGATAAGCTACCGAAACGAAACGTTTCGACCGAAACGGCCGAAACGAAATGAAATTGACAACTTTGGTTCTAACCTTGAACTGATTCAACCTAATCCATTCTCATCTTTATAGCTAGGCCCGTGCAATCTTTAGCATTGTTGGTATCTTTGCCATAGTCAAGAATGATGTGGGTAGGACTGAAAGTCGGTCCAAGCTGGCCCAAGGTCTATTAGGTCAGGCTAGCTTCAAGCTGAACCATGGATTGTATTTTTAGATATTTAATATATCAATCCAAAGTAGGCCCAAGTTCGATGTTAATTAGATTCCATATTTTTAAGGGAGCGATGAAGACGTGAGTGGCTAAGATCCATCTTAGTAGACATTGATGGTTGCAATGCGAGAGAGAGTTTATGCGATCTTTAAGGTAGTGTTTGAAATAGGGGATAAGATGGGATATCCCCTGGATATCCTCTCTTATTCCCAAAAGCCATAACTATAAGGGATAGCTAGGAATAAAGTTAACCAAAGGGATAATCCATGGTTAATCATGATTAATCATGGGATATTCCCTCAATTTATTTCTTAGAGAATGTAGGAATAGCTAGTTATCCTTTCAAATAAAAGTAAAAAAAAAGTTATCCCATGAATTTACCTTTTTGCATTTGATATGATCAATGGGATAGTCGGGATATCCTTAGGGATAATCAGGAGATAAACTTTATCCCGTACACTTATCCATGGATAATATTTTTTCTATCAAACACTACATAAAGCTTCACTTAAGAGAGTCAGACTAGCCCTCACCATCAATTAATCTCTTCCCTCCCACTCCCCCTCTCATCTTTGCTAAGGATAAAGCCAAATCCCCTAGCTAATTTTGATCTAGGGTTTCATTGCTCACTCCATGGTTGCCTCCAACTTGGAAGGCCTCAGGATAAGTACCAACCAAACCCTAACCCTGATGTCTTCTTCATTGCCCCCCTTTTTTGGATCAATGAGTCCTTAAGAAATCTTAAAGGATATGATGAATTCTTTAAAAATCCATTAACTTTTTATCTTTTTCCTGCGTTTCTCTTTTAATTCTTCTTTATTATCATGTTGCTTTGAACTAATGCATCTCGTGGATCTTATTGTTGAGCTTCCTCTCACCATCAATGCTGATGTCACCATTCATAAGGGTCTCGATAGCTTTCCTTTCGATACTTCCTCCTATTATATTTAGAAGTCGTCGATACTTTAGAATTAGCACATGTCCAAGGGTAGCAGCTCAGGCAATGGAGTAGTGTAGTCGAAGATGATGTAGGTGAGCTGTCGAGGGTAGAGATCATGATGACGGACTCTTACTCATGGGTAAGCAAGGAGAAGAAGGGTGGGTTCGGGTCCAAAGTTGGTCTAATAGGTTTCAGGTTGGGCTTAGGTTTAGACTCGGGCCAAACTTAGTTATGGGTGTAGCTCAACCTAACTTAGTCCGCTTCTAATCCTAAGTGTGAGTATCATAGATATCAAAAGGGTGATGGAGAAAGGAACTAAAATGGATGGAACCAATCTTGGCAATCCTTAAGTTGTACACATGAACACCATGGAAGCCAAATGGTTCAAATCATCAATATTCCGGTAAATGAGATGGCATATGCTATTCTAGACTTAGCCTTGAGGCAAAAGTATCAAGGTGACTCCGAACGGGCATCAAGTTATAAACGGAATACATGTTTTTTTTCTACAAAATTATTTATAAGATAAAGTTTTACGCAAAATTCTCAACTTTAAAACTATAGTTTTCATCCATAATATGATGTAATCGTGACATGAGTCATTTAGAAGCCTACAATTGAGATTATAGTATAACTTAAGTTATGATGTGATTAAGTTGCATATAACTAAACTCCATTTTAACTAATTCTATTTGAAATGTTATGACTCTAAGACCTTGTTTAGCAGAACTATTTGCATAACAAAAATTGATATTATAAATTATTCATATTTTATAAATGATTACAATAATATTATATTATTATACTATGATTATTAGAAAGTATAATGCTATTATTCTAATAATACAATATTATTATTATGATATAATATAATAATATATTATAATAGTATACTATTATATAAGTATACTATATTGTAGCATTATATAATAAGATAATATAATTATATTATCTTGTTTATGTTGTATAATTATATTATAGTTATAATAATATAAAAATATATATCATATAATATCATATTATAAGATAGACTTTACTATATTTGAATGCAATCAAGTTTAAAATCTAGTCACTTTTCTACTCTTCAATCCACATGGATGTGAGAACCATCTCACTTTTTACTTTTTTTTTAATTTTGAAATTTGTGAATGTGTGGATCCAATGATAGAAGAGGTAATCGAATTCAGACTTAGCTGTATCGAATATAGCCAAGCCTACATCTAATACTATTATCATATCATATTTTATTATTAAAATTATGTTATAATATATTAATGTGTTATAATATTAAATATTATTATTTTAATATTTTGAAAGTATAGGTGGACTTCCTTCAAATTAACTTCAATTGGTTACAAGTCAACTTACATATTTTAGGTCATACTTATAGTTTAAGAATAATTTGACATAATACATCATTAAATTACAGTTTTCTAAAGTTAAGATGAATTCATCATACAATGTAACTTCAATTGTAAGATTTCAAGTGGTCCCTTGATTAGGTCAAATAAACCTGATGAAATAAAATTATTGTTTTGACCTCAACCCATGATAACTCACGTGTATGCCATGCTAGTGTGAGTGCATTTATTCATTGTTTACAAGTACATATGCATGTATTAAAGGCTTTCCCATCTTAATAAGGTTTATTACTCTTCATTCAGAAGATTTATTGCTTCCATTGGCAATTATGCAAATGTCTCATGTTTATCGGTTCCCATCAATTTAGAGATCGATCTCAAGGATGGCCGCATTTTCATCTCTAGAAGTTAGCAAACATTCATTAGGGATATTTGGTATGGAATGATCCATTCAAAATCATTAGTAGTCTGGATGGAGGTGATAAGATCATTATGTTTGGCTACACCTCAATGATTCCAAATCACGTCCATCTCTAAAATCATCACACAACCAGGTAACCTCATATCTATCTTTCACTACCAAAAATCAGCTTTTCACTAAGGAACATCACCAAGGGATATGTCCCTTAGAAAATTATCAAGGGATTAGAAATAGATTTTTAAGAAATTTTAAATTATATTCAAAATCTAGTTTCAGTAAGGAATCTCTAAGGGATTTGCTAGGGATATATTTTCTTGATAAATTCTTTGAAAATCCGTTGGTAATTTGCAAGGGATCAGTGAGTGATTATTTAAATAATTTTTAGCAAGGGATTTGTAAGAAAAGTTCTGTCTCTTAGAGATTTACTAAGGGATAAATCCCTTGGTGCTAGTAAGATATTTTTAAAAATAAAAAATATGATATCAAAGAGGGATTTTTTCTTAGAAATTCCTTAGTGATTTTAAAATCTTATACCAAGCATATGTTATTTACATATTCTCTTACTAGCATAAAAATAAAAGTCATAAGAAAATTAATATTATGTACTAATTTTTAATATCATTAATTAAATCAAAAAAATTCCATAATTCCTCCCTCTTAACTCGTTCAAATCTTATCAAAACTTTGGGCTTATAACCTTTGTTGCCAATGATCAAATTGACGTAGCGGTAAGGGGCTAGCTTTTGAACCCTTTGGTCATAGGCATAGTTGTCAGGATCGAATCGAACCAATCGGTTGGGTCGATTGAACCGGGACCCGAAGGCCAAGCCGGTCCATTTCTAACATAAAATCGAATGTGTAAGTAATCCAGAATAACCAAATCAACCCATCCGGTTTGTTGACCCAATTGAGGATTTTGATGATTAACAAAACTAATTGAGTAGAACATTTGATGTTACTAATGATTTTGATTAAGTCTTTCAGTTTATAAGCCTAATTCATGATCAAAATCAAGAAGGAAAATCAAGTTCTGGTTTGAATCTAATGTCAAGGTAAGACTGCAGACATTAGAGTCGACACATGGAATCGCAGAGCCGACTCCGCAAATCGGCACGGACTTAGAGTCGACTCCGGGACTGTGAGAGCCGACTCTATCAGAAACAACAGAACGATGGATTTTCAGGCCACGACTTAGAGTCGACTCCCGGACTGCTAGAGTCGACTCCAGAAGAATTTTGTGTCGACCCCATAAAAGTCAGAGACGACTCTAGATCGAACGGATTAAATTATTTCGAGTTAGAGCCGACCCCAGAAAAGCCAGAGCAGACTCCAGAATGTCAGGCACTGCTCTAGAACTGTCAGAACGACTCTAAACTTTAACTTTATCAATTTTAATCCCAACGGCTATTGTTATTTATGGATCTAATCCTTTTTCACTTGCTTCCAACGGATAGTTTTGCACTATTTATGGATTAATCGAATCTATAAGAAGAGGGGTGAT
Organism: Calamus simplicifolius; assembly: GCA_900491605.1. Classification (NCBI taxonomy): domain Eukaryota; kingdom Viridiplantae; phylum Streptophyta; class Magnoliopsida; order Arecales; family Arecaceae; genus Calamus; species Calamus simplicifolius. The sequence continues at coordinate 53,982 of UESW01002012.1, read as the reverse complement.
TGCATCCCAAAACAAGAGAGAAGAAAAATCAAGAAAGAGGCAAAAAGAAAAGAATAGAGAAAATCCTTGAGATATATCAGAAAAGAAAAGAGGGAAAACTGTAAGGAAAGATCATACTCATCCCCAAGAGAAAGAGATTTCAAGCCTTTGCTGTTCTACTTAGAAGAAATCTCAAAAGAAGGAGAAGCCCTAGTTTTTCAATCTTCTGAACCTCAAGAGCATATCCAAAGGAAGATCCATTCAAAGGAAGAGAAGGAAGAAGCCACCAAGATCTTCGAATCAGGCTTTGGTTCCTAATCTCTATTTATTGTTTCATTATTGTATATTTGCTCATTGAAGGAGCAGTTTGCTTTTGTAAACTCATTACATTGTTTGCTGGGTCAATCTGGTGATTGATTCAGTTGAGGCAGTTAGCCTTGTGCAAGCATTTGCTTGTGGTTTTAGGTTTTGTGCTGGTGAGCCTTGAAAACCAGTTGGGTTCGTTGTGCGCCCGAAAAAATAACAAGTTTGAGTTGTGAGCTTGCAAAACAACTCTGCTGTAATCAGTTTGATTATAGTGTGGACCCAAGAGGTACTTGGGAGTGGACGTAGGTGTAGGTACACCGAACCACTATAAAATCTATTGTGTTTGCCGTGTTTGTCTCTTTATCTTCAACTCTTCACTTATAGTTGCTTAGCTTTAAATCTGTGAATCTAAGTTTTTATTTCCGCTTGGGGGTTATATATTCAAAAGAGTTTAATTTTTGAAAAACCCAATTCACCCCCCCTCTTGGGTTGCTATCTGGACCAACAATTGGTATCAGAGCTAGTGCTCATTTGATTTGATATAACGATCAAGAGTCAAAGATCCACATGACAACTCAAGCTGGTTCATCTTTTTTCGAAGGTCAATCTACTAATAGACCACCCTTATTTAATGGTTCTAACTATGGTTATTGGAAAGCTGAATGAAAATATTCATTCAAGCACTTGACTATGATCTACGGAGTATTATAGTCAATGGACCACACATACCCACTGCTAAAGTTAATGGCATGGAGATTCCTAAACCGGAAACGGAATGGGATGAACATGATAGAAAATTGGCACAACTCAATGCCAAAGCTATAAATGTCTTATACCGTTCATTAGATGCAAATGAATTCAATCGCATATCTATTTGCATTTCTGCTAAGGAAATCTGGGATAGACTTGAAGTTACCAATGAGGAAACAAATCAAGTCAAGGAATCCAAGATTAACATGCTAGTTCATAAATATGAATTGTTTAAAATGGATGCATGTGAATCTATTGCTGATATGTTTACAAGATTTACTGACATAGTTAATGGTTTAAAAAGTCTTGGTAAATCTTATAATAATTCTGATCTTGTGAGAAAGGTCTTGCGTTCCTTGCCTAGGACTTGGGAAGCTAAGGTGACGGCAATACAAGAAGCAAAGGATCTAAGTACACTACCCCTAGAAGAACTGTTGGGATCCTTGATGACTCATGAGCTTCAAATCAAACAACATGTTGATGAAGATGAGTCAAAGAAGAAAAGAAATATGGCTCTTAAGATTTCTGAATATATGGAAGAGCTCATGAATCTGAGGATGAAAGTGATGATGAGGACATGGCACTCATCACAAGAAAATTTAAAAGATTCATGAAGAAGAAGAAGTTTGAAAAGAAAAAGCCCTTTGCAAGAAAAGATGAGGACAAGGGCAAAGAAAGGAAGTTATTTGTTTGAATGCAAAAAGCCGGGTCACTTTAAATCTGAATGCCCTCAACTAAAGAAAGGCACCCGGAGGTTCAAAAAGAAGGCAATGATGGCCACATGGAGCGATTCGGAAAGTACAAGTTCCGAAGAAGAAGAAAAGAGTGAAATGGCCAATCTATGCTTCATGGCGGACAACGATGAGGTAAGTCCGAGTTTTCTTGATGACTTCACTTTTGATGAATTACATAGTGCTTTTTATGAATTAATGGATGATTTTGCAAACCTAAGTTCAAAGAACAAAGATTTGAAAACTCAAATGCAAAAACTATCATTAGAAAATGAAAAGCATGTTATTGATAAAGAACTTTTAATAAAAGAAAAAGAAAGTTTGAAAAATGAAGTTGATAGACTTAAGCCTATAGTTGATAAATTTACACTAAGCTCTATCAAACTTAATATGATTTTGGAAAATCAAAAGGCTGTTTTTGATAAAGCTGGATTAGGATATAATCCACTTAAAAAGCAAAAATCATTGAAAAATATTTTTGTACATGCTGAAAAATCATTAAACATTACTTGTTTTAAATGTGGAGACAAAGGACATAAATCATATATGTGTAAATCTTCACATAAAAGAAAAAGATGATTTGGGTTCCCAAAGGAACAATTTTTAATGCTTCTAACCATGAAGGACCCAAGAAGGCTTGGGTACCTAAAATTAAGACATAAATGTTTTGCAGGAGTGTCTTGCAGCCATCAGACTGAAAAGAAAATGGTACTTGGACAGTGGTTGCTCAAGACACATGACGGGTGACAAAGATCAATTCATCACCCTTGAATCAAAAAGAGGTGGAGTAGTTACTTTTGGTGATAATGGTCAAGGCCATATCATGGGCATTGGTAAGATTCAAATTACTCCATCTACTCATATTGATAATGTTTTATATGTTGATGGACTTAAACATAATCTAATAAGTATTAGCCACTGTGTGACAAAGGTTTCAAGGTCTCCTTTGAAGCTTCTGTTTGCACTGTTACTAATCCCATTGATAATAGCATTATTCTTGTTGGTAAACGCTATGGCAATGTGTACTTAATTGATTTGAGTAATTTATCTCCAAGTAATCATTGCTTAGTTGCTGATAATGCTAGAATGAATGAGATTGGTTGGCTGTGGCATCGTAGATTAGGTCATGCAAGCACACACCTAATTTCCAAATTATTAAAAAATGGATTTAGTTAAAGGTATTCCTAGTCTAAATTTTGAAAATAATCGAATATGTGATGCATGTCAATTTGGAAAACAAACAAGAACTTCTTTCAAATCTAAGAATGTTGTTTCAACTACTAGGCCACTAGAGCTACTACACATGGACCTTTTTGGACCTACTAGAACCACAAGTCTAGGAGGAAAGAAATATGGTCTAGTGATAGTAGATGATTACTCTAGATTCACTTGGGTAATGTTTTTGGCTCACAAAGATGAGACTTTCTCAATATTCATGAAATTTGTTAAGAAAGTCACTAATGAGAAAAACACTACCATAGTGTCTATTAGAAGTGATCATGGAACTGAATTTGAAAATCACTTATTTGAAAAATTCTGTTTTGAAAAAGGCATACATCATAACTTCTCTGCACCTAGAACACCAACAAAATGGAGTTGTAGAAAGAAAGAATAGGACTTTAGAAGACATGGCCCGTACCATGCTATGTGAAAGCCAACTTCCAAAATATTTTTGGGCGGAAGCTATAAACACAGCTTGTTACATTCTAAATAGAGCCCTAATTAGACCTATCCTTAAGAAAACTCCCTATGAACTTTGGATCAATAGGAAACCAAATTTAAGTTATTTTCATGCATTTGGTTGTAGATGTTTTATTCATAACAATGGTAAGGATAATCTTGGGAAGTTTGACGCAAAGTCTGATGAAGGTATCTTCCTAGGATATTCTACATCTAGCAAAGCATATAGAGTATTTAATAAGAAAAGCTTAGTTGTAGAAGAATCCATTCATATAGTGTTTGATGAGTCTTTAGCATCAAGTTCAGATAAAATTGATGATGAGGAAGATACATCTTTGATTGAAAGAGATATTGAAAAATTAAATGTATCTTCAGATCAGGAACCTGAAGTTAAGGATGATGACTCACCTAAGGATGATGGTATTGATACTGTTCAAAATGATCAAGATCTACCTAGAGATTGGAGATATGCTTATGGTCATCCTAAGGACCTAATCATAGGTGATCCATCTCAAGGTGTAAGGACTAGATCATCAATGAGAGATATCAATAATCATCTTGCATTTGTATCTCATATAGAACCTAAGACTATAGAGGAAGCCGAAAAAGATAGTTATTGGATGTTAGCAATGCAGGAAGAGTTAAACCAATTCACTAGAAATCAAGTTGGACCCTAGTTGAAAGACCTAAAAATCACCCTATAATAGGATCTAAATGGGTATTTAGAAATAAATTAGATGAAAATGGCATAGTAATTAGAAACAAAGCTAGACTAGTTGCAAAAGGATATAATCAAGAAGAAGGTATAGATTTTGATGAAACTTTTGCACCTGTTGCTAGATTAGAAGCCATTAGGCTACTACTTGCATTTGCATGTCATATGAATTTCAACTTATTTCAAATGGATGTTAAAAGTGCATTTCTAAATGGTTTTATAAATGAGGAAGTTTATGTTGAACAACCTCCTGGTTTTGAAGATCATGAATTTCAAACCACGTCTTCAAACTACACAAAGCACTTTATGGTTTAAAGCAAGCACCTAGAGCTTGGTATGATAGATTAAGTAAATTTTTAATTGAAAATGACTTTTCTAGAGGAAATGTTGATAAAACATTGTTTTTAAAAAGAAAAGGAAAGGATTTATTAATCGTTCAAATTTATGTTGATGACATTATATTTGGTGCTACTAACAATCTCTTTGTCAAGAATTTGCTAAGCTAATGCAGGGAGAATTCGAGATGAGCATGATGGGAGAACTAAACTTCTTCCTTGGACTTCAAATCAAACAAGAGAAAGCGGAATTTTCATTAACCAAACAAAGTATACAAAGGAAATACTCAAGAAATTTGGTATGGAATCTGCTAAACCTCTTGGTACGCCAATGAGTCCCTCATGCAAGCTGGACAAGGATGAAGTAGGTAAGAAAGTAGATCAAAAGCATTACAGAGGTATGATTGGATCACTTCTTTATCTAACTGCAAGTAGGCCAGATATCATGTTTTCTGTCTGCTTATGTGCAAGATATCAATCTAATCCTAAGGAATCACATTTACTTGCTGTTAAAAGAATCTTTAGATACTTAAATGGAACTAAAAATGTAGGATTATGGTATTCTAGAGACTCAACCTTAAAATTGATTGCTTATTCTGATTCTGACTATGCTGGTTGTAAGTTAGATAGAAAGAGTACAAGTGGGGTATGCCAACTTTTAGGAAGTAACTTAATCTCTTGGTTTAGCAAGAAGCAAAATTCGGTTGCATTATCCACTGCTGAGGCAGAGTATGTTGCAGCTGGAAGTTGCTGTGCTCAAATCCTTTGGATTAAGCGACAACTTGAAGATTATGGTATCACACTTGATAAAATACCTATTAAATGTGATAATACTAGTGCTATCAATCTAACTAAAAATCCAATTCAACATTCAAGAACTAAACACATTGAAATTAGACATCACTTTATTAGAGAACATGTAACTAACAAAGATGTTTGTCTTGAATATGTTAATACTAATGATCAATTAGCTGATATTTTACCAAACCTTTGAGTGAGGAGAGATTTTGCTATCTTAGAGGAGAATTAGGAGTTTGTGATCCTTTAGAATAATTTTCTGAAACTCCTAAGGACAACAACTATCTAGACTTCTATAATTTCTTGAAAATCCTCTATGTTCAATAAGGAAATTTATCTAGAAAGTTGATTTATTGTTTCCCCAATTGTTAAGGAACACTTATCTAGAGTTTGATGATTAATTTGATCAGTTTCAGATCCTTGAAAATCTGATTTTTCTCTGAAACTATTGTGGAGTCGACACCTTCAGTTTGTGGAGTCGACACCTTCTTATTTTGATGTTCTGTCTGGGCAATTAGAGCCGACTCTGGCTTCTGTAGAGCCGACTCTAATTCGGGCGCTGACAGATTCTCTGGTTCGGAGCCGACACCTCATTTTCGGGAGTCGACTCTAAGTGGAACTAGGTCAAAATAAAAAGGGCGGAGTCGACCCCAAACGATTTCTATCGTCTCCTAAACCATTTCAAGCCATTCCAAACTGATTCCAAACCCTCCAAATCCCTCAAAACCTTGATTACTCATCCAATCGAATCCAATGGCTCCCAAAAGGCGTGCTACCATTGGTGGTTCGACTGTTCCGACGAAGCGCCGTTCAAATCGGAGGCAACCTTCGTCATCTTCTTCATCTGCCACTCAAGATGACTCTCCACCCTCACCATCTTCTCCAAAAGTCGACCAATTAGCTGGTAAGGCCATTACAACCGGAAGGAAAGTCGATTTCAACTTCTTTATTTCGAAGGCTTTGCTATTGGGCGATTGTTGAAGAAATGGGATGGGAGAAGGTCTGCTCTTTGGATATTCCTACCTACCCTGCCCTAGTAAGAGAGTTTTATAATGATTTAAGTAGAGGAGAGGGAGGATTAGTAAGTGTTGTAAGAGGAACAAAAGTAGTCATCACAGCCGAATCCTTGGTAATTTATTGGAAATGCCTACTGTTGGACTTATTGAATATCATCATGAAGATAGAGGAGGAGCACTATCAAGGATGTTAGGAAGAGAAGTTTCTGAGTTTGAGGAAATCTTGCAAATCAACTTAATTTGGAACTCAGATTACTTCACAATATCTGTGGAAGGATTCTTTTTCCTAAAATCGGAAGGTTTGAGTATGTCTCGGAGCGAGACGTTTTATTAATGGACTGCATACTCACTGGTAGACCTTAAATCTTGCTGAGATGATGATAGGCTATATGGCGGAGGCAGCTACTAAGAAGAGATCTACATTGCCATATGGTATGGTTTTAACTTTAGTTTTCAGAAGCCAAGGTGTACTTATAATGGACAATGAGCCACTAAGAAAGTTAAGACATACAGATTACTATAGTGTCTCTACAATTCACCGAATGGGCTTTAGAAAAGAAAATGGAAACTGGATTAAAAGAGGACATGAGGCCAGAGCTGAGGAGGTTAGAGTTGAGGAAGTCAGAGGAGAAGACATTCCTGAACCATCTTCTGCTGGACCTTCTGCTGGACCTGCTGGACCTTCTGCTGGACCTGGACTGCAGAAGCTGGACCAAGCTCTCAACTTCCACATCAGTCAGCAATGGCATCAGAAAGATTTTCTGAGGAGCAAATTGGTCAGCTCAGGGCTTTACTTGCTGAGTATGACAGTGTAAGAACAAATGATATGTGTAAATTAAGAGAGGAGTTCAATCAATTAAAGGATGAGATTAATTCAAGACTTGACATGATTTCTTTTTAGCAATTCCGTCGAATCCTTTAGCACTGATCTTCATAGTATTTTTGAAAGGATGGAAGGCATTGCTGACGGTTCTGGAAAGTATCTTCATGCTACAAGTCAACTAAAGAAAGATATTGACCTTGCCGTTTCTCAATTGAAGCATGTCTTGAAAGCTTTAAGAAAACCCAAAAAGATGATGTTATGGAGATGATCGGACATTAAAGAAAATTGTGTACAAGCATATTTGATTTGATCCTAGGTTGTATCTTAGGATTTCTTGTTTTCTTTCTTAGCATGTATATAGGATTTACATACTTTTGAATACATGTAATAGATCTTGCTTTGGAATACAAATGGTTGAATGAATATTACACTTTTATTACAAATTTGTCTTTGATTGAATGTCAATGAATGTCAATATTTATGATTCGAACCAACATCCTCGCTTTGATAACATTCCTTATTTGCTTTTAAAACTCACCTTATTGTTGATAACAAAAAAGGGGGAGAGATGAGTGTATAATGCATAAAAAGGAAAGAGAATTTTTAAGAGTGAAAAGAGAAAGACAATGAAGAACTTCTGAGAATAGAAAGAATGAGATTTTTAAAATTCAGTCTATCTACATAGGGGGAGTTATTCAATGCAGGGGGAGCTTAATAAATTTCTCCATATAAAAGTTAATCATTTTGATTGATGTCATGTTTTATTCATTTTGAATATTGGCATCAAATTCTCTATTACAAAGTCTCTAAGCTTTAAATTCTCAATTCAAATGAATTTCTTT
>UESW01002012.1:0-43513 GCA_900491605.1 Calamus simplicifolius | reverse complement strand
ATTGCTGATGGTTCTGGAAAATATCTTTATGCTACAAGTCAACTAAAGAAAGATATTGACCTTACCGTTTCTCAGATTGAAGCATGTCTTGAAAGCTTTAAGAAAACCCAAAAAGATGATGTTATGGAGATGATCGGACATTTAAAGAAAATAGTGTACAAGCATTATTGGTCCTAGGTTGTATCTTAGGATTTCTTGTTTTCTTTCTTAGCATGTATATAGAATTTACATACTTTTGAATACATGTAATAGATCTTGTTTTGGAGTACAAATGGTTGAATGAATATTACACTTTGATTACAATTTGTCTTTGATTGAATGCCAATGAATGTCAATCTTTATTATTCGAACCAACATCCTCACTTTGATAACATTCCTTATTTGCTTTTAAAACTCACCTTATTGTTGATAACAAAAAAGGGGGAGAGATGAGTGTGTAAATGCATAAAAAGGAAAGAGAATTTTTAAGAGTATATAATGCAAAAGACAATAAAGAGAAAGACAATGAAGAACTGTTCTGAGAATAGAAAGAATGAGATTTTTTAAGGTAATTCAGTCTATCTACATAGGGGGAGTTATTCAATGCAGGGGGAGCTTAATAAAATTCTTCATATAAAAGCTGAATCATTTTGATTGATGTCATGTCTTATTCGTTTTAATTGTTGGCATCAAATTCTCTATTACAAAGTCTCTAAGCTTTAAATTCTCAATTCAAATAAATTTCTTTAATGCATATACTCAAAGTTTTTGTCATCATCAAAAAGGGGGAGATTGTTGACCTAATTGAGGATTTTGATGATTAACAAAACTAATTGAGTATAACATTTGATGTTACTAATGATTTTGATTAAGTCTTTCAGTTTATAAGCCTAATTCATGATCAAAATCAAGAAGGAAAATCAAGTTCTGGTTTGAATCTAATGTCAAGGTAAGACTGCAGACATTAGAGTCGACACATGGAATCGCAGAGCCGACTCCGCAAATCGGCACGGACTTAGAGTCGACTCCGGGACTGTGAGAGCCGACTCTATCAGAAACAACAGAACGATGGATTTTCAGGCCACGACTTAGAGTCGACTCCCGGACTGCTAGAGTCGACTCCAGAAGAATTTTGTGTCGACCCCATAAAAGTCAGAGACGACTCCAGATCGAACGGATTAAATTATTTCGAGTTAGAGCCGACCCCAGAAAAGCCAGAGCAGACTCCAGAATGTCAGGCACTGCTCTAGAACTGTCAGAACGACTCTAAACTTTAACTTTATCAATTTTAATCCCAACGGCTATTGTTATTTATGGATCTAATCCTTTTTCACTTGCTTCCAACGGATAGTTTTGCACTATTTGGATTAATCGAATCTATAAGAAGAGGGGTGATTGCATCCCAAAACAAGAGAGAAGAAAAATCAAGAAAGAGGCAAAAAGAAAAGAATAGAGAAAATCCTTGAGATATATCAGAAAAGAAAAGAGGGAAAACTGTAAGGAAAGATCATACTCATCCCCAAGAGAAAGAGATTTCAAGCCTTTGCTGTTCTACTTAGAAGAAATCTCAAAAGAAAGGAGAAGCCCTAGTTTTTCAATCTTCTGAACCTCAAGAGCATATCCAAAGGAAGATCCATTCAAAGGAAGAGAAGGAAGAAGCCACCAAGATCTTCGAATCAGGCTTTGGTTCCTAATCTCTATTTATTGTTTCATTATTGTATATTTGCTCATTGAAGGAGCAGTTTGCTTTTGTAAACTCATTACATTGTTTGCTGGGTCAATCTGGTGATTGATTCAGTTGAGGCAGTTAGCCTTGTGCAAGCATTTGCTTGTGGTTTTAGGTTTTGTGCTGGTGAGCCTTGAAAACCAGTTGGGTTCGTTGTGCGCCCGAAAAAATAACAAGTTTGAGTTGTGAGCTTGCAAAACAACTCTGCTGTAATCAGTTTGATTATAGTGTGGACCCAAGAGGTACTTGGGAGTGGACGTAGGTGTAGGTACACCGAACCACTATAAAATCTATTGTGTTTGCCGTGTTTGTCTCTTTATCTTCAACTCTTCACTTATAGTTGCTTAGCTTTAAATCTGTGAATCTAAGTTTTTATTTCCGCTTGGGGGTTATATATTCAAAAGAGTTTAATTTTTGAAAAACCCAATTCACCCCCCCTCTTGGGTTGCTATCTGGACCAACACGGTTCACCATGAACCAATCAATCCAGTCCGAATTGGATGGGATCGCAGGTTTTATTATCATATTAACCTTAATTTTTTTATTAAAAAATAATTTTTATTAATATAAATATATTTTTAAATTAAAATCATTGATCGATGGTTCAACCAGTGATCCGATGGTTGAACCAGTGACCCAGTGACCCGAGCCCTTGGCCGGATCGATGTCCGAGCTGGGTTTGACAACTATGAATCACAAGTTCAAACCATCTCTTTCGCACCTTTATTAAGTGGTTGAATAGTGGGATCTTCTTGCTCAAAAAATATTCTGGGCTTTCATCCTTTGTTGCCAATGATCATATTGGTGCAATGGTAAGATGCTCGTTCCGTAATCAGTTGGTTACGGGTTGAAAAATTCCCTCGATTGAATCCAAAATTTTTAAGGGAGACTTTCATCAACATCATATATTCCAAGGAATAATTTTTCTTAAAAATCCCTCAGTGAAACTCTTCACCAAGAAATTTTTAATTTTCACCAAAGGATTTTGCTCCTCGCCGAAAGGTTAATTTCTGGTAGTGTTTAAGATCAAATATTTAAGATCATTCACAGATAGTGATCTTAATATAAGATTTAAAACCAAAATGCCTCCATCTATATAAAAAACACTTGATATTATTTTTATATTAATAAATATAATTTAATATTATATAATTATAATATGATATTATAATATAATATAATTATATATTATATCATAATATAATATACTATTTTTAATATTATAATAGTAAATAATATGAAATTATGTTATATTATTGAGATAGTTGGAAAATATATCAGAGCTAGTTTTGTTATTATGTGGCTAGTGCTTTTGAATTTCTATGGTATATCAAATAGTGATCGTTTAAATATTTTGAGTTTAAATATAGTATATTAAATATGATAATTTTATATGTATCATTAGTGATTTAAAACCATCACGATAATTTCAATCTAATTACCAACACCACACGAGTTGATTGGGTGACAGTTTCCATCATGCTAACAACCATTATGACCATTTCCATGTAAAACCTTGATTTGGGAGGAGGGGAGGGGGAAATACTTGTTGCATCACCCTTCGATGCAGCAAGCATGCATCGATTGCATGAATTAATTATTTGCACGCATTGATGCGTGTGCAGTACATGACAAAACCCATTGAGCTACCATCATACATGCATTGGCATGCACGAGCAACCAATCTGTGTGGTCAATGTACACTTGCTGCACCGAAGGGCGATACAGCAAGACTTTTACTTTTGGAAGTAGGGAAGTGGGTGGGGAGTTGCTCAGGCCCATTTGTATTCCACATGTTGTATTGGCAGTGATTCCTAGCTTTCCTATGCTTTGATCAAACTGATAAGAAAAAAATTTGCTGCACTTGGTGTGATGCAGCAGCCCGATGATTAATGCGCGATGTATATGCACGCGTGCTAAAAATAAAAAGATAATTTTATTTTTAATGTACACTGCATACATTGCGTATCAATCATCGAAAGCGATTCGCATGATATACACTATAATGATGCACAAAGACTTTTCCAATTAATAATGATCTAGGTGAGATGCGTACTAAATTATTTAATTCTTATGCTACCCAAGTGAAATCCAAAAATTAGTTATAGAGGATCCCATCTTCCTCTTAAATAATTTGGAAAGTCTGCACGGTGTCCATCGACTTAATAAATAAATCAATTGAATTAAAGATGTACATCGGCACTCACCACCATATCTCCATTAAGATTTACAGAGTGATAATTGAAAAGAAAAAGATAATGCTATATTTAATCCCATTCATCCCCAGAAAATTTTCACGATACAAATATATAATAAACTGTCACTACCGCAGTAATTGAGGTATGACAGATTTTTTTTTTTTTTTATAGATGAATAATTACATCAATTTAGAATAAATCAATTTTAAATATAAAATTTGAGTTAAAATAAAAGGTACAAATCAACCTGCTTTGAGCTCCAAGGCTCGAAATAATGGACCATCCGAGCAGTAACCTGATCTGTTGCTAAGTTGACTTCACCGTAGATACCACTACAAGAAAATAGTATAATAGTGACAAAAATTTTCATCACTATTCCGTCACAAACTGGGTTTAGTGACGGATTAGTGATGAAAATCTTATCATCACCATTTTTGCCGTCACTAAATTTAGTGACGGAAAGAGGTCCATCACAAAATAATAGTGATGGATTTGTGATGAAATATTTCATCAAAAATTTATGACGGAACATATTTTCCGTCACTAAATTGTGACGGATTAGTGATGGACTATCCATCACGCATTATTCCGTCACTATTCCATCACAAATTTTCATCACTATTCCATCATAATTTAGTGACGGATTAGTGACGAAAGAATCCATTAATCATTTGTTATTGTTTCCATCACTAATCAATCACTAATATTTTCGTCACTAATCCGTCACTATTATTTCTATCAGAAATCCATCACTAATCCATCATTAACCTAATAAAATTTCATCAAATTTTTATTCTTATAAATTTAAAATTATTTTTAAATTATAATATATTTAATGCATTCTAATGAAAATTTAAATTTAAGAATAAAAAATGCACTTCATAAAATAAGATAAATTATCTGTATACATCAACAATACTAATGTTTTATACATTAGACATCAAATTATTAAGATATCTTCGGCTGCCTTAGGGACTCTACACTTGAGAAATGTACATATGAAGCAATCCTTTGAACACCATTTACTAGCTCCCTCTAGTCTGAAGTGAACAATGTTAAGTTTCTTCCGTATGCTTTCTTTCAGATCTGTTTGATAATGCTTCATGTCATAAAAGAACGGTGCTCTGAAAATCATCCCTCCTTCATATGGGTGGGAGCAATTGGCTGTATTGTGGGGCTGCTTTTGCTGAAGTTGGCAGTAGGATGCAAGCAACGTATTGCTGCACACAGGATTTCCTACCAGTCTGCAATCACCGAGGATAGAAGGAATGTTAATGGTAAGCAGGCAGTAAGGGGAAATGTGCTTCAGTTCTCATAAGTAAGAATGACATGTTAAAATGCTCTTACATGATACCATCCGTATAGTTGGAAGATAGTGTGACCGAGACAAGATCATTATTTCAAAAATCCACCTCCTGTAGTTGCCGGCTGATGTTGTTGACCAGGTCAAGGGTTCCATTAAATGCATTATTACTCAGTGTTCTGTCAAAAAAATAATCAGAATAATCAGATAGTTGTAACAGGACCAATATGTTCCTTGATTAAAACAATCTTCTTCTTTTTTTTGAGACCAAGAAATGCTAGTATTTATCTATCAATAGTTTAGCATGCTTACACTTTCTGTAGATTAGGAAGGCTGAATAGCTTCTGTGGCACTTCCCCATGAAGCCTGCCGGATTTTATAACTCTGGATAAACACCATCAAGAAAGACCCGATTGAAACTTCATGCTATTGAAAAGTCCACCTAGTTCACAATTTCTGTTTTTTCTCCTTTTTTTTGTGTGTAAAACGAGAGGGAAGAGTCCCTCCCCCCACAGCTTTTATCATAATCAAGAGAATTTACAAAGATGTTGGGGTGCCTAGTTTCACAATTTCAATTCAGTACTTGTGGAACTTACAGAGTTGTGAGATTTTGCAAACTTGAAAACCATGCTGGAGCTTCTGAAGGATCAAACGAATTGTTGCTTAAATCCCTGTACATCATATTAGGAAATTGCCATTTTTATTCTGACTAGAATGGCAAAAGAAAAATCAAAGCATAGGTAGAGTTTATTTTTGTTCTTACACATAGGTGAGACTATTCATCCCAGTCAGATCCGACATTGACCCATTTAGGCTATTATTTGCTAAATGCCTCAAAGAGAGTGGAAGCATGTAAAGACTGCAGATGGTACCCTAGCAGAGCAACTTGTGATAATTTGAAGTTAAGAATATTTGATTGTAACGATTGCTTACAGTACGGCGAGGCTCGGAAGATCGGTAATATTGGAAGGAACTGGACCGCTCAGAATGTTATTATCAAGACGACTGTCACAAGAAGGCAAATCACAATTATTCACATGATTTCTTTTAAAATTTATCAAGGGCTATTGAATAGTGACTCACAAGTGCTCTACTTTGAGAAGTTGATTCAAGCCTGGAGCATCATCCGTTGAGACTGGGAGAGATCCCGTTAATTGATTGTCTCCCAGGTCCAGCCACAAGAGATTGGAAAGCCTACCCAGCGAGGCAGGTATCTCGCCAGATCACCTAATTTTTTAATCTGAAATGTTACAGGTGCAGTAACAAACACAACAGTAATTGCCCACCTAATTTTTTACAATGGATTTGCCTATATCACCTCTTCAACTTCAAAAACTGGATGAGCGATCATCCCCTATCATTGCCGAGTTTTCTGACATCAAACTTTAATCAAATAGGATATCTTCAATTGGTATAAACAAGGAAAAGAGATAAAATATCGAACAGCAGAAGATTTCACCTTCACTGCCTCTCATCCATATGCCTGTAAGAGTTGCCCCAGCAGAGACTAGCATTCTGCAGTTCCACCCTATCGATTCTAGTGATATGTTTTCACATCAACTACAGGAAACCCTCTTCAGAAGAGCCAAGTCCGTTACCAGCTACGAGTCAAACTTGGTGGAACCTGATGTAAGAGATGACAAGAGCCCTGCCGTTGGGCCAGGAAGCATGTCACCGAATGTTGACATGGCAGCTGCTGACCTGTCCTTGAGCTTCCCAACTTGACCATCAGAAAGCATAGATCCCCACCTTGATGTACTCTCTCCAAATTTGCTGCCAACCTAATCATTTGGAATGATCAGGGAAAAATGTAATTCAATAAAAAATATGGCAAATTTTACAACAAAGCAAGATTCTTAATCTTGGAGAAAAACTCTTGAAAAATAGCATCCTTCATATAACCCAAAAGTTAATATGTTAAATCTTTCAAAATCAAATTACTGTAGAACTTGTCAATTTGTTAAAAATCATTAAAAGCAAAAGATACGTCTCCCTAAGCTGGAGTCTGTACATGGACTTAGCCCCAAATAGGTTTGTAAGTAATGTGAGTAGATGATGATGGATTCCTGAGAGTGCTACAGGTGATCACTCAACCAAATTTGCTGTTCTGAATATGTGAATACTTTCTAGGGATTTTATAAACCAAAGAATCTGACACTGTAATAACTTTGAGAGACGCTAAAATGCAGTCAGTCAGTATAACATTCTGGATGTGACCTAGGAGAATTCAGCCTCTGTAAAGCTCAAGATATCAAGTCTTCCAGATCTGTGTGAAATTATTGATGAGAACCCATCCCAAAAATAGACTTACATGTGCCCTTAGCTGAATCAAATGCAGCATCTTCGCATGTCATCTGTTTTAAACGTGTGCACAACATATTCAATAACGAAGTCATGCATACAACTAAGACGCTAACGCACATTTAACCATACAAGTTTTGAAAAAAGAAAACATGTGAGAAAGAATAAGTACTTCACACTTCAGTACAATGCATTCCTGACTATAATGTGCATCATATGCATTTTATGAGGACATTACCCTGACAAACTCTGATTCCCAACAGGAGACTTCTTTTTTTTGGAACATTCAAGCTTATGTACCATTGCATAATCAGAAATTTTGATCATAAACTTGTGATCAAAACGATTATCGCCCCGCCCAGACTTTTAAAATTATGCAACCATATACCAAGTATGTATGGCTTTATATGATAAATACCTGGGTCATGATGGATTTCAACAATGATGTTGCAACTCCAAAATTAAGACTATCATCAAGCTCAGGCTTCGGAGACCTTTCTCCATTTGAATATGCTTTCCAAGGGCTCCTTGGCAGTGGATCACCAGCTGACATCTCAAGGGCTGATTTATGGGCTCCTCTTGAAGATAAGGCCGGAGCACCGAAAAGAAAAAGGATTTACTGGTTGGAAGCACATAATTATTGGTCATGGAGATGATGTACATGAATCCCAACGAGAGATAAACCTAAGTAAACACTTGTGGCCAAAAAAACTGCAGTAAAGCATAATATAATATATCCTCTCATTAAAATCCAATATCACCAATTCCATCTTCATTCATTCTGACAATTCAACCACATCTCAAAAATACCTTGGGTGGCAAATCTACAGGTAGCGTTTCAAAAGAAAATAAAAGAAAATAGAAAGAACATGCAACACTATCAAGCTCAGTGGCATAACAAAGTTACTATGTCCACTTACATAAACTTACTCTGGATACTTTTCCAACTGTTTCCAGGTATTTTTGAAGTTCATACACCTAGTTGTGTCCTGAAACTGCTTCAATTCTAACTAGAAAAGTTAATTATTAATTTTTTTCCATGCTTCTCATACTGCATAACGTGCCAAAAAAGAAACAAACTTTGTTTGAACTGCATACAGATAACAATCAGATATGAACAATGATCATACTTGTTTTTAACCAATGTCACATCATATATTTTGCAATATCAATGTTCTCTTTAAGTGAACGCAAATCTTAATTGGATAATTATGATATTTGCGTTTGCTAGACAAACATATAAATGAGTCATATGCAATAAATATGATAAGATAAATCATTAAAGAATTGATCTATGGAATAATAATACAAAATCATCATATAATTAGGAAAAAAAACCTAGATACAATATTAAGATTAAAAATGAACCATTTATGAGAGATTCCAAGTTCTGCATCTGGGAAAAATGTGGAAAGAAAATGCCTAGATCCATGGTATATATGTGCATACCTATATATCCGATTAATTTCAAATGTGGAAAAAATGATATTCATTTTCACCTAGTGTACCATGTCTTGTTCTCTTTAGCCCAGTAAGTTCATCTGTAGCTCACACAAAGAGTTCACCCTATGCAGACCAGCCACCCACAGATACATATAGAGATTCACATAAACTTAATTCAGAAACTTCAAAGAATCTATTGTTTAACATGGGCATTTCACAGAACAGCAAGGACTTCTATTGAAAAAGGAAAACAAAAGTAAAACAGGACATTCCAATATTACATTTGGTACATGAAAAATGGCAGCTTTTTTATTTGAAGAGCCCAAGTACTATGAGTTGTTGGTAAACATTCAATCATAAACTCTTGATGTAGAGTTGGGTTTTATATTAGGCAATATATCCAAGAGATACTACTAATATACTTCAGAATAATATAGCAGGAATGACAGAATAGCGTCAACCTGATTGGAAGGTATTTGAATCTTGGAACCGTAGAGCATCTCATTATGTTTGAGCCTGTATTTGATTTCGTGGGCAACTTTTGTACAGTGTCAGTGTTGTATTTAATATTCAGTGTTGTACAGGAAAATAACAAAGTCTTACACGCACAACAGACAAATATACATAAGATAAAATTAAATAGAGAAATTCTTTACTTATTATCTTCAACTCTAACTTTGACATGAAAACCCTAACAACATATTAAGCATGTATAATCAGCCATAAACAGTTTGATCAGTTCATTTTAACACACAAAAAATAGTTCAAAAGGATCAAGAGAAAATATCCAGACATTTTACATGTGGAGAAGCTCAATAGATGGTCATTAACTTCACAAAGACACTTAAAGAATATACCACCAGAAAGAACCCGTACTGTGGCACCACTACTTTCTTGAATTGACTTAATCAAGGAACCTTGCTTCCCAATCAAATTAATGGCTTGGGATGATGCTACTAATAACCGAACTGAACATGCAGGTGCAGCAGATGCTGGGGTAGCACCATCATTCCCACTATCTGTAATACCATTGACACGTTTAAAGACTCTTACAACAGCATCCATTGCTGGGGATATTTCTGCATCTGGCTCTTCTCTCCCAGATATCAGAACCTACACATGAGAAGAAAATATTATAAAGTGTCCAGCAAAGAATATATATTTCTAAGATGGCTTTACCCCTCTAAGGCACATAGTCTAGCAGTTAAGGCAAGTGCTTTTGAACTCAACAGGGCATCTACAGTTACGATGGATTATTCAGTTCAACATTAACTCTAGAAAAGTTTACAATCCTCACTATAGGTATTAAGGGGCCAAATTCCAATATAGGAAAAGGGAACCAATTAAGAACTCCCGGAATGCAACCATTCGCCACAATTCAAGCTTCTTTTTAATGTAGCAAAACAAAACGATACAAATTAAATTTAGGGTTCAAAAAAACCCAGTCATCAGCTCAAATACCTTTCAGATGGTGTTCAAGAAAATATGAGACCAAAATAATATACACGGAGGATGCCTAACAAAACGAGAACAAGACAACTAAACCCTAGAAATAGATAGAGCAAGCAAAACCACTGCAATTTCTGTAACCCCAGGAAAATTATAAAGGTAAGAGGAAGGCTCATATGGCCCTTTTGCATTCTAGGCAGTGTTTCAGTTTCCTAAACAAGAACAGCTAAATTATATCATCATGGAGAAGTGAAGTATGGTGGCAAGCTATGGAATTTCAAGGATCAACTCTTGCACGTTAATAGATCAAAGTAATAGTAGAGTAACTAGATTTCCAGTACATTGACCTGTCAAAACGAATAATGAGAACACTACCATGAATTTGTAACCTATAGCATTGTCTTGTTCTATTTTGGATCCAATCGATTCCCAACTCTAATCAAATTCTGAGAACAAAAAGTTATGCATAGATCAAAAGAGACAAACCTCCATTGCTTGGATTGACACTCCGATTAAGGACAGTGGGTAGCATATAATTTTAAACCCAAGCTGCTCCAGTTCAATAGGGTTCAATATGGGAGTTTTACCTCCACCTTCAAGCATGTTAGCCTACAAAACAGAATAAAAATACTTAACAATGAGAATATCTCAACAGTTAAAAATTTCATATTAGTTTTCATGGTCTAATAGTTTCAAACAAGACATTTACCAAAAGATCCTAGAAATGCATGATACAGAAAAAGAAATATAGAAGTTCCTTTTCAAAATGAAACCTCATTGTCAAAGAAATTGTACTACATGCTGAAACCTGAGGGTGAGATAAAATAGTTAAATTCCATCTACAGACCTGCAAAAGACCTATTTATCTATAAGAATCAAATGCACGAGATGAGGCACAAGTTCAGGAAACCAGAATGCATACAGGATCTGGATATGTCTCTGGCCTATTATGCTTCTTGTCACCAGTACAAACCCAGCTTCCGTCCTTCTCAACCTCCACAAACCCAGAAAAGTTTCTCACTGCCACCACCATCACTTCCCTGCAACAATAAATTTAGCCTCTTCCCTCCCTCCACCAAAGAAATTAGAAGTTATAAATAGCAACAAAAAGCAGGAACCAACCTTTTGGTGATGAGAACTACATCAATGTGCTGCCGGAAGCCGGAGTCGGGATCGGGAATTCAGAGCCCAACGAATGTCTTCCCGCCATGGAGCTTCTCCAGCCTGGAAGTAATGACAGATCGAATGAGCCATTCGGCTACAATAGGGATAGGATTTTGAAGGGGGCGAAAGAGGGATGCGGGATTCGGGGACCTGGCGGCGACGGCGAAGCTTGCGTCGGAGTCGGAGCTTTCCACGTCCAGGAGGGAGCCATCGCCGTAGAAGAGTCGCCAGAGAATCTCGAGGACGACAAGGACGAAGATGATCTCCAACGACATGGCGATCGCCGGCTCTCCTCTGTTTTTGATCCTTTGCTTGATGCCGGAAGTCGGAAGCGAGTTGGGAAACGCAGCCGCAAAATCCAAGCTCCGTTAAGGCACTGGATTAGAACGCCGGGGGGTGGGGGGGACGGAGCTTGAATGCAGGGGGGGCACGATCCAGTACGCAGAACGCCGGGGGAGGGGGGGACTGAGCTTGGGCACTGGATCTGGATCAGAGGAGGGGGGGACGGAGCTTGGAGGAGGATCGATCAGAGGGGGGGGGGCGCACGACCCAGAACGCAGAACGTCGGATGTGGGGGGAGAAGGAGCTTGGCATTGGGGGGGGGGGGGGGACGGAGCGCAGGATCGATTAATTAGGGCAGGATCGATAACGCGGGCGGGGGTTAGGGTTTATCCATCCTATCCTGTCTCGAGCATAAAAACAGCCTCGCTGCGTAGTTAGTGACGGAACAATGATTCCGTCACTGAATTAGGCAGATCGGAATAATAATTTCATCATAATTTTTTTTTAAAAATTAAAGTATAAATTTAGTGATGAATAAAAAATTTATCACTAATTCGTCACTAAATTAGTGACAGATTGAGGTAGTCCGTCACTAAATTAGTGATGGAATGCTTTTTCATCACTAATTTTGTGATGGATTAGTGATGGATGACCTTGTCCGTCACTAAATTAGTGACGAATTGTTTCATCCGTCACTAAATTAGTGATGGATTGCTCTTTCATCATTAATCCGTCACTAAATTAGTGACAGAAGAGCAATCCGTCACTAATTTTGTGACGGATTAGTGATGGAAGCACAATCCGTCACTAAATTAGGGATGCATGTGCAGCCAAGTGCAGTCATGCACAAGCGCGTGCATGCGCAGATATGGCACTGGGCACGCACAGACACGATGCAAGGGGCATCAGACACAGGCAAGGTTGTGCCACCGAAGAGATAAATAGATTGGTGCAAATGCACACGGGCCATGGCAAGCGTGCGCGCAGGTCGAGAAGCAGATGCGCATGGCATGCGCCGGGAGGCAGACACATGGCAAGGACGCGCATGAAAGGTCGCGCACGTAACTGGCACATGCAGATGTGGCTTCTTTTGTCATAATTTTTTTAAAAATTTTAGAGTATAAATTTAGTGACGAATTAATCTTCCGTCACTAATTTGCGATAGATTAGTGACGGATAGGATAATCCGTCACTAATTTAGTGATGGATTGCCACATCCGTCACTAATTTATGATGGATTTCCCCATCCATCACTAATTTGTGATGGATTAGTGATGGAAGACAATTCGTCACTAATTAGTGACGATTGCTTTTTCATCACTAATTTATGATGGATTAGTGACGAAAGGGCAATCTGTTACAAAATTAGTGACGAATTGCCCCATCCGTCACTAATTTATGACGGATTAGTGACGGAAGGCAATCCGTCACTAATTTAGTGATGGATTTCCCATCCATCACTAATTTGTGATGGAAGACAATCCATCGCTAATTAGTGACGATTGCTTTTCCATCACTAATTTGTGACGGATTAGTGACGAAAAGGCAATTCGTCACTAAGTTAGTGACGGATTGCCCCATCCATCACTAATTTGTGACGAATTAGTGACGGAAGGCAATCCGTCACTAATTTAGTGACGGATTACCCATTCATCACTAATTTGTGACGGATTAGTGATGGAAGACAATTCGTCACTAATTAGTGATGATTGCTTTTCCATCACTAGTTTGTGACGGATTAGTGACGAAAGGGCAATCCATCACAAAGTTAGTGATGGATTGCCCCATCCATCATAAAATTAGTGACGGATTGCCACATCCGTCACTAATTTGTGACGAATTAGTGACGAAAGGCAATCCATCACTAATTTAGTGACGGATTTTTCATTCATCACTAATTTGTGATGGATTAGTGACGGAAAACAACCGTCACTAATTAGTGATGATTGCTTTTTCATTACTAATTTGTGACAGATTAGTGACGAAAGGGCAATCTGTCACTAAGTTAGTGATGGATTGCCCCATCCGTCACAAAATTAGTGACGGATTGCTCCATCCGTCACTAATTTGTGACGGATTAGTGACGGAAGAAAAATCTATTACTAATCCGTCACTAATTTAGTGACGGATTGCTCTTCCATCATTAATTTGTGATGGATTAGTGACGGAAGGGCGATCCGTCACTAAATTAGTGACGGATGTGACAGTTCATCACTAATTTAGTAACGGTTTAGTGACGAAAAAACTAATCCATCACTAATTTTAATTTTTCGTCACTATTTTGTTACTAAACCGTCATAATTTAGTGACAAAAATTTTCATCACTAATTTTCGTCACTATTTTGACATTTTCTTGTAGTTCTAAACGCTGTAACATGTTAAAGTATAGACCAAATATGGCGGATCAAAGTGTTAGATGGCTAATGATCGTTCAATTTCTGTCAGAGCCAGCGAACGGTCGCAGAGTCCCCTCAATAATAAGGTTACGGGTAAGTGGTGGCGACCGTTGTGCTTTGAAAGTCGTGCGTCCCGAGCATAGGTTCTCTGTTTTGAAAGGTCTTTAAGATTCGTGCTCCCGACTTCGTCTTCTCCGATCTCCGGCGATACTGCGTCTTCTCCGGCTGTGTCCAGGTGGACTGCTCCTGCTGCTGTCCTTCTCTCCCATGGCCTCCGATGGGGCGTCTGACGGGAGGGCTTCCGGGAGCAAGATGTGGGGATCCGGTCATGGTGGGCCGTCTTCTCCTGCTCCGAAGACGGGTGGTCAGTGGAGCCGACCACCCTTAGGTCGCTTTGAATGGGATGCTCCTTCCCCTTCTCCGGCGGAGGTTGAAGATCTGATCCGGCGCTTCCCAGAGGTCATCCAGGTCCCGACCTCTTCCCTGGAGTGCGAGGCCAGTTCGTGGGGAGCGAAGGCGGTGCTGGCTCGTTCTCTCTCCCGGTGGGTGCCGCCGGAGGCTATCAAGCGTGAGTTGCATCGTGCTGGGTTGCCGGGAGAAATCGAGGTGGTTCCCCTGGCTCACCGGCACTTCCTCATCCGGTTCTCTGATCCCACCTCTAAAAGCCGAATCCTTGAGAGG
The DNA here is from genome assembly GCA_900491605.1 of Calamus simplicifolius. Taxonomy (NCBI): domain Eukaryota; kingdom Viridiplantae; phylum Streptophyta; class Magnoliopsida; order Arecales; family Arecaceae; genus Calamus; species Calamus simplicifolius. Next base: position 28,591 of record UESW01002012.1, on the reverse strand, counting down.
CCTTGGATGATCAACGGGCAGATTCTTGCGGTGATGGATTGGAAGCCGGAATTCATCCCAGCGGAAGACTCCTTGCTGCAGGCTCTGGTTTGGATCCGGTTGCCTCTGCTCCCGATGGAGTTCTGGGCGGATGATTCCCTCTCTTCCATTCTCTCGGTGGCAGGGGAATTTCTGTTCTCCGACGAGGCTACCAAAGCTCGGATGCGGGGAGGGTTTGCCCGGGCTTGCGTTCGAGTGGATCTGGGTATTCCCCTCCGGCCAGGGGCCAGGATTCGTGGATTCGGCGCCCCCTTCTGGCAGCAGTTCTCGGTTGAGAACCTTGAGGATATTTGCCATCGCTGTGCTTCCCTTCACCTCTCTGGTCCATGCAAGCCAGCGGGTCCTTCGGATTCTTCGTCTTCTCCTCCTCCGTTTGGTCCCTGGTTGGCTGCAGTCCGGCGTCGCCGTCCTCCTCCAGCGTAGCCTCCGGTCCCAACGGCGGGAGATCGGCCATGCCCTGCTTCTGCTCCTGTGTCTAAGGACGGATGGACTGTGCCGAAGAAGATCGCCCGGCGCCAGCTTCTTTCTTCCTCTGGATACTCCGTGCCACCTTCTGGGCTGAAGCTTGGGCGGGGTGTGTCGGTCGCAACTGAATCGATCGCAGTGGTGACTCGGAAGCCAGAGTTGAAGGCCTCGGCAGCGTCTTCCTCCCTGGTTCAAGTCCCTGTGAAGCTCGGTCTTGGAATCCAGGAAGAATCAGGGATTGCTCGAGCGTGCCGGTTGGCACTGTAGCACAGTATCAGAACTCAGTGTTTCAGAGTTCAGACTCAAATGGAATTCACTCTCTAATTCCTAATGTGCAATCCTCTATGGATGAAGATGATAAAGCTATTAAATTTCCAAAGTTGGGCCTCATGGTCAGTGCTAGTAAAGACCCCGTATCGGGGCCTGCCAAGCGGGTCCGTCCTGCGGAGCCATCATTGACCAGAATGCCATCCCGCTCTTCCAAAGCCAAAGGCAAGACCGTTCTTACTGGTAGAGGCGGGGACAATGCAGCCTTCAAGTTTGCGGCTTCCTCGGTGGGTGGTCGGGTGTCATCGGCCCAGATTGGCCCAGGGGCTAAGAAGGCCCGAGGTCGGGTAGAGGCCTTTTCGGGGTTCGCTTCTGAGGGTTCTGAGCCGACCCAATTAGAGTACAGTACTCACTTATCAGCGGTTCACCTGCTGAAGGAGGCTATTCATGTATCTGCACCTGCGGGATTGATGGACTCAGGCCAGATACTTGATTGTGTGGAAATGGGATCCCGGAATTGTCCTAAGGAGATCCCAGGCGATACGGAGGCCCTGATGGAATCAACCCAGGCTGTTGTTTGCATAGGCCCGGGAGATTTGGACTGCTCCGTGGAGATGTCAGGGGTGTTGGATGGGGAGTCATCCAATCCAGCCTTACCATGAAGATTCTTATATGGAATGTGCGAGGAGCATTGAAACCATCGTTTCGCTCCTCATTCGGGAGGTTTATGCAGCTTCACTCATTTGACATTTGCATCTTGCTGGAAACTCGACTTTCTGGGGCTAGTCTTGCCCGTTTTCGAAGACAGATTGCTCGAGCTTGGACTTCGTATGCTGTTGAGTCCATTGGTCTTTCGGGGGGTATTGTTGCTTTATGGAGGAATGATAATATCAGAGTTGATGCTTTTCACAGATGTGGGCAGCAGGTTGCGTTGGTCATCTCTGAGGGAAGTGCCAGCCCTTGGCTCCTATCTGGAGTTTATGCCAGTACTGATCTCCGGGAGCGTCGGGTGCTGTGGTCTGAGACTCAGAATCTTCTTGACCAGGGGTTCCCCTCCCTTATTGCTGGAGACTTCAACTGTATCTTGTGTGCCGCAGAAAAGAAAGGTGGCAGGGCTTCCCATGGCTCTATGGGCCGGTCTGAGTTCAGGGACTTTATTTCTTCTGCTGGTCTGTTGGATTTGGGTTATCAGGGCTCTCAGTTTACTTGGTGCAACAACCGGCAGGGATCAGCTAGAGTCTGGGAAAGATTGGACAGGGCCTTGGCCTCTTCTAGCTGGCTCCAGCTTTATCCCTCTGCTACTGTCACTCACTTGTCCAGAATTGCCTCTGACCACTGCCCTTTCTTTATCTCTACCGATATCACCTCTCAGCGGCATAGGCAGTTCAGATTCGAGAAATTTTGGACCTCATATCCTGCTGCTCGCTCCATCATCTCTCAGGTTTGGCAGCTACCAGTTAGAGGTAATGCCATTTATCGGCTTTCCAGAAGGCTTGCCCTACGTCGTCTTTCTAGATGGCATAGATTGGAGGTTGGGGATATTGACAGACAGGTGGAGCTGGTTGAGTCTACTATCTCTTCTCTTCAGGCGAAAGAGGACCTTGCGGGTTCTCTCTCTTGTGAGGACCTTTCATCCCTGCGATCGAGTCTGGCGCTCCACCACTCTCTTCTGCTGCAGCAGGAGACCTTTTGGCGCCAGCGGTCCCGCATCCAGTGGATTCAGGAGGGGGACTGTAATACAAGATTTTTCCATCAGGCCACTCAGAAACGCAGGGCGAGGAACCGCATTAGGCATATAACTGATGAGGACGGTCAGCTCCAGGTGGATGATCATGTTATTCGTGCTCAACTCTTTAACTTCTTTCATAGTAGGTGGACTGAGCAACCTGGTTCTGGTGTCCCTGTTCATCCTATTCTGTCCCCCAACACTGTCTCTTTGCTGAGAACGTCTCTCTGACTCGGCTGTCACTACGGAGGATATTCGGCTGGCTTTATGGGATCTTGGTGCTGATAAGGCCCCTGGGCCGGATGGCTTTCCTCCGTTTTTCTTTCGTCAGTATTGGGATATTCTGGGAGAGGACTTAGCTCAGGCAATCAAGCTTGTCTTTCATCGCAAATCTATCCCCTCTGAATGGAATCGTACCTTCATTACCTTGGTTCCTAAGAGGACGGACGCTTCCAGCCCACAGCACTTCCGGCCTATCAGTTTATGTACTACCTTATACAAGGTTTGTGCTCGTCTCCTGGTTATGAGGTTGTGTTGGGTTATTCCTCGCCTTATTTCTCGGAGCAGGGGGCTTTCCTCAGAGGGCGCAGTATCACTGATAATGCTTTAATAGCTCAGGAGTTCATGCATGACCTGCGTCGGACTTCTGGGAGTCAGGGGCTTATGGCCATTAAGCTTGATATGGAGAGAGCTTATGACAGAGTTAACTGGGAATTCTTGCGTCACTCTCTTCAGTTGTTTGGGATCCACCAGCTGTTTATTGACTGGATCATGGCCTGCATTCAGAGTCCGTCTTTCTCCATCCTCATCAATGGAGACCGGACGGATTATTTCCATTCTAAGGTTGGGCTGAGACAAGGTTGTCCCCTCTCCCCATTTCTCTTTGTTATAGCAGCTGATTCTTTATCTCGGGCTCTTCGTCAGGCTCAGCAGGACAATGCTCTACACCCTTACCGAGCTGGACCCCAAGGTCCCTCGATCTCTCATTTGCTCTTTGCTGACGATTGCATCTTTCTGGGCAGGGCTACTGTGGCCAATGCGACCATGTTTGCTTCTATTCTTTATAATTACTGTTCTGCCTCTGGTCAGAAAGTTAATAATGCAAAGTCTGTTATTTGTTTTAGTCCGCGGGTGACCTCTTCTCGGAAGGATACTATTAAGCAGATCATGGGGATTTCTGTGCAGTCTGAGTGCCTCTCCTATCTGGGTATTCCTATTACTGGCAGAAGACCTAAGATCTCGGACTTTAGTAAGCTTGAGTCGAGGATTCGTGCTCGGCTGGAGGGGTGGCAGGTCACTGGGCTATCTATGATGGCGAGGATCACTCTTATTCGATCAGTGCTTACATCTCTTCCTCTCTATCTCTTATCTAATGCTGTTGTCCCTTTGACTTGTCTGAGGAGGATTGAGCGTTATTTCAGGGATTTTCTCTGGGGTTCATCCCAGGATGGTCATGGTGTTCATCTTTTAGCCTGGGACTGTGTCTGCTTGCCGCTTTCCGAGGGGGGCCTTGGGATCCAGTCCTTGACTGCTCGGAGGGAGGCCTTGATTGCTAGGCATGCTACTCGTTTTTTGCTTGATCCGCACTGTATGTGGAGCTCCTTTATGCGTGGCAAGTATGGGGAGTGGACTCCTTCCACTAACCTGCAGTCTCTTCGGGGTCACTCTTTTTTCTGGAAAGAGGTTTGCTCTCATGCTCCGGACATCCTTCATAGTATCTCCTGGATTCTTGGCAATGGTGCTTCTGTGGACATTGCTTATGATTCTTGGATCGCTGACCTTCCTTTGTCTCGATGGCCTACTTTCGTCAGCACTGATATTCCTCTTGATATGCGAGTTAGTGACCTCACGGTGCCGGATCATTCCTCTTGGTCTACCCCTCTGTTATCCCGCTTCTTTGGCGAGGAGCTTAGACGACGTATAGCTGCTATTCCTCTTTCTCCTGGGCACTCCCCCGATATCAGGATTTGGAGGCGGTCCGGTACTCCGAGTGCTCCCATCAGGGACATTATCAAGTTTTACCGAGCTTCTTCCCGTCCGCTTACAGACATGACTTGGATTTGGCATCTTCCCATTCATCCCAGGGTTCGTCTTTTTCTATGGAAGATTGCTCGGAATTGTCTCCCTACTTGCTCGGTCTTTCTAGACGTGGCATGGGCATTCAGCCTACGTGTCCGATATGCGGTATTGAGGAGGAGGCGGTGGATCACGCCATCTTCACTTGTCTCAGAGCTCACCACATTTGGGAGATCGCTAGGGTCAAGCCTTGGGCTGCCGCCTCTTCTTCTCTCTCATTATCTTTCTTGGACTTGATCAGGCAGGATGTTAGGAGAGGGTGCAGTAAGCAGGGCGCGACGAGGGCCTACATTGCTTATCAGATTTGGTTATCTCGGAACCGGATTGTCTTCACTCAGGAGCCTACTCCGTCTTTTAGGGTTGTCCGGACTGCTGTGTCCCTATCTTCTGAGTATACTCCCATCGTCTTGGTTGCGATTTTGACAGCCCTGGCCTCTGGGATTCCCATGCTGCCCCGGCAGCGCACCGGAGAACGGTCTTTATTTCTTGGGAACCCCCCCTCCAGGGTTTATCAAAATCAATTTTGATGGGAGTGTCCGAGGCAGATCAGCCGGATCGGGTTATGTCATACGGGATTCTGGCGGTACTATGCTTGCGCTGGGGGATTTGGACATCTTGATTCGTCAGTGCCGCTTGCTGAACTTTATGCTGCATGGGCTGGAGTCTCCTTTGCTATACGCAGTCTCCATGCCCGTTGTCTTATTCTTGAGGGTGATGCTCTCACGGTGATTCGATGGCTTCGCCAGGATCATTGTGCGCAGTTGCCCACCAACCCTTTGATTTCTGATATTCGCTCTCTCCTTCAGGGGGTTCACAGTATTCAGATTAGCCATATTTTCCGGGAAGCCAACTCAGCGGCTGACTGGATTGCCGCTAGAGTTGCTGATCATTCTGGATTCTGGTGCTGGAAGCCCGGTGAATGGTGTCATCCGGGTCTGAAATTAATATTGTATTCTGATAGTGTGGGTCTGAGCCATCCTAGAGTGGTGTGATTCCCGTCTGTACCAAAAAAAAAAAAAATAATAATAAGGTTACGGACATCCGGACTACGGATGCATAGGTACGACCATAGATCTTTATAAACTAACGAGTTGGAAAAGTTGCATGGCTAGCAGAGATCTTCTATATTATATTACTATTTGATTTCCTCGGTAACGATCTTCAAGAATTCTGTGGCCAACTTCCGAATCTCGGAGATGCACCGATCAACCTCCTCATCCAATCCATCCATAGTCTTCTCCGCCACTCCAACGTTGTTCCTGAAATTTGCATCCCAGACGTCTCCAGCGCTGCTACAGCCTCCTCCTCTTCCTTCCTATGGAGGAGGAAGTCGATGCCCCCCAGCACCGCTCCAACGTCCGCACTCACCATCTCCAAGAGTGACCGAATGTTTACAAACCCATGCACCAGAAGGCCACCCCTTTCCATCGCTGCAACGACCTCCATTTCCGCCTCCAGAATACCTTCTCGCCCATTCCACAGTGAGTCTATCCATGGTTTCGATGATTGCATGCTGGTGGATGCCACAGCAATGGCGGTGGACGCTGCAGATAGTGCCCCCAGGGCTACAAGCACCACTGAGAAGGCCAAGACCCCGATGAAGAATATGATGTAAATCGCATTCCAAGCCTTCCGCCACTTATTGGTCCGTCTCAGACTCTTCTGGAGCTTGTGCTTTCTTCGACTCAGCTTCTCTAGAAGCACCAGCTGATGCTCGCTGACTGATCGCAGCTCCTCGGCGTTCAGCCTTGGGACGGCAAGCATCTCGCCCGCTGCCCTCAACTCCATCAACTTCTTGACATCGCTCTCCTCCTCGAAGCGAAGGAGTGCGTCCCGGATGATCCCGAGGCCAGCGCGCATGCCATGTTTGGAGGCAGTGAGGGTCCTCGATGGCATAATAACGAAATCGTTGACAGAGGTGAACAAGTCGGGATTCTTTGCGATCACATGCTTGAGCTTGGAAGTGCAGGGAGTAGAGGGGTCGACAAGGCCGATAGAACGGAGCTCCGTGACAAGTCCGCGATCCATTGGAATGCCATCGATCTGGGGAGCAAAGGCCATGCGTTTGAGTTTACCGCAGCAGCAGCCCATCGATCCTAAGAGGGAAGAACGGACAGCGAAGCTTGTTGGTGCAATCGCAGATACCCAATCGATGACTCAACGTGGAAAACTACCCAAGTTAGTCAACATCGCTAGATGCCATTACCGACGTATGATACCACTCGTTGAAAATAATATTTTTGGTAACGCTCTAAAATGATCAAGCAAAAATATTGAAAGTGAAAAAAATTTCTATAATATCATTTCTATTAGTTTCCTCACTCCCAGCATTTCGCTTGAGCATTCAAGAGCGCTACCAAAAATATTATTTTCAACGAGTGGTATTAGAGCCTAGTCGATCCCCAACTATATCAGAGCCAGGTTCTGATATAGTTAGGGATCACCATGCTTTGATACCACACGTTGAAAATAATATTTTTGGTAGCGCTCTAAAATGCTCAAGCAAAAATGCTGAGAGTGAGAGAAGTTTCTATAATATCATTTCTATTGCTTTCTTCACTCACTCTACAATATGTTATAGTTATAGATATAGAGAGTGATTATTGATCTTTCTATTAATATACATCATAATAAACTTTTTAAACTTTTCATATTACTTTTAGTTTTACAATATAATTTTTTATTTTTATGGTTATTTATTTTTTACAACTCTAGTTAATTTTTTAAAATTTATTATAATATATCGATTTCATCGTCACAGTTAAGTTTATCATTTCCAACCGATCCGATACAGTCGTGAACAAAAGGTACCACCGTCATTACTTCCTGATAGGCTGATACGGTGTCTCCCAAAATCCGCTCGTGGGAGTCGGAGTAGAACCCTCCTCCGCTTTCTCTTCTGGAGTTCAAGTTCCAGCTCGATTCCTCTCTCTCTATTATTATTTCAATAGAAATCACACGTGGTATTATAACGACTGTACGTTCTAACTTCTAGTCCATTTTTCAAATGATATCAACTCTCCGCAAACTGACAATCTTTTGAAATTACGCTGATTAAACTTTTAACAATGTAATGATAATTTTACCCCTTAACACATGCCCCCCACTCTCTAGTCCGAAATGTAACTTCGGATATAGGAAGTAGAATTCTGGAGTAATCTTATTTGGCGAACATGTCATTCGATCCTCTGTAGAGGAAGTATTTATCTCTGTGTAGGTTAAAGAAAGGCCTGGGTGGCCCTCTTGCTGAAGTAAAATAAGGCACTTTAGTTGCGCTAGAGTGTGCAAGAAATTATCCGGCTGGGACGAAGCTTTAGTGTTGTATCACTCGGATTGACCGAGGCTTTTGATAGTAAGAGATGCACTCCGGCTCTGGCCGAGGCTTTTGATACGCACTTCGGCTCTGGCCGGGGCTTTGGATAATAAGAGATGCACTCTGGCTCTAGCCGAGGCTTTTGATACGCACTTCGGCTCTGGCCGGGACTTTGGTAGTAAGAGATGCACTCCGGCTCTGGCCGAGGCTTTTGATACACACTTCGGCTCTGGCCGGGGCTTTGGATAATAAGAGATGCACTCTGGCTCTAGCCGAGGCTTTTGATACGCACTTCGGCTCTGGCCGGGACTTTGGTAGTAAGAGATGCACTCCGGCTCTGGCCGAGGCTTTTGATACGCACTTCGGCTCTGGCCGGGACTTTGGTAGTAAGAGATGCACTCCGGCTCTGGCCGAGGCTTTTGATACACACTTCGGCTCTGGCCGGGGCTTTGGATAATAAGAGATGCACTCTGGCTCTAGCCGAGGCTTTTGATACGCACTTCGGCTCTGGCCGGGACTTTGGTAGTAAGAGATGCACTCCGGCTCTGGCCGAGGCTTTTGATATACACTTCGGCTCTGGTCGGGGCTTTGGATAATAAGATATGCACTCCGGCTTTGACCGAGGCTTTTGATACGCACTTCGGCTCTGGCCGGGACTTTAGATAATAAGAGATGCACTCCGGCTCTGGCAGAGGCTTTTGATACGCACTTCGGCTCTGGCCGGGGCTTTGGTAGTAAGAGATGCACTCCGGCTCTGGCTGAGGCTTTTGATACGTACTTCGGCTCTGGCCGAGGCTTTGGATAATAAGAGATGCACTCCGGCTCTGACCGAGGCTTTTGATACGCACTTCGGCTCTGGCCGAGGCTTTGGATAATAAGAGATGCAGTCCGACTCTGGTAAAGGCTTTTGATATGCACTTCGGCTCTGGCCGGGCCTTTGGATAATAAGAGATGCACTCCGGCTCTGGTCGAGGCTTTGATACGCACTTCGGCTCTGGCCGGGGCTTTGGATAATAAGAGATACACTCCGGTTCTGACCGAGGCTTTTGATACGCACTTCGGCTCTGGCCAGGGCTTTGGATAATAAGAGATGTACTCTGTCTCTGGCCGAGGCTTTTGATACGTACTTCGGCTCTGGCCGGGGCTTCGAATAATAAATCACTCGGTGCTGCCAAGCCTTCCCAAAATGCTACTCGGTTGTAACCGAGGCTTCCAAATAATAAATTACTATTGCTGAGCCTTCAAATAATAAATTACTCGGTGTTGCCGAGCCTTCCCAAGATGCTACTCGGTTGTAACCGAGGCTTCCAAATAATAAATTACTCAGTGTTGCTGAGCCTTCAAATAATAAATTACTCGGTGTTGCTGAGCCTTCAACATTATATTTTACTTGGCGCTGCCAAGGTACGGAGATCGCTCGGCCCTGCCGAGGATTATAAAGATTATATTTTACTTGGCGCTACCAAGGTACGAAGATCGCTCAGCCCGACCTAGGATTTATATGACCTGCTTCTCATTGTAGCTTTCAAGGAGAGTTATAAGAATTTTGCAGGCCTTCAAAAGCTAAATTTAATTCAATGAACAAGAATGAGTTTAGTAAGGGCGTACTTTTTCAGGAAATTTATTACTCGGTTGTTGCCGAGTCTTCAGGAATATTTTACTCGGTTGTTACTGAGCCTTCAAAAAATTTATTACTCGGTTGTTACCGAACCTTCCCAAGATGTTACTCGGTTGTAATCACCGAGCCTTCAAATAATAAATTACTCGGTGTTGCTGAGCCTTCAACATTATATTTTACTTGGTGCTGCCAAGGTACGGAGATCGCTCGGCCCAGCCGAGGATTATAAAGATTATATTTTACTTGGCATGGCCAAGGTACAGAGACTGTTTGGAGATCATTCGGTTTGGCCGTGGCTTGTAAGCTGCCCGAATCCGAATAAAGTTTCTTTGACGTTTGGTTCGGCCGGGGCTTGTAAGCTGCCCAAATCCGAACAATGCTTTGGAGATCACACGGCTCCCAGCTGCACCGGGAACGCTTGGCCATACCGAGCCTTCATGGAATGTAATTTGGCCTAGCCGAGATATGTAGCTCTGGCTCAGAGCTCGGCCTAGCCGAGGTACGAAGATTTGTCTCAAGGAGATAGCTCGGTTGTGCTGAGAATGAATGCGTAAACGACATCTGTTTTCTATTATGACTTTTCGAAAAATGACCGCAGCGGTCGTGCCGCAGGTAATAGAAATAAGATGCCAAAGCTGTAAATGAGGTAAGTTTATAGAGAGCGTACTCTATTGATGATATATACGGAGGTTATCTGAACTCCACGTTCGGGGAATGGATCTCCCGCTCAGGTCCTGGAGCTTGTATGTGTCGGGCCCGACGACTTCCACCACCTGGTTGGGGCCTTCCCAGTTCGGCGAGAGCTTTCTTTGCTCTAACGGTTTGGAGACGGATGTTTTCCGGAGGACAAGGTCGCCAGGCGAGAAGGATTTACCCTTGACTCTTAAGGCATGATAGCGGGCCACTCTTTGTTGGTACGCGGCCATTCTAATTCGAGCTTTTTCCCTGATCTCTTCCACCAAGTCGAGACTGGTGCGGAGCTGCTCACCGTTAGTTTCTTCTGAGTAGCTTTCCACTCGCGGAGAGGGAAGGCCTATCTCCACAGGGATGATGGCTTCCGTGCCAAAGGCCATCCGGAACGGGGTCTCGCCGGTGGGAACTCTCTGGGTGGTGTAGTAGACTCACTAGCCGAGGCTGAAGCTGGACGTTGGACTTCTGTGAAGCATGGAGTCAAGAACTCCTTGTCTTGGCTTCGTGACGCCATCCTTCCTCATGCAAAAGGTGCCAAGGAGGCCAACGTGGCAGCCATAAATGCCTTAATGATGGAAGGAGATAAGACATTAAATGCCTTAAAGCAGGTAGATGCACATGGCCTTTATGAGGCCATATATGCCTTGGTGTGCATAGCGCGGCTACGAAAGCCAAGCTATAGTGCCGAGGCGGGGAGAAGACGGAGACGGCATGAGTCGTGGCAAGAGGACACCGGAGAGAGGGATCGGGCCTGCTGAGATCTAGGAAGATCCTTGCTGCAGACCACTTGCAGGGCTGGCCCAGTTCCCTTAGGACGATGAGGGGGGTCCGCGGCTCCTTCAAGAGGGTGCAGAGTAGGAGCAGCTGGACGGGGAGCTTCATGGCGTCCCTGAATCAAATGGGTCAGTGCTTGGACCTGCTGAACCAATGTGACAAACTGGTCCTGGGTCACTGGGGCCGCTGGTGGCGATGGAGTCTCAACCGGTGGTGGCGGCGGCGCCATACTGCTCACCGGATCAGGTCTTTGGGAGACGACTTGGTCTCGGGCTTCGGAAGTAGCCTTTCTTCGATTGGCCATTAGAGGGGTTCTCTTCAAGATCGATACCCTTGTCTTCTGAATCACAAGTTTATGGGACTTGAGGCCCTTCCTCTAGCGCCATTTTGTTGCTGCTAAAATCTGTCCTCCGACTCGGGCGTGCTCAGGCTTCGAGATGGGCTTCCTCCTGGGCAGACCTGCAAAACAATCCTCACGCGAGAGGCGTTGGGGGTGGCCCTCTGCGGAAGACCCTCCGACGCTCAAGTCAGTGGAGATCAGCAACCAACAAAAATGGGAAGAAGGCTCTCGCTGAAGAGTCTCTCCAGGGTGGCCTCTCGAGGGCTCTGAGCAGAGCGCTAATGGCGGAAAGGGGTGAGCAAGTGTGTAAAAAGATGGCCCGTATCTTAGAAGCAGGAAGACGGTTGTATTTATAGAGGGTCACTTGACCGCATGGAGGCATCGTGGGTCTGAAAGCCGTTGAGATCCGAACCGAGTTTGTTATAATGCCAGCGGGATCCGTATCTTGTCAGTTAGAGGATCGACGGCTAGGAGAGCAAGTTGATGCCATGAGGTTTAATGGTCACATAGACCTAGGCCACTCTTGCAGGTCCTAGGCCACCTCTGGGCATGATTCGCCGCATGGAATCTTATTCAATTATAGTTGATTCGGATTCTTATGCGCCGAATTCCACAGAGGTATTTTGATCGCTATGGTTCGATCATCATGGTTCCATGAAGGTAAGTGCCAAAGGGCCAGCGTGGCAGCCATAAATGCCTTAAAGCAGGTGGATGCATGTGGCCTTTACGAGGCCATAAATGCCTTAATTCAAGAGACATAGCGTGATTGCGGAGGCCGAGGTAAGTTGGCCGAGGCTGAGGCTAGCCGAGCTATGTTGAGGCTGAGGCTAGCCGAGCTATGTTGAGGCTGGCCGAGCTATGTTGAAGCTGGCTTGAATGAGAGCGCGGAGGCATGGCTCAGCCTAAATGAGGCGGGGCTTGAGTGCCGAGGCATGCTTTCTCTTTTCTTTTTATTCCATTAAATTCTGGCCAAGTCATTAGGACAGTTTCTGCACCATTAAATGCTCAAGCCTATTGACTTGACTGTCGGATATTAATGAGATGGCCTTTAGGAAAACCCATACACATAACGTGACCCTTTTTTCCCTCTTGTTGGATTGGGCGTGACTCCATCGCCAACGTAAGCGATCAAAAATGTAATGATGATTTTACTCCTCAACAAGACTCATTGACAGGAAGTAGTTGTTTTTTTTATCTTAAAAAAAAAACTAATCTGCAAATGATGTAGCATAGTCGTGGCGTGTAACTCCGGATTACATACATAAATCTGGCGATGCTCCTAATTTTATTGCGTGTGAAATCTATAATTTTAGTTTTATCAAACATTCATTAAAAAATTCTAATGTCTGTGATGTTCATGAATTCTCCTCATCACACGCAAAATAATTGTAGAACTCATAGCATAAAAATGCGAGATTATTTTTTAAAAATATTTTTTTTGCAACGATTCTAAAAATGTAAATGAATCTAAAAAATGTTGAGCAATATTTTCTTTTGATTCATTTCAGACATTTTTTAGATTTTATCATTCCTTTTTCAAAAATTCACGGATTCGTCTTCTTTCTTCTTCCACGACCTTTTTTCAGACGATTCGTTGTTACCTTTTTCCACGCAAATATTAAAAATCAATCGAATACAACTCAAATTTTTGATACAATCCATATTTCAAAAATAATTTCCTAGATTATGAACAAAACGGGCCTAAATTTTTCTTTCCCGTAATTTCCTTTGCAGAACAAAAGCAATGTAACAAAAGCAAGTTTCTAGTGAAACTTTGTTCATCAGATTGAAATTTGAATTACAGTCTCAGCTTCACTATATTCTCATTACAGTTCACCGTGCATTCTATTCTGATTCAGCTAATTTTGAACCACTGATCATCTTATCTTCCTTCTAAACTTTTAAGAAGGTGCTTATGCCTTTCCTGATCCCATTAACCTATAGAATGTCTCTCATGACTTTAAAATTAAAAGCACTCGCCGCCTCCATGGCAACTACAAACTGACACTTGGCATAAAATGACATTGAGCCAATGACCAGTGCCTACTGAGAACTTGCAAGTCAAATGTTGATCCATCAAATGAGGCATATGTTCCTTAATGCTAGGGTAAAACAATTGCTAAGAACTAGGTCAGATCATTGCCTTCTATATATTAATCACCGCTGAACAAACAAGAGGAGGACCTACGTAATTTAGGTTTGAAAACTTCTGAATGGATTGTGAGGATGCAGGAGAAATTATTGATGCTGCTTGGAAATCGATCATCGGTGCACGGGACTTGCATGAAAAAAAATCACCAAATGCCTCCATAACAATAAAAGAAAAAAAAAGGCTTGAAAATCCTAGAATGCCAAATTGGTGGATTATATCTTTCAACAAGCTGCTATTTTGGAGGAGGAAATTGAAGCATTACAAGAGAATGAAGACTAAAGGAGGCCTACTTGGGGAGACTTGCAACTTTTATGAAATAAAATAACTATATATTATAAATTACTAAAGAGACAATGTCGAAACAAAATATAGATTATAGTGGTTTTTCTAGGACTATTATGACGAGGAAAAAGAATTGCATTTCTCAAATTAAAGATAGCAGTGGTAGTTAGGTGAAGGCAAAGAATCGAATAAAAAAGAATTTAAAGAGTTTTTTGAAAGTAGATGGTGATGATGCCAAATCACCGGCCTCGAGCGTGCGGTCGCCTCCTCCAGCAAGCTCCTCGCGCCTGCAAGCAAGTCCCAGGGGCCGAAGATTCCAGCGGGGACCTCCGACGCTCAAGTCAGTAGTCTGGGCATCAGCCGTGGGCTTGAGAAAGCTCGAAAGAGAAAGAGAGAGAGAGGCCCAGAGAAGAGCCTTCTCTGTGAGCGTTTGGGAGCGTTACGAGTGTGTTACCTGGTCGAGGTCCCTCTTACCCTTTTTATTGATGCCTGGAATTCATGGGCTTGGGGCGTGATCTCTTGTCAGAGCATTAATTGATGACAGTACGGTGGAGCTTACCTCCATGTGCCGTGTCGCGCTGCAGGCCGTGTCCTGTCAGAGTTGGTGGCTGCAGGGCATGGCCGATCGTTACGGCGCTTGCCAGGCGTGTCCCCTAAGTCACCTTTTTGGTTGTCTATCCCTCGTAGAGCATTTGATCATAGAGTGCTCGCATGGCACTGTTCATGCCCTTAGATGAGCTTCAGAGAAGGCTGTGGGTGAACATGGTACTGTTCACCGGCACTGTTCAATGTCCGAGCCCGAGAGGGGTCTCGGGTCTCGGTGGTTGGATGTTGTGAATGTACCCCGAGACCGATGGGGGGTCTCGGGGTAGGATGTTGTGAATGTACCCCGAGACCGACGGAGGGTCACGAGGTAGGATGATGTTGATGCACCCCGAGACCGGCGGGGGGTCTCGGGGTAGGGTGATGCTGATGCACCCCGAGACCAGCGGGGGGTCTCGGGGTAGGATGCTGTGGATGGACCCCGAGACCGACGGGGGGTCTCGGGGTAGGATGATGTGAATGCACCCCGAGACCGATGGGGGGTCTCGGGGTAGGATGATGTTGATGCATCCCGAGACCGGCGGGGGGTCTCGGGGTAGGGTGATGTAAATGGACCCCGAGACCGACGGGGGGTCTCGGGGTAGGATGATATTGATGCACCCCGAGACCGGCGGGGGGTCTCGGGGTAGGGTGATGCTGATGCACCCCGAGACCGGCGGGGGGTCTCGGGGTAGGATGCTGTGGATGGACCCGAGACCGACAGGGGGTCTTGGGGTAGGATGATGTGAATGCACCCCGAGACCGACGGGGGATCTCGGGGTAGGATGATGTTGATGCACCCCGAGATCGGCGGGGGGTCTCGGGGTAGGATGATGTTGATGCACCCGAGACCGGTGGGGGGTCTCGGGGTAGGATGATGTTGATGCACCCCGAGACCGGCGGGGGGGTCTCGGGGTAGGATGGTGTTGATGCACCCCGAGACCGGCGAGGGGTCTCGGGGTAGGATGGTGTTGATGCACCCCGAGACCGGCGGGGGGTCTCGGGGTAGGATGGTGTGAATGGACCCCGAGACCGACAGGGGGGGTCTCGGGGGGAGTGGCCCACGTAGCTTGGACGTGGGTGACCGATGCGGAGGTCGAGATGGGCCGGAGCCGACGCCGAGACCGATGCCGAGATGGGAATGGGCCGCTGCCGATGCGGAGGTCGAGATGGGCCTTGGAGGTCGAAGCGGGGCTCTATCGGCTTCCTTCACGGTTCTCTAACGGCATTGGATCAGCCACATCAGATGCCCCCTCGCCCCTGAGATGAAGCGGGCCTACCCCAGCAAGGTGAAAGGGGTGTTACCTCCCAAGTGGCTGATCCTCGCCTGATGCAAGGCTTCATGCCTGGCTGGTGCAAGGGTTCAGGTGCCGACGGGTGTCGGGCTTCATGCCTGGCTGGTGCAGGGCTTTGGGTGCCGATGAGTGTCGGGCTTCATGCCTGGCTGGTGCAGGGCTTTGGGTGCCGACTGGTGTCGGGCTTCATGCCTGGCTGGTGCAGGGCTTCATGCCTGGCTGGTGTAGGGCTTTGGGTGCCGACGGGTGTCGGGCTTCATGCCTGGCTGGTGCAGGGCTTTGGGTGCCGATGGGTGTCGGGCTTCATGCCTGGCTGGTGCAAGGCTTTGGGTGCCGACGGGTGTCAAGCTTCATGCCTGGCTGGTGCAGGGCTTCATGCCTGGCTGGTGCAGGGCTTTGGGTGCTGACAGGTGTCGGGCTTCATGCCTGACTGGTGCAGGGCTTTGGGTGCTGACGGGTGTCGGGCTTCATGCCTGGCTGGTGCATGGCTTCATGCCTGGCTGGTGCAGGGCTTTGGGTGCCGACGGGTGTCGGGCTTCATGCCTGGCTGGTGCAGGGTTTTGGGTGCCGACGGGTGTCGGGCTTCATGCTTGGCTGGTGCAGGGCTTTGGGTGCCGACGGATGTCGGGCTTCTGTTATTGAGAGCCGGTGGTACACCGCCCTGCCAGTGGTACACTGGGCTTCATGCCTGGCTGGCCCAGGGCTTTGGTGCCGGCGCTTGGGGCCGGCCGGGGCCGTCCCTGCTGGACCCGGGCTTTTGTTGCTGAGAGCCGGTGGTACATCGCTCTGCCAGTGGAACACTGGGCTTCATGCCTGGCTGGCCCAGGGCTTTGGTGCCGACCAGGGTCGGGCTTTTGTTGCTGAGAGCCGATGGTACACCGCCCTGCCAGTGGTACACTGGGCTTCATGCCTGGCTACCCCATGGCTTTGGTGCCGACCGAGGTCGGGCTTTTGTTGCTGAGAGCCGGTGGTACACCGCCTTGCCAGTGGTACACTGGGCTTCATGCCTGGCTGGCCCAGGGCTTTGGTGCCGGGGCCGTCCCTGCTGGACCCAGGCTTTTTGCACGCCAAAGCGAGATTGGCCTTGGATGTTGATGCAAGGTAGATCTTCTCTGCATGACATTTTTAAGTATTAATGAAAGAACTGTCTTAAGTGCAATGTACTTAGCTCTTGTAGCACCCATGCTTTTCCTTTTGTGGATTTGAGCACTTCCGCTCGCTGGTGGTCTGCCCCCCAGGGAGTCATGTTAGTCGGATTGGAAGTATCGTTGTCCTTACTTAGGCCTTCCCTCGCATTGGAGGCCAGGACGAGATGTCTGACCGGGAAGAAGCTAGAAACCGGGGCAAAGTTGGAGTCCGTTGAGGAAAGCCCCGACAATTGGCGGTCATTGAAGATGAGCGGCCGGGAGAGTCCATTGAGGGTGGATGATTAGGAGAAGATGTTGCTGGGAGGCCCCTTTGCCTAGCTCTTTCTTTGAAGAGATTGATTACCCTCGGTGCAGAAGCTTGAGAGCAGCTAGAACGAAATCCGTAAAAGGTTCTAGGCTCGGTTTGGCTCTCGGCTTACTACCACCAGAAATTGACATGCCCATAAATCCTTAAGGTGATGAATAATGTCTCAAGTTCATCCATTTTGGAAATTATTCTTCGACTCATGCTGCAGTCCGCCTCTGGTTGATTGTTGAGCCTTTGAGTGAGCTCTCCCAGCCGTTGGTGTTGTTTGTCCAGACGCTTCTTCACCTTAGGTTTAAGATCTTTCCCAGATGGCTCAGAAGATGAGTGATGAGAGGAGTGGCAGCTTGAGCGGGGGGTAGGAGACTGCAGTTTCTTGAAAGCTTTGCCTCTGCAGCTCACGAACTGCTGCATTCAAGGCTTGAACTTGCTGATTGAAGATAGCCGGCTGGTTGATGAAAGCAGCTGAGGTTGGTGGTGAGTGAGGAGCAGAGAGAATAGTCCCTTATTGCTCAGTGTGATATGGATGCCCCCCGGCATGATTGGTGAGGACCTTCCAGGCGTGCATCACCTCCAAAGACTTGACGCTGCCCCCCAGCGTAGCTGGTGGAGACCTCTTGCGCACGGGTCATCACCATTGTTTAAGAGCTCGGGAAAGAGGAGTTGTCGATTGCCGATTCGAACTCTCTCTTATTTCCCCCTACCTGGCGCGCCAATCTGATGATGCCAAATCACCGGCCTCGAGCGTGCGGTCGCCTCCTCTAGCGAGCTCCTCGCGCCTGCAAGCAAGTCTCGGGGGCCGGAGATTCCGGCGGGGACCCTCCGACGCTCAAGTAAGTGGTCTGGGCATCAGCCGTGAGCTTGAGGAAGCTCAAAAGAGAAAGAGATAGAGAGCCCCAGAGAAGAGCCTTCTTTTTGAGCGTTTGGGAGCGTTACGAGTGTGTTACCTGGTCGAGGTCCCTCTTACCCTTTTTATTGATGCCTGGAATCCATGGGCTTGGGGCGTCATCTCTTGTCAGAGCATTAATTGATGGCAGTACGGTGGAGCTTACCTCCATGTGCCGTGTCGCGCTGCAGGCCGTGTCCTGTCAGAGTTGGTGGCTGCAGGGCATGGCCGATTGTTACGGCGCTTGCCAGGCGTATCCCCTACGTCACCTTTTTGGTTGTCTATTCCTCGTAGAGCATTTGATCATAGAGTGCTCGCATGGCACTGTTCATGCCCTTGGATGAGCTTCAGAGAAGGCTGTGGGTGAACATGGTATTGTTCACCGGCACTGTTCAATGTCCGAGCCCGAGAGGGGTCTCGGGTCTCGGTGGTTGGATGTTGTGAATGTAACCCGAGACCGACGGGGGGTCTCGGGGTAGGATGTTGTGAATGTACCCTGAGACCGACGGGGGGGTCCCGGGGTAGGATGATGTTGATGCACCCGAGACCGGCGGGTGGTCTCGGGGTAGGATGATGTTGATGCACCCCGAGACCGGCAGGGGGTCTCGAGGTAGCGTGATGCTGATGCATCCCGAGACCGGCGGAGGGTCTCGGGGTAGGATGCTATGGATGGACCCCGAGACCGACGGGGGGTCTCGGGGTAGGATGATGTGAATGCACCCCGAGACCGACGGGGGGTCTCGGGGTAGGATGATGTTGATGCACCCTGAGACCGGCGGGGGTCTCGGGGTAGGGTGATGTGAATGGACCCCGAGACCGACGAGGGGTCTCGGGGTAGGATGATGTTGATGCACCCTGAGACCAGCGGGAGGTCTCGGGGTAGGATGATGTTGATGCACCCCGAGACCGGTGGGGGATCTCGGGTAGGGTGATGCTGATGCACCCCGAGACCGGCAGGGGGTTTCGGTGTAGGATGCTGTGGATGTCTCTGGGTAGGATGATGTGAATGCACCCCGAGACCGACGGGGGGTCTCAGGTAGGATGATGTTTATGCACCCCGAGACCGGCGGGGGTCTCGGGGTAGGGTGATGTGAATGGACCCCGAGACCGACGAAGGGTCTCGGGGTAGGATGATGTTGATGCACCCCGAGACCGGTGGGGGGTCTCGGGGTAGGATGGTGTTGATGCACCCCGAGACCGGCGGGGGGTCTCGGGGTAGGATGGTGTGAATGGACCCCGAGACCGACGGGGGGGTCTCGGGGGGAGTGGCCCACGTAGCTTGGACGTGGGTGATCGATGCGGAGGTCGAGATGGGCCAGAGCCGATGCCGAGACCGACGCCGAGATGGGAATGGGCCACTGCCGACGCGGAGGTCGAGATGGTCCTTGGAGGTCGAAGCAGGGCTTTGTCAGCTTCCTTCACGGTTCTCTAACGGCGTTGGATCAGTCACATCAGATGGTGTTCAAACGTATATTATGATAATGTTTCCCTTCCAACGACAGGTAGAGGGTTGGAAGATATTGGCAAAAGAATATTAATTCGATAAGGAAGTCATTCTGAATGAGATTTTATGTGCACTATAAAAGATAACTCGTATTAAAGGTCTTAGCCTTAAATGGCTTTCATCTAAGCTTTTTTGAAAAGTACTAACATATTATTGGAAGGGATGTCTTTTAAGCAATCATAGCTTTTTTTTTTTGGGTACAGACGAGTAATTACACCACTCTAGGATGGGTCATACCCGATATATCAAAGTACAATAACTGAAAAAGGATCGATGGGCAAGGGTCACCCTGTTTCTAACTCCAACTACCCGAATGAGAGCCACCCTGGTAGCAATCCATTCAGCCACTGCATTGGCTTCACGGTAGACATAATGAATCTGGATATTAGGAGTTTCTAAAACCATAGAGCGGATGTCGCACAGTAAGGAAATAGTCAGCGTGTGGAAACTGGGCTCCTGCCGGATCCAGCGAATGACAGTGATGGAGTCGCCTTCAATAATAAGACTGCGGGCACCCAAGATCCGAACAACATAGGAAATACCTGCCCATGCCGCATATAGTTTGGCCAGCGGCACCGTGACATCAAGCAAACCAAGCCCTCCTGCCATCAACATCATGCCATCTGCATCACGAATGACAAAAGCCGATCCGGCACATCTACCACGAACACTCCCATCAAAGTTTATTTTGACAAACCCTAAAGGGAGGGCTCCCAGGAAATATAAACCGTATGCCGGTTCACTTTCGTAGCAACAGGGGAGACCCAATGGCCAGGGTTCGCAGAATCAAGAAACTCGTGATGGGAAATATACTCCATATAAAGGGAGACAGCCACCCTAAACACCCTACCAGGGGAAAGTATCACGTTCGAAAACAGAATTCAATTCCGAGATAACCAGATTTGATAAGCTGTATAAGCCCATAATGGACCCCTCTGGTGGGTACCCCTTCCCCTACCTTGCTTCAGCAATCTCAAAAAAGAGCTTCGGTGAGAACCAGAAACCGACAGCTAAGGACAGGTACCAGAGATCTGCCAAATCTGACTTGCCCTAGCACAGTAGAATATAGCATGATCTATCGTTTCCTCCTCAGTACCACACACTGGGCACGTTGGCAGAATACTCATCCCTCTCTCGAAAAGAAGTGAGCAGGTAGGAAGAATGTCCCAAGCCACCTTGTCTCACTCTAGGGTGAACAAGCAGATGCCAAACCTAATCCAACTCCACCGATACCTGAGGGTGCGGTCTGTAAATAGACAGGAGGTACCCCATGGGAGCATGGGACAAGAAAGATATCCTCCAAACCCTGGTATTAGTAATAGCACCCGAAGGGAGAGGGATAGAGAGAATACACCGACAGAGCTCATTCTCAAAAGAACTGGACAACCGAGAGGGCGACCATCCATAACGATCTGGGGAAATCAAATCACTTACCTGCATACCCTCAGGAATGTCAGAAGATACAAAAGTCGGCCAGCGAGACAAGAAAAAGTCAGCAATCCACGTGTCCTGAATGACGTCCATCGATGTTCCGTCACCAATCATCCATGAGGTACTATGCATGATAGTCAGAGCATAATGATAGACCTCTTTCTAGAAAAAGGAATGCCCTCGATTAGATTGAGAAGGAATGGACGGATGCCAGCTACCATACTTGGCACGCATGAAGGAACTCCACAAATAATGCGGATCGAGCAAGAACTGAGAGGCATGCCTAGCAGTCAACACCTGTCTTCTAACAGATAGCGATTGGATCCTAAGCCCACCCTCGGCCGTAGGCAAGCAGACAATATCCCAAGCGACAAGATGAACACCGTGGCCCTCCTGCATCGATGCCCAAAGAAAATCCCGAAAATATCTCTCAATCTGCCACAAACAGGCCAGGGGAATAGCAGTATTAGCCAAGAGATAGCTAGGCATGGAAGATAACACAGAGCGAATAAGAGTAATCCGCGCCATCATAGAAAGCCCAGAAACCTGCCAACCATCCAGCGGATCACGGATCTGCCTTACAAGAAAGCTGAAATCCGAACACCATGGTTGTCTTCCGGTAATCGGAATTCCCAGATAGGACAACTAATCAACTGAGCAGGAATGCCCATCATATGAGAAATAGACCTCTTCAGAGTGAGAGACGTCCTCGGACTGAAGCATATCGAAGATTTGCTAAGATTAACTCTCTGACCCGAAGTACGATAATAGGAGTGAAGAATGGTTGCAAAGGTAGTGGCATTACGGATAGAAGCCTTCCCCAGCAAGAGATAGTCATCAGCGAAAAGTAAGTGAGACAACGAAGGACCAAGAGGGCTAGCTGAATATGGGTTGAGATCCGAAGTCCGCAGAGCCACAGAAAGATCTCGGGATAAAGCATCAACAGAGAGGATGAATAAAAATGAAGAAAGAGGACATCCCTGTCTCAGACCAACCTCCGAATAAAAGAACTCCGTCTGACCTCCATTAATAAGGAGAGAGAAAGATGGCCTCTGGATACACTCCATCACCCAATCAGCAAAAAGCTCATGGAAGCCAAACTCATGAAGCATTCGGCAGAAAATCCCATCTCAGTCTGTCATAAGCTCTCTCCATATCGAGCTTAATAGCCATAAGGCACTGACTTCTAGAAGCTCTCTGGAGGTCATGCATAAACTTCTGAGCCAACAGGGCATTATCCGTGATACTGCGCCCCTAAGAAAAGCACACTGCTCTTGAGAGATGAGCCGAGGGATCACCGAAGCCATCTGGGCTACCAAAAGCCGAGCACAAATCTTATATAATGTGGAGCATAGACTGATTGGCCAGAAATGCTGGGGAGAGGAAGCATCAGGACGTTTGGGCACCAGAATAACAAGAGTCCGATTCCAATCAGAAGGCATATGATTAGACTGAAATATAGTCTGAATAGCCAGGACAATGTCTGGAACAACAATATCCCAATAATGATGAAAAAATAAAGGAGGGTACCCATCAGGGCCAGAGGCCTTATCAGGCCCCAGGTCCCATAAAGCAAGGCGAATATCCTCTGTAGAGAAGGGCCTGATAAGAATACCATTCTCCACATCAGAGACCTTGCAGGAAGGCAGAATAGGAGGAACAGGGACCCCATCCCCAGACAATTCGATCCACCTGTACTGGAAGAAATTAAGAAGCTTATCCCTGATCACCTGAGGGTCTTCCTCCAAGTGACCATCATCATCAACTAAACTCCTGATGCGGTTAGCCGACCGTCGGCGTAAAGTAGCCTGATGAAAGAACCTTGTATTGCGGTCCCCTTCTTTAATCCACTGAATACGAGACCTTTGCCGCCAATAGGTCTCTTGCTGCAACATAAGAGAATGGTGGATGGCCAAAGTAGATCTAAGGGTGGACAGGTCCAAGTCAAGAAGAAATCTCTCCTAATCCTCCTTGGTTTGCAGAAAAGAAATAATAGACTTTGCCTATTCAACTTGCCTCATAATGTCCTTGACCTCTCTCCTATACCAGCTAGAGATTCTGCGGCTTGCAAGAAGCAACTGTCTAGAAAGTCTGTAAGAGGCACTCCCCCTGACCGGCAAACACCAAACCTGAGAAATGATATACCTAGCAGAGGAATAAGAAGTCCAGAACTTCTCAAATTTAAACTGTCTAGACAACTGAAGAGTCATATCAGTAGAAATAAGGATGGGACAATGATCAGAGCCAATTCTAGACAAATAAGTGACAGTAGTAGAAGGAAAGAGCTGCAACCAGTTGGGAAAAGCCAAGGCCATGTCTAGTCTTTTCCAAACTCTAGCAGATCCCTGGCGGTTATTGCACCAGGTAAACTGGGATCCAGCAAACCCCAAATCCAAAAGACCCGCCAAGGAAATGAAATCCCTAAACTCAACAATGTCCAAAGAGCTAACAAACCGTCTACCCCTTCTCTTCTCAGAGGCTCCCACAATACAATTGAAATCACCTACAAGGAGGGAAGGAAAACCCTGGCCAAGAAGGGAGAGGATCTCATCCCAAAGCACACGACGAGCTCTAAAGTCAGTGCTGGCATAAACCCCTGAGAGAAGCCAAGGAGCAGAGGACCCTTCCAAAATGACCAAAGCCACCTACTGGCTACAACCGTGGAAGGCATCCACTCTAACTTTATTCGGTCTCCATAACACCAAAATACCTCCAGAGAGACCGATTGACTCCACAGCATAAGAGTCCCACAGTCTAGAGATATGTCTTCGAAGCCTAGCCAAACTATCCCCAGAAAGGCAAGTTTCCATCAGGATACAGATATCAAGGCATGAAGCTGCTGAAGCCTCCCAAAAGAGGACCGAAACGAGGGTTTCAGGGCCCCTTGTACATTCCAAGATAGAATCTTCATTTAGAAATTAGAGAGGGAGGGATTCCAGTAGTGCCCCCCGTCACCTGCTCATCAAGGTGATCCTTAAGCAATAGGAGACCCTCAAATCCCTGATCACAACACTCATCCACCCGGGATGAATCCATAGGCTCGGCTAAACCATCTTTCAGAATGGCTTCCTTTAGAAGGGCAACCGCCACCTCATGGTCCTGACCAACCAATGGAGCCGACTAGGGTAACACTAAGGCAGACCCCAATGCCAGACCGTCTCTGCAGCGGGCCTTCTACAGTTTCCGCCCGATCAAGCCCTCCAAATTCCTAGGAGACTCGGGCGATGCCGAGAAAGTAAATGAACCATTCTCTTAAGCTTTTCCCCTGACTGGGCCCTTCCCTTTTGCCTTAGAAGCCTTGGAGACAATTCGCTGCGACAGAGTCTCGACAGGCCAAGCCCGCTTAGATCGGCCAGATAAGCCATCACCATGAGCCAGAGAGTGAGAGGTCCCCATGCTTGGACCCCCAGACCCAGAAGGGTTAGTGACAATAGTCTCTGAGTTCTCAGATAACATAGGGACAGAGACTAAGGCAGTCTCAGAGACCTGGGGGCCCCTTTCCACTCCAACCGGCACACTAGCCCCAGACCGGCACGCTGCACCCATAAACTGAAATGATGAACTCAAGGGGCCAGAGGAGACGATCTGCACTGTAACCTGAATCACAGTCTTCTTAGGATCTGCCACAGCAAGCAGAGGCGAGTCAACAGCAAAATCCGGCACATTGGATCCAGGTCGGCACACAGCCTCTCCGTTCACAGGACCAATCTTCAGAGAAGAAGATGGACCGAAAGGAGCTACAGCAGAGGATGACCCCCGACCACCCTGCCTTCGTGCCACCTTCTTAGGAACTTGCTAGTCATCCTTCATAACAGGGGAAGGAGGGGCTGCCTTACCTGGAACAGGGGCCCTGAGAGAGTCAGACAGCTGCACAGGGGGTTGCTTCCTCCTCCTCAACGTCGCCATCCACGGCCCAAACCGAAGACCCAAAGATGGAGGAGGATCCGGCACCGATCCGCAGTCCCCTGATAAATGCAAGGATCCACACCCACTGCAGATACCGTCAAGATGCTCATAAACAAAAGGCTGCCAGAATGGAGATCCAGAGACTCTGATTCGAGCACCCGGGCGGAGAGGCTTGCTTAGATCAATGCGGAGACAAACACGAGCAAAGCCACCCCATCTTCGATTCATGGTTGATTCATCCAAGAAATGAAATTCCCCAGCCACTGAGAGAATCGAAGCAAGGATGTCCTCCGTCCAAAATTCAATGGGAAGCAGCAGCAGTCTGACCCAGAGAAGAACTTGGAGGAGAGAGCTTTCCGACGGAATGAACTCCGACTGCCAATGTGACACAACAATGGGTTGGCCATTAACCACCCAAGGTCTTCCAAGGATCAGCTCCGTGGCATGAGAATCAACAAATCGAAACATGTAGTGCCGGTGCGCCAGCGCTACAACTTCAATTTCACCTATCACATCGGCACAACGGAATTCCCGCACCAGCACCTCTGGTGGGGTCCAACGAGCTAGGATCGCTTGATTCTTCCACCTCCCAATCTCCTTCTCCAAGGACTGCACCGATACTTGAATGATATCAGGGAAGAGCCGCTCCAGTTCAGCCACCACCACCAGAGATGGAGATGGGGAAACCCACTCAAAGCGACTTGCATGAGCGTTGGTCCACGGCTTACCGGCGTTCATCAGGACATCAGGTCTCACTGGAGGCTAGGCAGATGAAGAAGCCATCACCAAGGTAGGATTGATCGAGAGCAGCAGCTACAGACAGGGGAGATCAAGGAAGACAAAGATGGATTCCGAATCTTAAAGAACTTGCACAACGGATGCTCACAGACGCTCACAGACTCCCAATTATCATATGGCTCTTTCAACATGGGAAAATGATGCAAGCTTTATTGCATGGGATAAATTTGCCATGTAAGTTAAAGTGAGCTATAACTTTCCATAAATAATCACATCTTACTCTGTCATAAGTACTTTCTATATCCAAATTAAGAACTATCAGACTCTATCTAATAGAAGCCTTGTGTAATGAATGCATAATTTTCTAGGCAATCACTAGAATATGATAAAAAAATTTCATATCCTTGATAAATGCTCTTTGAGTTTCAGAAATAAGAGCAGGGAGGATCACCTTTAACTAGTTGGCTAGAAGTTTGATAGTAATTTTACATATAATATAATATAAACAAACATGCCCATAATCTTTAGGGGTAAGAGGGTTAGTTTTTTTCTAGAATAAAAGTTACAAAGGTATCTTTGCAAGTGTCCAGCATCAATATTGATCTAAAGACATCTTTTTTTTTTGGTACAAACGGACGATCACACTAGTCTTGGTTGAGTCAAATCCGATATATCAGAGTATAAAATTTGAGAAAGCATTGACGGGCACGGATCACCCGGCATCCAGCACCACGATCCGGAGTGATAGGCGACCCGGGCAGCAACCCAATCAGCCGCTGAATTAGCTTCCCAGTAAGTGTGCCGAATCTGGACTATATCAGCCTGATGAAGCATAGACCAAATGTCATATATCATAGGGTTAGTAAGTATAGGGTCGTCCAGTTCCTACCGGAGCCAGCGAACCACAGTGATAGAGTCGCCCTCAATGTTAAGCCTGTGAATGCCTAAGCTACGTATGGCATAGGAGATGCCAGCCCACGCAGTATATAGTTCAGCAGCCGGCACAGAAAGGTCAAGGAGGACAAACCCGCCAGCCGCCATCAAAGATCCATTAGACCCACGGATCACAAAAGCCGAACCCGCCAAACGACCATGAACACAGCTATCAAAATTGACTTTGACAAGCCCAAGTGGAGGGGGTTCCCAAGAAATGAAGATCGTACGCCGGTGCGTTGCAGAGGCAGCAGGGGAATCCCAGATGCTAGGGCTATCAAAGTCAAGGGCTGACTGATGGAGTTTGTACTTAGCAGAAAAGGATAGAGCTGTCCTGACTATCCTGTGAGGAGGATCAATGGCATCAGAGAAAATATGTCGATTCCGGGACAACTAGAGCTGATAAGAATATAAGCAGCCAAGGAACTGGACCGACCAAAGTCCCTTCTCATATCCCATCGAATCAATGTCAAAAAGAAGGTGCAGCACTGGGCACTACTCTCACCCCATAGACGATAACCCGCAAGCTGCCAAACCGATCTCGCTCTGCAATAGATGAAGATAGCATGGTCAGTAGTCTCCTCCACGGTGCCATATAACGGGCACGTTGGAAGGATTGCCATGCCCCTCCCAGAGAGCAGGGAACACGTAGGAAGACAGTCCCAAGCCATCTTCCAGATGAATAGGCAAACTCTAGGATGGATGGGAAGCCTCCAGATCCAAGACCCATCCAGTGTGTGCCCCGTCTGTGATCTGTAATCCTGCATAAGATCCCTGATCGGTGTACGGGTCAAACAAGACCTCCTCCATAATCTAATGTCCGATGTGTGATCAGGAAGAAGAGGGATGGAGAGAATGCGCTGGTAAAGCTCCGCACCAAAAAAAGAGGCAACAAGGGAAGTGTTCCAGGCATTGTGATCCTGAACAATTAGGTCAGAGACTCTCATACCAGTAGGGATGTCAGAGCTGACAAAGGTGGGTCATCGAATCAAAGGGAGATCAGCCAACCACATGTCCCTGAGGGCATCAACTGAAACACCATCACCAATCATCCATGACGTACAACATAGAACTGCCAGAGCATAACGATAAACCTCTCTCCAAAAGAAAGAATAGCTATAGACAGGCTGGGGATGATTATGGGAGGACCAATCTCCATATTTAGCTCGCATGAACAAGCTCCACAGACATTCAGGATCAAGCAAGAATCTCGTTGCATGCCTAGCAATCAGCGCTTCTCTTCTTGCAATGAGGGATTGAATCCCAAGCCCCCCCTCCGAGATAGGCATACACACAGAGTCCCATACCAATAGGTGAATCCCATGGCCATCCTGCATAGAGCCCCAGAGAAAGTCTCTAAACCATCTCTCCAACCTTCTCAAACAAGTCACCAGAATGGCAGCATTAGAAAGGATATAGAGAGGAAGAGCAGTGAGCACAGATCGGATAAGGGTAAGCCTGGCTATCATGGATAACCCTGAGACTTGCCAGCCATCCAATCAATCATGAACACGGTGCTCCAGATCGCTAAAGTCAGAGCAGCGTGGCCGCCTTCCCGTAATAGGGACTCCCAGATAAGAGAGGCGATTAGCCTGAGCGAAAATACCCAAATTTGCATGATGGACTCCCATGTAGAGCTTTTGGTCTTCGGACTGAAAGTGATCATGGATTTAGCAATATTAACTTTCTGACCAGATGCCCTACAGTAAGACTGGAGCACTGAAGCAAAAGTAGAAGCATTACTGATAGTGGCCCTCCCCATCAGGATACAATCACTAGCAAACAATAGATGAAATATCGATGGCCCTTGGGAACCCACACTGTAAGGAACTAAAAAGAAGCTTGTTGGGCCTGATGAAGAGCTCTAGATAAAGCATCAGCAGAGAGAATAAATAAGAAGGGGGAGAGGGGGCATCCCTGCCTTAGACCCACAGCGAAATGGAAATAGTCCGTCTGCCCGCCATTAATAATAATAGAGAAGGACGGCCGATGAACATAAGCCTTGATCCATGCAATAAAAAGCTCATCAAATCTAAACTCCTAAAGAGAGCGGATAAGAAAATCCTAACTCACTCTATCGTAAGCTCTCTCTATGTCCAGCTTGACAGCCATCAGACACTGG
>UESW01002011.1:280420-302311 GCA_900491605.1 Calamus simplicifolius | reverse complement strand
TGGCTCCGGAACGTATCAAAAATCAGAGAATTTTTCTGATTGACTTTGAAATTCGTTCAAGATTAATTTTTAAATCAATTTTTGACTTGAATATAATAAATTTGACATTAAGAATCAATGCAAGATAGCTCCAAAAACTCATTGATTGAAATATGAAGTAAAAAATTTCTTTTTGAAAGCTTAAACATGGAGCTTGAAGCTACTTTCCAATTGATTATAGTCATACTTAACATACTCATTGATTATGAGAATAATTCATTGCTCATGTAAATAAATTCATACATCTTTTAATATACTCATGGCTTTTGGTAATCATCAAAATCAATAAAATTGGGGCAAACAATTTCGCAACAATCTCCCCAACAATCTCCCCTTTTTGATGATGACAAAAACATTGAGTATATGGCATGATTAATTGAAGAATTTATTTAATTTTCATAGTTATGCCCCCCTGAATGAGGTAGCTCCCCCTATGAAACTCAAAAAATATCCCATTCATTCAATTTAAAACTCATACCAGTTTAATGTCAAAATTCAGCATTTTCATCTAAATTGCTTTTTCATTCATTCTCTGTATGTGTAATGTTTAATTATTACTCCCTTCTCTCCCCCATTCAATTATTTATATATGCATATACAATAACATTCATTTAATTTCTCCCATGCATATACAGTCATGTAAAAACTCTCCCCCTTTTTTGTTATCAATAAAAAGGTAGAGAAGCATCAAACACAATCACATTCACAATTTAAGATATGCTTTAACATGAACTGAGATTCATTGATAAATAAGAGAAGTACATTCAAACTCAAACTTCATTTAACATTCAAAACTAACTTTTCATTACTTCATTATATCAAAATGTAAATCATAATATAAATTTCATTACATTGCAAAAACTAAACATCCATTACATCAAGTATTGCGTCGCAATATTTTTTAAAAAATAATTTTTATAAAAAAATTAAAAGTAATTATGAAATAAAAATATTGCGACACATTTGATTGCATCGCAATATTTAAAAATAATAATTATGTTAAGTAGTGACGCATTAGCGATGCAATAAATCAAAAAATTAAAAAAATAATTTTTAATTTAGCAACGCAAATAATGCGTCACAATGTTTTTTTTTAAAAATAAATTTTATAAAATATAATTAAAAGATAAAAAAATTAAAAATAAAACATTGCGATGCAATGAAATGCGTTGCAATTATTTTTAAAAAATTAATTTTGGTACATGCATCGGATCGGTCATCGTCGATTGGGATCACGGCTTGGATCGATCGTAACCGTCAGATCATCGCCGATCGGATCGATCGCAACAATCCGAGATCGATCGTCGCCGATCGGGATCATGGCTTGGATCGATCACAACCGTCGAATCGTCGCTGATCGGACTGATCGCAATGGTCTGTGATCGATCGTTGCCGACCGGGATCATGGCTTGGATCGATCGCAACCGTCGGATCATAGCCGATCGGATCGATCGCATGGTTCGAGATCGATTGTCGCCGATCGGGATCACGGCTTGGATCGATCGCAATCATCGGATCATCGCCGATTGAACCGATTGCAATGGTCCGAGATCGATCGTCGCCGATCAGGATCATGGCTTGGATCTATCGCAACCGTCAGATCGTTATCGATCGGATCGATCGCGATGGTCCGATATCGATCGTCGCTGATCGGGATCACGGCTTGGATCGATCGCTGTTGGGAATTGTATCCTAAAGCCAATCATTTGATGATTGTGCTGATGTAAATTGTATATAAATTGATATATTAATAAAGTTATTTGGCAGTTTATTCATTACAAGAACATCTTCTTAATACTCCTGAAAGTAATGAAGCCCTTAGGATCTTCCTCACGATAAAGGAGGATTTATCTTAGGTCCTTAAAAGAGTTCGCGACCAAATGATATACTATGACAGGGCCATAGTACTATCAATTATAGGACGTTGTATATCACATTTGTTGGTTATCCTCTTAACTAAAGAGTGTAGAGACACTGGTATGACATACAGGTGAAAGTGTAGGAGTACATTTCACCGAACGTGACTCATTTCCGGATACTCTACTGTCAAGAGTTAATCCAAGAAGATATAGGTATAAGTATCCTTCAGACCTGAAGATCACAACCAGTGGCTTACAAGCAACTCATTGTACTTAGGTGCCGGACCACCTGGATTTCTAATCCAACTACGAAAGGTTACTAGGTGCAGTCAAGTACTTGTGGTAGTCAGTTGTGGATCAAGATGGAATTTGACCTATCCCATTAAAAGGAGAAATGCTTGTGTTTCAATTTAGCAAGACCTTGGCCAAGGCACTTCATGTGAAAGTCACATGATCACTAAAGTTGAAATCACTTTATGGATTTGCTATTTAGAGTTGACAGGCTCTTAAGCCATCCTTAGCATTTGTGGTCAAGAGGATAAATTATACGGTAACTGTTTCTTAGGGTTCTTGGAGTTTGCTCGGCAACTCTTCGACATATCCAGACGTCGGGTTCCATTGCTAGATGGGCACATCGATTAGTATAGAAAGTTGTTTCTATGCTACCGGCTTAGGTTCGAACCTAGAGAGTCACATGCATAGAAGTTTCCTAGGATGATCTATTTGCTGATCAACGATTGAGAATCATATATGATTTAATTAATCAATTTGATTGATTAATTATCTTAATTGGGTTAAGTCAATTGAATAAGATTCAATTTGGTTTAAGTCTATTAGAAGGACAAGTCAATTTCAAATATTGATTTGAAATTAGACTTGATTTGAATTTAAATAGATTCAGGACTAGCCAAATTTGATTTGGGCTTGGACCATGATCTATGTGGGTTAAGTCAAATAAATTCAGATTAGAACCCAAACCTCTCGAATATGGATCTCATATGATGAGATAGCTAAAATCTCATCTCATGAGATAGAATTTAATGCATGACATTTATTTACCGAACGTCGGATTTATCCCTCGTCTCTTTGGTTTTCTCCGAACGACGGAACTAAACAAAACGCCGCGACTCCTTGGTTTTCTCTGAACATCGGAATTAAACAAGCGCCGCGCCTTCGGCGTCTCTTCGCTTTTGCCAAACGACGATTCTTAAATGTCAGAATTAAATGTCAAGGCTAAATCTAGACTATAATAGAGGGCATTTCCTCACCAGAGAACACAGAACAAAAAATAGAACAACAATACACGATTTGTCATGGATTGTAATTCTAAATTGTCATGGATTGTAATTCTAAAATGTTAGAATAGAAAATCCTGTGATTCTGGTGTTAGCGGAAGCCTGGTGGATCTTGGAGGAAGATTCAAGTGAGAGGATTCAAGATCAGCAAAGCTATTTTTCCGCGAGCTAGCACTCCCGAAAATCTGATCATTCGGGGCTTCGTGTGGACGATACTAGAGGCTGGACGATTGAACGGCTGCAAAGCAATAAGGATTTACCAACTGTTCTTAAGGTAAGTGATTTGATCCCTAGATCTTAAGGCAGGCTTCAAGATAATAGTGTGACTAGTCATCTTGAAGATCAAGATATGATCTTGATGTTTTTATATGCATATTTTAGATCAAACGACCCTGAATATATAGGCAAAGATATGATCTTGATGCATATTAGATAGATTAATATGTAATCTTTTAATTTCCGCAATGATAATAGTTATCAATTTTTAAAAATATGCATGCCTCGGAGACTATTTCTCCTTACAAATGGTATCAGAGCCATGGTTTCGTTAATGATCTAATTTATTACATGTAAATTAATATTCTCATTAATTGTGTAATTATGGCTAAAACTTATCACAAGGCCATATGATCACATGTGGATTGAAAATCCGAATACCCATTCAATGAGGTATTCTGTGACATATTGCCGTGCGATTGTTTAATCATTGATGCTTTGTTTAAAGAAAATTTAAATTGTGCTTTGGCATCAAAACATAGATTACACACACTCTCAAAAGATATTTTATATTTGATACATATTGATGTTGTATAAAACCATAATATTTGCATGTTTAGTATAAAAACATAGATATGATATATGATGGCATGATGTCTATGTTATAAAACATACAAATATTTATGAGAGTTTTATTTGAATGTCAAATATTAGTTCATAATTTTTTTTTTAGATATGATCTAAATATAGGAATTATGAGTAGTAACATTATGCTTGATTGAAATATATGACATGTTAACATGAAATATATTTAATCATTTGGGTTAGCTAAATCGGGTCCATAAAGGGTTAGACTCTAAGGTTTAAATCAACTGGACTAAAAGAGTATTTGTTCAAATCTAATTAGATTAGGTTAAGAATGCTCTAAATCAAACAATAGTTGTAGTTGATCAAGTCCTTCTCTTTGATTAAACCAAATGGAAGTAGATTAGGCTCCGTGGTTGAGCATGAATCTATTAGATGGTCAAATCAGAATTGGTTAACCATATGATGTCAAGGTGGGATGGCAAGTTGCTCTAGGATCAACGATCGAATGGTTTTTAATTGGGAGCTACTCGTATTGATGCGTCTTTAACGAGTTAATGGCATATCCCTCCCATCGATCTCTCTCACCTGGTCATTGTGGTGAACTATTTATGATTCAGATCATTTACCTGATTTGGGTTGACCCATGCCTGTAAGGATATCAGTATGACTGATTTAGGTGCCACTTAACCTGACTTAATCTTGTTTCATTCTACCGATTTTATAGATTCAGTGGGAGAACTTGATTAGTCAATTTATCTTCATATTATTAAAATCCTCTAAAATTATTAGGTCCTTAAAATGAAATAGTTATATGATAACTAGATCATAGCCTCCCATTAAGGTGGGTGATAATGAGTCCGATGTCTTGATAATCATTGGAGGCCCTCCATGCCTGGTGCTTGTCAACCATCGGAATTATCATTCATTATATGATAAGTCAGCGTAACTATTAAATAAACAGTCAGGTGAGCCGAGCTTCACTCGGGCTTGGTTGTCTATTGATAGGTTACACTGATTATATCATTTAATGGTTGGACCTAACCAGAACTTTCAGTGGAGGCACTTCATGCCTGCTGAAGAGGTACATGGGGCAAAACTGAACACTAAGAATTGTTTGGGGAAACAATTGGTTTTGAACCTACTCTTAGATGCATATGGGTTAGCCAAGCTTCACTTGGGCATGTATGTAGTTTATGTAGATCTTAGTGGCCGCTAAAGAATTAAGAATAATTCTTCGAATTGGGGTGTAGAGGCTGCCAATTTGAACAAAATAGTGGAAGAATCTTTAGACTAAAGTCCAAGTCTTTAGACTGAATCAATTTATATACTAATAAACTTTAGTTTTTCCTTATGCAGAACATGGCCACTAATTTATCATTAAGGTCCCTATTGGATAGTGACAAATTGAATGGTTCCAATTTCAATAGCTGGTTCAGAAAACTTAAGATCGTCCTTGAGCATGAGAGGATTCTATATATTCTGAATAATTCTGCACCAAAGATACCTGATGCAAACACCCAAAGTTCTGAGAGAGACACTTATCAGAAGTGGCTCAATGATAGAACTAGCGTGCGTTGTATCATGTTAGCAGCAATGAACGATGAATTCGATCGCCGGTTCGAGAATGCTCAGCCAGAAGAAATCATTCAAGCGTTGAATGAATCTTTCGGCACACCCGATGATGTTGAAAGGCACAAGACTAGTTGTGTTATTTTCAATGCTCAAATGAGAGATGGATCTCCTGTCACTGATCATGTATTGTATGATCGAGAAGATAGAACTCCTAAGCAAGCTCGGCTTTCCCTTACATGAGCAGTTGGCAAAAGATGCGATCCTGAATTCCTTGCCTCCATCCTTCCGACCTTTCCTTACTCATTTTCGAATGACAAAGCCTGCAGTCAACTACCACGGTTTGTTGGGGTTGTTACATAACTTTGAGAAGGATAACCAGCTCTCTAAGGGTTTGGTTAATGTGGTTGAAGGATCTAAGGTAGGGCGTAAACCCTTTGGAAAAGGGAAGAAGAAAAAGAATAATAAAAGGGTGCAACATGCTAGGACATCTATAAGGGGTCAGATGCAGAAGAAGAAAGTTGATAAAAGTCAAGCTGAATGCTTTCACTGCAAGATGCAAGGGCACTGGAAGAGGAACTGTCCTCTTTACATTGCCACACTTGATCCAAACAGGCCAAAAAGAAAAAGGAGCAAGATGTTGCTCAACAAGGTATTTATATGATAACACCTTGTAATTTTCTATATATGATAATTAGACCTGGGTATTGGATACCGGGAGTCCTTTTAACATTTGCAATTCATTGCAGGGACTACAGGTCACCAGAAGATTTGAGGACAATGAAAGATTCCTAAATGTCGGCGATGGAAGATTAGTTCAAGTACTAGCATTAGGAGTTCTTGAAATAGTTTTAATAGAAATATCATTATACTAAATGATTGTCATTTTTGCCCAACGTTCTT
The DNA here is from genome assembly GCA_900491605.1 of Calamus simplicifolius. Taxonomy (NCBI): domain Eukaryota; kingdom Viridiplantae; phylum Streptophyta; class Magnoliopsida; order Arecales; family Arecaceae; genus Calamus; species Calamus simplicifolius. The sequence goes on along the minus strand of UESW01002011.1, from coordinate 295,842 downwards.
ATTGAACATAATTTCTGTAGGCCTTCTGGCCAAAAATAATTATGAAATTTCAATAAAGGATGTTACTTTGAATATCATTATGAATGAAGTCACTGTAATGACTGAGCATTTATCTAATGGCATTTATATTATCACAGCCTGTGAATGTAGTATACCAATCAAGTAAGCGCCCTAGAACAACTGATGTCACAGATATTTATCTTTGGCACCATCGGCTGGGTCATATCAACAAGAACAGATTAAACAGGTTAACTCAGGAGGGAATCCTTCGAGTTGATTATTGTGAATCATTAACTACCTGTGAATCATGTCTTCTTGGTAAAATGACCAAGTCATCTTTTACTGGAAAAGGTGAAAGAGCCAAAGAGCTATTGGGTCTAGTACATACTGATGTATGTGGACCAATGAGCACTTGTGCCAAAGGTGGATACTACTACTTCATTACATTTACAGACGACCTTTCTAGGTTCGGTTATGTCTATCTTATGCGACATAAATCTGAATCATTTGAAATGTTCAAACTATATCATAAAGAAGTAGAAAAACAAACAGGAAAATGTATTAAGACCCTTCGATCAGATCGAGGAGGCGAATACCTTTCTAATGAATTTGTGATATATTTAAAGGAGAATGAGATTCTCTTCCAATGGACTCCTCCTGGAACACCGCAACATAACGGTGTATCGGAAAGAAGGAATCGAACTCTGTTAGACATGGTTCGGTCCATGATGAGTTTTGCAAGCTTGCCAATATCATTTTGGGGATACGCATTAGAATCAGCTTGTCATATTCTTAATAAGGTTCCAAGTAAGTCTGTTTCTAAAACTCCACATAAGATGTGGTATGGACATAAACCGGTTATTACCTATCTGAGAGTCTGGGGGTGTCCGGCTTATGTGAAACGTGCAAAATCAGACAAACTTGAATCCAAATCTGACAAATGTTTTTTCATCGGCTATCCGAAAGAAACAAAAGGATATACTTCTACAATACTGAAGAACAAAAGTTGTTCATTAGTAATAGAGCAGTTTTCTTGAAAATGAGTTCCTTAGTGAAGGAACAAATAGCTCTAATGTTGAACTTGAGGAAGTTCATCAAGTAGAAGGAACAACACAAACCAGTGAACCCCTAGAATCTGAGTTGATTAGATCAAACTCAAAACCCATTTTAGATGCACCATTAAGGCGATCTGGTAGAGTACCACATCAACCGGACAGATACTTGGGTTTCTTGGTCCAGAACGATGATCCTGTTGAACTCGATGAGAACAACGAGGATCCGATCACCTATATGGATGCTATACAAGGACTGACTCTAATAAATGGCTTGATGCCATGAAATCCGAACTTGATTTCATGAAGGACAATAATGTATGGACATTAGTTGACCCACCCGAAGGGATAAAACCCATAGGGTGTAAATGGGTTTTCAAGAGGAAAAGAGGCGCAGACAGAAAGGTAGAGACCTATAAAGCACGTCTGGTTGCCAAGGGGTATCGTCAATGTTATGGTATTGACTATGACGAAACGTTTTCTCCTGTGGCAATGCTGAAATCCATTCGGATTATGCTAGCTATAGCAGCACACTTCGATTATGAGATTTGGCAGATGGATGTTAAAACCGCTTTTCTAAATGGTGATTTAGAAGAACAGGTGTATATGATACAGCCTGAAGGTTTTATATCTGAAGATGAGTCTAAAGTGTGCAGGCTACAGAAGTCTATTTATGGACTTAAGCAAGCATCAAGGAGTTGGAACATACGATTGATGAAGTGATCAAATCTTATGGCTTTATTAAGAATAAAGAAGAACCTTGCATTTATAAATGGGCTAACGATTCTGTTATTGTATTTCTTGTATTATATGTGGATGATATTCTCTTAATCGGGAATGATATCCCTGCATTACAAGGAATAAAGACATGGTTATCATCACAATTCTCCATGAAAGATCTGGAAGAAGCATCATACATCCTAGGGATGAAGATCTATAGAGATAGATCTAAGAGGATGCTAGGTTTATCCCAATCTACGTACATTGACACAGTGCTAAAGAGGTTTAGCATGGAGAATTCCAAGAAAGGCTATCTTCCGATAGGCCATGGAATTCATCTTTATAAGAAGGATTGTCCGACAACTCCTAATGAAAGAGAACGTATGAGTCGAATTCCATATGCTTCGGTAGTAGGATCGATTATGTACACCATGACATGTACAAGACCAGATGTGGCATACTCACTAGGAGTAGTGAGTAGATACCAATCTGATCTAGGAGAAAAACACTGGCAAGTTGTTAAGACAATCCTTAAGTATTTGAGAAATACTAAGGATCAGTGGTTAGTCTATGGAGAGTCTGATTTGAAACTTGTTGGATATACTGATTCCAGTTTTCAATCAGATCATGATGATAGCAAAAGTGTATCGGGTTTCGTGTTTATCCTAAATGGTGGAGCTGTTTGCTGAAAAAGTTTCAAGCAACATACAGTGGCAGATTCGGTGTGCGAGGCAGAGTATATCGCTGCATCAGATGCTGTGAAAGAAGCTGTGTGGCTGCGAAAGTTCATCTCCGAACTTGGATTGACACCTTCCATAGATGAACCAGTTCTGTTATACAGTGACAGCACTGGTGCCATAGCTAAAGCAAAGGAACTACGAGTACATCAACGCACCAAGCACATACTGCGCCGGTTTCATCTTATTCGAGATATAGTAGACCGAGGTGACATAAATCTTCAGAAGATTGATGGAAAGAAAAACCTAGGTGACCCATTTACTAAAGCACTCAGCATCAAGGAGTTTGACAACTATAAGTTGAAGATGAGTATTAGATACTGTAATGAGTGGCTTTAGGCTAAGTGGGAGTTTGTTGGGAATTGTATCCTAAAGCCAATCATTTGATGATTGTGCTGATGTAAATTGTATATAAATTGATATATTAATAAAAGTTATTTGGCAGTTTATTCATTACAAGAACATCTTCTTAATACTCCTGAAAGTAATGAAGCCCTTAGGATCTTCCTCACGATAAAGGAGGATTTATCTTAGGTCCTTAAAAGAGTTCGCGACCAAATGATACTATGACAGGGCCATAGTACTATCAATTATAGGACGTTGTATATCACATTTGTTGGTTATCCTCTTAACTAAGGAGTGTAGAGACACTGGTATGACATACAGGTGAAAGTGTAGGAGTACATTTCACCGAACGTGACTCATTTCCGGATACTCTGATGTCAAGAGTTAATCCGAGAAGATATAGGTATAAGTATCCTTCAGACATGAAGATCACAATCAGTGGCTTACAAGCAACTCATTGTACTTAGGTGCCGGACCACCTAGATTTCTAATCCAGCTACGAAAGGTTACTGGGTTCAGTCAAGTACTTGTGGTAGTCATTTGTGGATCAAGATGGAATTTGACCTATCCCATTAAAAGGAGAAATGCTTGTGTTTCAATTTAGCAAGACCTTGGCCAAGGCACTTCATGTGAAAGTCACATGATCACTAAAGTTGAAATCACTTTATGGATTTGCTATTTAGAGTTGACAGGCTCTTAAGCCATCCTTAGCATTTGTGGTCAAGAGGATGAATTATACGGTAATTGTTTCTTAGGGTTCTTGGAGTTTGCTCGGCAACTCTTCGACCTATCCAGACGTCGGGTTCCATTGCTAGATGGGCACATCGATTAGTATAGAAAGTTGTTTCTATGCTACCAGCTTAGGTTCGAACCTAGAGAGTCACACGCATAGAAGTTTCCTAGGATGATCTATTTGCTGATCAACGATTGAGAATCGTATATGATTTAATTAATCAATTTGATTGATTGAATTATCTCAATTGGGTTAAGTGCAATTGAATAAGATTCAATTTGGTTTAAGTCTATTAGAAGGACAAGTCAATTTCAAATATTGATTTGAAATTAGACTTGATTTGAATTTAAATAGATTCAGGACTAGCCAAATTTGATTTGGGCTTGGACCATGATCTATGTGGGTTAAGTCAAATAAATTCAGATCAGAACCCAAACCTCTCGAATATGGATCTCATATGATGAGATGGCTAAAATCTCATCTCATGAGATAAAATTTAATGCATGACATTTATTTACCGAACGTCAGATTTATCCCTCGTCTCTTTGGTTTTCTTCGAACGACGGAACTAAACCAAACGCCGCGACTCCTTGGTTTTCTCCGAACATCAGAATTAAACCAAACGCCGTACCTTCGGCTCTTCGCTTTTGCCAAACGACGGATTCTTAAATGTCAGAATTAAATGTCAAGGCTAAATCTAGACTATAAATAGAGGGCATTTCCTCACCAGAGAACACAGAACAAAAAATAGAACAACAATACACGATTTGTCGTGGATTGTAATTCTAAATTGTCGTGGATTGTATTCTAAAATGTTAGAATAGAAAATCCTGGTGATTCTGGTGTTAGCGGAAGCATGGTGGATCTTGGAGGAAGATTCAAGTGAGAGGATTCAAGATCAGCAAAGCTATTTTTCCGCGAGCTAGCACTCCCAGAAATCTGATCATTCGGGGCTTCGTGTGGACGATACTAGAGGCCGGACGATTGAACGGCTGCAGAGCAATAAGGATTTACCAAATGTTCTTAAGGTAAGTGATTTGATCCCTAGATCTTAAGGCAGGCTTCAAGATAATAGTGTGACTAGTCATCTTGAAGATCAAGATATGATCTTGATGTTTTTATATGCATATTTTAGATCAAACGACCCTGAATATATAGGCAAAGATATGATCTTGATGCATATTAGATAGATTAATATGTAATCTTTTAATTTCCGCAATGATAATAGTTATCAATTTTTAAAAATATGCATGCCTCGGAGACTATTTCTCCCTACAATCGCAACCATCGGATCATCGCCGATTGGATCGATCACGACGGTCCGAAATCGATCGTCGCCGATCGGGATCACGGCTTGGATCAATCGCAACCGTCGGATCGTCACCGATCGGACCAATCGCAACGGTCTAAGATCGGTCGTCGCCGATCGGGATCACGGCTTGGATCGATCGCAACCATTGGATCGTCACCGATCGGATCGATTGCGATGGTCCAAGATCGATCATCGCCGATCAGGATCATGGCTTGGATTGATCACAACCGTCGGATCGTCGCCGATCGGATCGATCACAACGGTCGGAGATCAATCATCGCCGATCAGGATCAGGGCTTGGATTGATCGCAACCGTCGGATCGTCACCGATCGGACCGATCGCAATGGTCTGAGATCGATCGTCGCCGACCAGGATCATGGCTTAGATTGATCGCAACCGTCGGATCGTCACCGATCGGATTGATCGCAACGGTCCGAGATCGATCGTCGCCGATCGGGATCACGGCTTGGATCGATCGCAACCATCGGATCATTGCCGATCGGATCGATCACAATGGCCCAAGATCGATCGTCGCCGATAAGGATTAGGGCTTGGATCGATCGCAACCATCGGATCGTCACCGATCGGACTGATCGAAACGGCCCGAGTCGGTCATCGCCGATCGGGATCAGGGCTTGGATCGATCGCAACCATCGGATCATCACTGATCGGATCGATCATGATGGTCCGAGATCGATCGTCGCAGATTGAGATCATGGCTTGGATCGATCGTGACCGTCGGATCATCGCCGATCGGACCGATTGCAACGGTCCGAGATTCGTCATCGCCGACCGGGATCATGGCTTGGATCGATCGCAACCGTCGGATCGTCGCCGATCGAACCGATCGCAATGGCCCGAGATCGGTCGTTGCCGATTGGGATCAGGGCTTGGGTCGATCGCAACCGTCGGATCGTCGCCGATCGGATCGATCGCGACGATCGGAGATCGGTCATCGTCGATCGGGATTAGGGCTTGGATCGATCGCAATCGTCGGATCATCATCGATTGGACCGATCGCTACAGCCCGAGATCGATAGTCGCTGATCGGGATCAGGGCTTGGATCGATCGCAACCGTCGAATCATCGCCGATCGGATCGATCGCAACGGTCGGAGATCGGTCGTCGCCGATCGGGATCTGGGCTTGGATCGATCACAACCGTCAGATCGTCACCGATCAGACCGATCGCAACGGTCCTAGATCGGTCGTCGCCGACCGGGATCAGGGCTTGGATCGATCGCAACCATCGGATCCTAGCTGATCGGATCGATTGCAACGGTCCGAGATCAATCGTCGCCGATCGAGATCACGGCTTGGATCAATCGCAACCGTCGGATCATCGCCGATCGAACCGATCGCAACGGTTCGAGATCGATCGTCGCTGATCGGGATCACTGCTTGGATCGATCGCAACCGTCGGATCGTCGCTGATTGGATCGATCGCGATGGTCCAAGATCGATCATCGCCGATCGGGATCATGGCTTGGATCGATCGCAACCGTCGGATCATCGCCGATCGGACCGATCGCAATGGTTCAAGATCGGTCATCGCCGATCGGGATCAGGGCTTGGATCGATCGCAACCATCGGATCATCGCCGATCGAACCGATCGCAATAGCCCGAGATCGGTCATCGCCGATCGGGATTAGGGCTTCGATCGATCGCAACCGTCGGATCGCTGCCGATCGAATCGATCACAACGGTCGAAGATCAGTTGTCGTCGATCAGGATCAGGGCTTGGATCGATCGCAACCGTCGGATCATCACCGATCGAACCGATCGCAACGGCCCAAGATCGATCGTTGCCGATCGGGATTAGGGCTTGGATCGATCACAATGATTTTAAGAAAAAATATTTTTATCAAATAAAAATATTGCGATGCAAATTAGTGCATCGCAAATATTTTTTAAAAAATAAATTATGTTAAATAGCGACACATTAGCGATGCAACAATATGCATCGCAATGATTTTAAGAAAAAGTAATTTTTATCAAATATAGTTATCAAATAGAAATATTGCAACACAAATCTGTGTGTCGCAAATATTTTTAAAAATTAAATTATGTTAAATAGCGACGCATTAGCGACGCAATAAATCAAAAAATTTTAAAAAATAAATTTTAATTTTGCGACCCATCTATTACGTCACAATATTTTTTTAAAAAAATAAATGTTAGAAAAAAATTAAAAATAAAACGTTGCGATGCAACCATATGCATCGCAATTATTTTAAGAAAAAATAATTTTTATCAAAAATAATTATGAAATAAAAATATTGCGATGCAAATCATTGCGTCGCAAAGTTTTAAAAAAATTAAATTACGTTAAATAGCAATGTATTAGCGATGCAATAAACAAGAAAATTAAAAAAAAGTAATTATTAACTTTGCGACGCATCTATTGCGTTGCAAAGTTTTTTAAAAAAAAATAAATGTTACACAAAATTTAAAAATAAAATATTGCGATGCAACCATATGCGTCGCAATTATTTTTAGAAAAAATAATTTTTATCAAATATAATTATCAAATAAAAAAATTATGACGCATTAGCGACGCATTTTCCCTGAAAATAAAAAAAAAATTCGTCGGTCATTGCCGCAAAATTAGCGACTCATTAGCAACGCAATTATTTGCGTCGCTAAGTTTCCTAGAAAATAATAAAAAAAGATAAATTAGCGATAGATTAGCGACGCATAATTGCATTGCTAATCCATAATAAATTTTTAAAAAAATAGCGAGGGTTTAGCGACGCAAAATTGCGTCGCTAAACCCTAGTATATAATCTGAGTCGCGCCCGACCCCCCCGGGTCTCTTCTTCTTCCTCTTCTAACCCTAATCCGCGTCGTCCCCCTCCTCCGCCTCCCCGCGCCCTCTCCCCGGCGGCAGCCACCCCCACTCCCCTCCCCCCCCCCGCACTCCCGTTTCCGTGAGGCCACGGCCACGGCGGCGGCCGTGGCCATCGTCTCAGGCCACGGCCGGACGTGGCCGTAGATGACGGCCACGACCGCCACCGTGGCCAGTGGTGGCCTGGCCACGGTGGCCAGGCCACCGTTTAAAAAAAAAATTTGTTGGGGTGGTGGGGTTTTTCCCCCACCCCTGAGGCGCCGGCCATGGCGGCGGCCGTGGCTATCGTCTCGGGCCACGACAGTGGCCGTCGCCGGAGATGACGGCCACGGCTGCTGCTGTGTCGGCGGTGGCCTGGCCACGGTGGCCAGGCCACCGTTTAAAAAAAAATTATTGGGGTGGGGTTTTTCCCCCACCCCTGAGGCACCGGCCACGACGACGATTGTGGCCGATGGTAGCCTATTAAAAAAAATTTATTGGGGTGGGGTTTTTCCCCAACACCTGAGGCGCCGGCCACGGCGCCGATCGTGGTCGGCAGTGGCCTAGCCACGGTGGCCAAGCCACCGTTTAAAAAAAAATGAAAATGGGGTGGAGTTTTTCCCCCACCCCTATGGCGCCGACCACGTTGGTGGCCGTGGCCAGGCCACCGTTTAAAAAAAATAGTAATTACATAATAATGGTTTTGCATTCATGTTTTAAACCATTAGATGTAGAATTTGAATTAAAATGTTCAGCTTATGCATCAAGTTGGAAAAATTGATGTTATTAATTTAAACATCCATTTTTTGATCATTAATGCGGTTAAAAGTATCTAAATCTTATATTTTTTTATGTATAAATGTTTAAAAATAGTAACATCATATTAAATGATTTAGATTATTAATGATCATCATTATTTAATTAAAAAAATATTATTATGTTTATGTTTCATATCCAATAACATGTTTTAGACTACTATTGTCACTCTTAGTTAAGGGTTAAAAAGACCTAATTCTATTATTAGGGTTTCTTTAAAGCTGTTTATGCAATAATATATGTGCATTTGTAGTTATTTACAATTGTTATGTCTTGATTATTTACATTCTGCTTCAAATTGAATGATGCATTAAATTATGTAATGCTAGAATGAAAGTCTTGTTGTAGTTTTATTTAATTTTCAGCAACAATTTAGTAGTTTCAATGATTTATATTTTAGTCTTCACAAACATTTATATTCGACATAATAATCTTAAGAAGTCAGTTATATATAGAACACTATTCCTATATATGTATAATTGACAAGAATTTATGAATAACAAGCATAAGTTCGATTGTCTTCGGATTTCCATATTATTAATCACAGCACTATAACCTTTAGACCCGTTTGAGAATTTGTAAGACTAGTCTTGCAAATTCTCAAATTGTCCTGGTGGACAGTTTGAGAATATTTTTTGCGATATGTTAGTCTGCTATTAATCATCGTTGGTTGAGATTGCGGTTTGTATTTGCTCATACGTTCTCCTAGTGTGGCATATATGCCACACATTTAGGAGAACATATGGGGAAATGCTGCTGAAATTTCAACGTAACCGATCGATGATAATTAATAGCAGAATAACATATCAAAAAATATTCTTGAATGGGATAGGGCCTTACCTTTTAGACATGGAGTGAAGGTGGAATTAATTTAGGACACTTGAATGCTTGTGAAGTCTCATGATTGAACGGACCGCCTTGCGGCCCGACCCGAACTCAAGCCCTAGCATTAGCCTGGCATGAACCTGTGCCTCGGTCCTTGCTAGCACGCAAGGATCGTAGCCGTGGCCCGGCCTTGCAGGGTAGGGACCTTAGTTGTGTAAAAGAAAATTGGTTTAGTTATAAATGATTTAAATGTTGTTATTAACCTTAGTTGTGTAAAAGAAATAATTTAGTTATATATTACTAATGCTAATATAGTTTTATATTGTGGTTTCCTTTAATGGTTTACCAGAAATTGTATAAGTCGGTCAAAAATGAGCGGGGCTCGCTCGTGGATGTATGCAAGGATAAAAGATGGCTTGCTTAATCCAGATTTTCTGAATGGATTGGAAGAATTTATCGCATTTGCATGTAGCCAACCTGAATGGATGGATGGGCCTAGGATTAGGTGCCCATGCAACTTCCACAGGTGTCAGAATAAAGCCTACAGAGATGTTGAAACTGTTAAGGTGCATTTGTAAAAAGGGGTTTGTTCCTGATTACGATGTTTGGTACTGTCATGGTGAACCGAGGAAATTCCAGCAGCTGTTACAAGCCAACAAGTGTCAATTCCCGTAGATGAACCATTTGTGAATTTAAACACATATGAAGAAATGGTGATGAATGCATCGGGTAATGAATTCAATCAGAATACATTTATGGAAGAACCAAATCCAGATGCACAGCAATTTTATGATATGTTGCGTGCTGCAAATCAAGAATTGTATCCTGGTTGTGAGGGTCATTCCCAGTTGTCTACGGCTGCTCGGTTGTTGAATATTAAGGCAGAACATCGATTATCAGAAAAGGCGTTCAATTCTGTAGCTGGGTTAATCAAGAAATTTTGCCAAATGATAATGTTGTAGCAGACAGTTTTTACTCAACGAAGAAGTTGTTGCGTGGGCTTGGGCTCCCAGTTAATAAGATCGATTGTTGCTTGAACAATTGTATGATATATTGGGGTGAAGACTCAGAGCTGAGATGGTGTAAGATTTGTGGGCAATCGAGGTACAAAAATGGCGAAGGGGGAGCTAGTACAAGTAGGAGGAAAAGTGTGCCTTACAAGAGGATGCATTACTTTCCTCTTACTCCACGCCTGCAGAGATTATACAGATCTGAGGCTACAGCTGCTGATATGAGATGGCATGCCGAACATGAATCTAAAGAGGATGAAATGCGGCATCCATCAGATTCAAAAGCTTGGAAGCATTTCAATGAAAATCATCCTGATTTCGCTGAAGATATAAGGAATGTGAGATTAGGTCTTTGTACCGATGGCTTCCAACCATTTGGTCAAGCGGGGCAACAGTATTCATGTTGGCCTGTGATACTGACTGTATATAACCTTCCTCCATGGAAGTGCATGAAAGATACTGCAATGTTTTTGACAGTTTTGGTTCCAGGACCATCAAATCCAAAGGAAAAGATTGATGTCTTCCTGCAACCGTTGGTGGCCGAATTGAAAATGTTGTGGGAAACAGGAGTCGTAGCCTACGACATTTCTATGAAACAGAATTTCATCATGAGAGCTGCTTTGATGTGGACAATAAGTGACTTCCCGGCATATGCAATGTTGTCTGGTTGGAGCACTGCTGGACGTCTGGCATGCCCTCATTGCATGTATGATTCGGATGCATTTACATTGCAGAAGAGTGGTAAGCAGTCATGGTTTGATAATCATAGGAAGTTCTTGCCCCCAAATCATCCTTACAGGCGTAACTTGATCGCCTTCCGGAAGAACAAAGCAGTCACAAAATTCGCCGAACCGGTTAGGTCCACGGATATTTGATACTATAGAGCATTTGGGGTTGAGGTATGCTTGGGAACCAGATGCAGATAGAATAAATGGCCGTATATGTAAAGAACATAACTGGAAGAAGCGGAGTATATTTTGGGATTTGCCTTATTGGAGCACAAATCTCATCCGGCACAACTTGGATGTTATGCATATCGAGAAAAATTTCTTTGATAACATATTTAACACGGTGCTAAACATCCCGGGAAAAACCAAAGACACTGCAAAGTCAAGAGAAGAACTTAATCAGTATTGCAGAAGAGGTGATTTGAGGAGGAGTGCCGACGGGACCTATCCTAAAGCTGTTACACTCTTGACAGAAATTCACGAGAAGTTTTATGTAACTGGCTTAGAGGGTTAAAATTTCCAGATGGTTATGCCTCAAATATCGGTAGGTGTGTGGACATGCATAAGCTCAAGTTGTTCGGCATGAAGAGTCACGACTGCCATGTTTTCATGCAACGGTTATTGCCTATAGCTTTTCGTGAGTTGCTTCCGCAACATGTCTGGAAGGCATTGACGGAGCTCAGCTTGTTCTTCAAGGAGTTATCTGCCGCAGTCATTACTTCTGCATCCATGGCAAGGCTTGAGGAGGAAATTCCAATTATTTTATGCAAGCTGGAGCGAATATTTCCTCCCAGTTTTTTTGACTCAATGGAGCATTTACCGGTTCACTTGCCATACGAAGCGAGCATAGCTGGTCCCGTGCAGTATCGCTGGATGTATCCTTTCGAGAGGTAAATATATACATCATTAAGACATGTTGACATTTCAAATATTATTTCATTGCGAGAAAATTGGTTAATTTTTTGTCTCAACTTTACATATAGGTACCTTAAGAAGTTAAAAAATAATGTGCGTAATAAGGCAAGGGTTGAAGGTTCTATATGCAATGCACACTTGGTCGAAGAAGTTTCAGCTTTTGCCTCGCATTACTTTGAGGGTCACGTCCACACGAGGAGCCAAAATCTTGGTCGTAACGATGACGTATGTGTGGACGAAGGAGAACCTAATGACGGTAGAATATCAATTTTTAAAGGTATCGGCCGTTCATTTGGGGGCAGAAGTCAAGAAATCTTAGCGATATGGAGTATAATGCAGCACATTATTACATCCTAATGAACTGTAGAGAAGTCGATCCATATATTGAGTAAGTGTATACTTCAATGCTTAATTGGAACTTCTAATTTAAATTACAATATACCATAATATTTAATTGCTAACATAAGTTTTAATCCTTATCATCCCATAAGGATGTATTGTGATAGACAACGACAGATGAATCCCGACATCAGTCAAGTTGCAATTGGGCAGAAGTTAGAAACGGAGTTCGCTTACTGGTTTTATGAATTTGTGAGTAGTATCACTCAATCAATTTCAATAATGGCTTTTATTTTTCGAATTGGTTGTGAATAGCTTATTAATTTATAGGTAAACGGTCCATGGTCCACAACCGACAATATTTTCATTAAATGTCTATCGCAATGGCCATTGAAGACCGTAACAACCTCTACTGGCTATTTTGTTAATGGGTACAAATTTCAGATTGAACGATTAGCAGCTTCAAGAGGCACGCAGAACTGGGGCGTGTGTGTTAAAGGAGAAAGTGTTGGAGCAAATATGCAGGATTATTACGGAAAGTTAGTAGAGGTGGTTGAAGTTGAATATCCCGGTTGGCCTATGAAACGAACCGTATTGTTTCGTTGCGATTGGTTCGATCCGACAGTTCCTGTGGGCAAAAGGGTTCATAACGACTACAATTTGGTTGAAGTGAACCATCGACGAAGATTGCAGAAATATGAACCATTCATCCTTGCATCCCAAGCTCAGCAAGTGTTTTACTGCGGATATCCAAGTTTGCGCAACGACAAGCGAGATTGGTGGGCTGTTTCTAAAATCGTCCCACGTTCAACAATCGTATTAGAGGAGAGTTCATCAAGTCAATCAGCCGAGTGCCCTGCATTTCAAGAGGATGAGATGGAAATGCATGCAATTGAGGACGACACAAGGGCTCCTGAAACATCACTTAGAGATCCAAATGGTGATGTCCAAGAAATTGCGGATGCAAATGTTCGGTTTCCTTCCGATGATAATGAAACTGAATCGCAGTCCGATACGGCATCGGATGTTGAACCAACATTTCACGAAACAAATGACACCGATTAAACATAGAGGTTTTTTTAAATTCAACTTTATTTTATAAGTGTTAAATTTTTACATAGTCAATCATTAATCGTAATTTAATTGCATGAATCTTTAGTATTTTCAGTATGACGGGCAGAGGTAGATCTACCGACGACATACGGAGTGAGCAGGGACGTAGCCCTGCTGCATCAGATCACATGAGCTTTGGAGATGGAGAGTTCGGATCTCCATACATCGCACAGCCTTCGATCTCTCCAGCAGTCGGCGGTGATCCTGCATTGGTATTACCATCCAGCCGATCGGCACATACCTCCGAGAGTTCTTCCACCATCGGCCGCACCGTACTTCGACTGGATGCTCATGGGCTGTAAGTATATACTAATTAAAAATATATGTTTATGTTTTTAAGTCAATTACTTATAAACATGCATTTTTTTAACAGATTTATTGAGCAGCATCATGTATCGAGCCACATCAGCTCCGTATTTCAGAGGCGTGCAGATCCCAGTGGCTACGATTGGCGCCACGTATCTGCAGCCACGAGGGAGTTTTATTTTTCTGAGTTTCAGGTAAACTTATTAAATACAATTTATCACTGATATAAAATTTCTTAATCTTAATAAATTCTGAAACTAACTATTTATTTTAATGCAGAAAAAGTTTACGTGGGACCCTGCCAGCCATGATGCCATTAGGGCAGCATGGGAGGCTCTTACGGGACGCCGATACTCCGACATGCTTCATCGTTGGAGGTCATCGGGTCAGCGTCCTGCGCATGTGCCAGAGGGTATTTGGCACGAGTGGCAGCAGGCCTGGCAGTCCGATGGCTGGCGCAGGAGGTCCGCATCAGCCAGCACGAACCGCCGATCCGAGAGGGGCGGTCCTGGCACGGGTCTCTCCCGCCACACTTCGGGCTCCATTTCGATTCAGGAGCACAGACGCCGTATGGTAAGAAAATAAATAATTTAATTACTAATTTAGTTATTTACAAATATTTGCATTAATATCAATTTTTTTATTGTTATAGTCTGAGCAGGAGGGCGGAGATCCTGGTGAGTTTCGTCTATTCAGGGCGACACACACCAGGAGGGACGGTTCCTGGGTCGATACGCGATCACGGGAGGTTGCGGTAAGAAATTAGCTTTATGTAGTATCTGTTTAATTTCTAAAATTTTATTTAGAGAAATTTATTGATTCATTTATTGTTGATTTTATAATTCAAAGACACGAGTCGAGGAGCTTCGCTCCCAGGCATCGCAGGTCGACTCCACTGATGGGGAGACGCCCGTCGAACTCTCAGCAGAGGAGAGTCGACGTGTGTTTTTGGAGGCTGTTGGTGCCCAGCCGCGAGACCGCAGGGTCTATGGTCTGGGCACTAGAGCTTCTGCATATTTTCCCCATCAGGCCTCCAGCTCGCGATATTCTGTGATATTCCTGCCGAGCGTTTAGACGACATTCGGAGATCTATTACGGAGAGGTTCGGCAGGACGTTCGTCAGGAGGTTCGGCAGGAGGTTCGAGCAGCGAGTTCGAGCAGCGTATGCGAGGCCATCAGCAGGAGCTTGCAGACGTGCGAGATCAGATGCGTCAGTTGCAGGATATGGTTAGCCGCATGTCGCAGGGTTTCCAGCCTCCACGTGATCATGCGGATTCTTGATGTATTTTTTTTTACTTTTTATATTTTGTACATGAAAACTTCAAAATTTTAATATATTAATTATTTTTGAAAATTGAATGATTATTGTTTGGATCAATATGAGTGAAGAATGTTTCGATCAATATTTAAATGTAACGAAATTGTATTAACCGTTTTAATTTTTAATATTTTATTTTTTAAAAAAAATTAATTAGCGACGCATTAGCGACTAAAATTGCATCGCTAATATTTTAAAATATTATTATTAAATATTGCGACGCAATGACCTGGCGTCGCAATATTTTAAAAAAAATTAATTAGCGACGCATTAGCGACTCAAATTACGTCGCTAATATATCTAAAATATTATTATTAAATATTGC
>UESW01002011.1:124417-278993 GCA_900491605.1 Calamus simplicifolius | reverse complement strand
CGATCATGGCTTGGATCGATCGCAACCGTCGGATCGTCGCCGATCGGATCGATCGCAACGGTCCGAGATCGGTCGTCGCCGATCGGGATCGATCATGGCTTCGATCGATCGCAACGGTCGCGAGATCGATCGTCACCGTAGGGATCGATCATGGCTTGGATCGATCGCAACCATTGGATCGTCGCCGATCGGATCGATCGCGACGGTCGAGATCGGTCATCGCCGACCGGATCGATCATAGCTTGGATCGATCGCAACATCGAGATCGATCGTCACCGATCGGATTGATCATGGCTTGGATCGATCGCAAGATCGGATCGATCGCAACGGTCGAGATCGGTCATCGCCGACCGGATCGATCATGGCTCGATCGATGATCTCGATTGGATCGATCGCAATGGTCGAGATCGGTCATCACCGATGGGATCGATCCTGGCTTGGATCGATAGCGAGATCGGTCGTCGCCGATCGGGATCGATCATGGCTTTGATCGATCACAACCTATCGGATCGATCGCAACGGGGCGAGATCGGTCGTCGCCGACCGGATCGATCATGGCTTGGATCGATTGCAACATCGGATCATCGCCGATCGGATCGATCGCGCGAGATCGGTCGTTGCCGACCGCGGATCATGGCTTGGATTGATCGCTGAGATCGGATCATCACGACCGGGATCGATCATGGCTTGGATCGATCGCAACCGTCAGATCATCGATCAGATCGATCGCAACGGTGCGAGATCGGTCGTCGCCGATCGGATCGATCATGGCTTGGATCGATCGCAACGGTGCAAGATCGATCGTCGCCGACCGGGATCGATCATGGCTTCGATTGGATCGATCGCAACCATCGGATCGTCCGCCGACCGGGATCGATCATGGCTTGGATCGATTGCAACTGTCGGATCGTCGCGATCGATCTCGATGGTCGAGATCGGTCGTCGCCGACCGGATCGATCATGGCTTGGATCGATCGCAACCGTCGGATCACGCCGATCCGATCGCAACAATCCGAGATCGGTCGTCGCCGATCGGGATCGATCATGGCTTGGATCGATCGCAACGGTGCGAGATCGATCGTCGCCGACCGGATCGATCATGGTTTGGATCGATCTCTACCATCGGATCGTTGCCGATTGGATCGATCGCAACAGTGCGAGATCGGTCGTCGCCGACCGGGATCGATCATGGCTTGGATTGATCGCAACGAGATCGGTCGTCGCCGACCGGAATCGATCATGGCTTGGATCGATCGCAACCGATCGGATCGATCGCAACGGTGCGAGATCGGTCGTCGCCGACCGGATCGATCATGGCTTGGATCGATCGCTACCATCGGATCGTCGCCGATCGGATCGATCGCAACGGTCCGAGATCGGTGGTCGCCGACCGCGATCGATCATGGCTTGGATCGATCGCAACCGTCAGATCGATCGTAACGTCGAGATCGATCGTCACCGACCGGATCGATCATGGCTTGGATCGATCGCAACCGTCGGATTGTCGCCGATCGGATCGATCGCAACGGTCCGAGATCGGTCGTTGCAGACCGGATCGATCATGGCTTGGATCGATCGCTATCATCGGATTGATCGCAACTATGCAAGATCGGTGGTCGCCGACCGATCGATCATGGCTTAGATTGATCGCAATCGGATCGTCGCCAATCAGATCGATCGTAACGGTGCGAGATCGGTGGTCGCCGACCGTGATTGATCATGGCTTGGATCGATCGTAACCGTCGGATCATCGCCGATCGGATCGATCGCAACGTTGCGAGATCGATCGTCACCGACCGCGATCGATCATGGCTTGGATCGATCCCAACCGTCGGATCGATTGTAGCGGTGCGAGATTGGTCGCAAATAGTTTTAGTAAAAATAATGTTTAAAAAATTTAAAAAAATATATTTAAAAAAAATTTAAAAATAAAACATTGCGATGCAACCATTTGCATCACAACTATTTTCAAGAAAAAATATTTTTTATTAATAATAATTATCAAAAATAATTATCAAATAAAATTATTGCAATGCAAGTCGGAGCATCGCAATTGTTTTAAAAAAATAAATTATGTTAAATAACGACGCATTAGCGATGCAATAAATAAGAAAATTTAAATAAATTAATTTTTTATATTGCGACGCACGTATTGCGTCGCAATAGTTTATAAAAAAATAAATTTTATAAAAAATAAAAAATAAAACATTGCGACGCAACCATTTGCGTCGCAATTATTTTCAAATTTTTTTATCAAATATATTTATAAAAAAATTATTGCGATGCAAGTCAGGGCATCACAATGTTTTTAAAAATAAATTATGTTAAATAGCGATGCATTAGCGACGCAATAAACTAAAAAATTAAGAAAAATTAATTTTTAAAATTGCGATGCATGTATTGCATCGCAATACTTTTAAAACAAATAAATATTTTAAAAAATATAAAAATAAAACATTGTGACGCAACCGTTTGCATCGTAATTATTTTCAGAAAACATAATTTTTTATCAAATATAATTATCAAATAAAATTATTGCGACGCAAGTCGTAGCATTGCAATTGTTTTAAAAAAAATTATGTTAAATAGCGATGCATTAGCGATGCAATAAACAAGAAAATTTAAATAAATAAATTTTTTTATTGCGATGCACGTATTGCGTCGCAATAGTTTTTAAAAAATAAATGTTATAAAAATATTAAAAATAAAATATTGCGACGCAACCATTTGCGTCGCAATTATTTTTAGAAAAATATTTTAAATCAAATATATTTATCAAATAAAATTATTGCGACGCAATAGGGCATCGCAATGTTTTTAAAAAATAAATTATGTTAAATAGCGACGCATTAGCAATGCAATAAACCAGAAAATTAAAAAAATTAATGTTTATAATTGCGACGCATTATTGCGTCGCAATATTTTTAAAAAAATAAATATTTATTTAAAAAAATAGAAATAAGACATTGCGATGCAAACTTTTGCGTCGCAATTATTTTTAGAAAAAAAAATTTATGAAATAAAATTAACAAATGAAAATATTGCGACACATTTTTCCAAAAAATAAAAATTTCCCGCTGAAAATATCCGCCAAATTAGCGACTCATTAGCGACACAATTATTTGCGTCGCTAATTTTCGCAGAAAATAATAAAAAAAATTCAAATTTGCAACATATTAGCGACGTAAGTGCGTCGTCGCTAATCCAAAATAAATTTTTTTAAAAAAATAGCGAGGGATTAGCGACGCAAAAATGCGTTGCTAATCCTAATATATAACCCAATCGCGCCCAGCCCCCCCGGTCCTCCTCTTCTTCCTCCTCTAACCCTAACAGTCGCCGTCCCTCCTCCGTTGCCCCCGCCCTCTCCCCCGACGCTAGGAACCACCGGCGGCAGCCTCCCCCCCACCATCGGCGTCCCCTACAGACCGAGGTAGGCCCCCCTCGCCAACCCCCCGTCCTCCCGTTTCACTAAGGCCACGGCCACGGTAGCTACCGTGGCCGGCGGTGGCCTGGCCACCATGGCCAGGCCACCGTTTAAAAAAAAAAATTGCTTGGGATGGGGTTTTTCCCCCACCCCTGAGGCGCCGACCACAGTGGCGGCCATGGCCGTCGTCTCAGGCCTCGGCCGCGGCCGTGGCCGGTGGTGGCCTGGCCACGGTGGCCAGGCCACCGTTAAAAAAAATGGTTGGGGTGGGATTTTTCCCCCACCCCTGAGGCGTCGGCCACGGTGGCGGTCGTGGCCGTCGTCTCAGGCCTCAGCCGTGGCCGTGGCCGGAGACGACGGCCACGGCCGTTGCCGTGGCCATGGCCAGAGACGACGGCCATGACAGCTGCCGTGGCCGGCAGTGGCCTGGCCACCGTTAAAAAAAAGGTTGGGGTGGGGTTTTTCCCCCACCCCTGAGGCGCTGGCCACGGCGGCGGCCGTGGCCATCGTCTCAGGCCTTGGCCGTGGCCGTGGCCGGACACGACGGCCAACGGTGGCCAGGCCACCGTTAAAAAAATGGTTGGGGTGGGATTTTTCCCCCACCCCAGAGGCGCCGGCCATGGCGGCGGCTGTGGCCGCCATCTCAGGCCTCGGCTGCGGCCGTGGCCAGAGACGACGGGCACGATCGCTGCCGTGGCCGGTGGTGGCTGGCCACTGTGGCCAGGCCACCGTTAAAAAAAATGGTAACATCATATTCAATTATTTAGATTATTAATGATCATCATTATTTAATTTAAAAAAAATATTATTATCCAACAACTCGATTTCTTAAATTAAAAGCAAGCCTAACACTACAATTGTTACTCATGATACAATTAGGGTTTCATTTAGGCTAGATCACATGATTTAATTCCGGTTCCACTCTAATAGGATATTAATCATAATTTTATATTATAATCATAGTCAAGATTTTATGCATTAGGTTAGGCCTAGATTAGATTGGCAGCTCGTAGCCTAATAATGACTATTATTAGGAGTTGTGCCTTTCATTTTCATGACTGTTTCTCACATGTGGCTTTAGAGAATTGGCATGATACATCATGTTGGTTCAATAAGCTGCCAAGCCTATTTTATTTCTTTATACCTGTTTATGCAATAATATTTGTGCATTTGTAATTATTTACAATTGTTATGTCTTGATTATTTACATTCTGCTTCAAATTGAATAATGCATTAAATTATATAATGCTAGAATGAAAGTCTTGTTGTAGTTTTATTTAATTTTCAGCAACAAATTAGTAGTTTCAATTATTTATATTTTAGTCTTCACAAACATTTATATTCGACATAATAATCTTAAGAAGTCAGTGACTATATATATAGAACACTATTCGGCAACGGATGTTGAACCAAGATTTCACGAAACAAATGAAACCGACTAAACATAGAGGTTTTTTTAAATTCAATTTATTTTTATAAATGTTATATTTTTACATATTCAATCATTAATCGTAATTACATTCATGAATCTTTAGTATTTTCAGTATGATGGGCCGAGGTAGATCTACCGACGACGGACGGAGTGAGCAGGGATGTAGCCTTGCAGCATCTGATCACATGAGCTTTGGAGATGGAGAGTTTCGATCTCCACACATCGCATAGCCTCCGATCTCTCCAACAGTCGGCGGTGATCCTGCATTGCTATTATCATCCAGCCGATCGGCACAGACCTTCGAGAGTTCTTCCACCGTCGGCCGCACCGTACTTCGACTGGATGCTCATGGGTTGTAAGTATATACTAATTAAAAATATATGTTTATGTTTTTAAGTTAATTACTTATAAATATGCATTTTTTTAACAGATTTATTGAGCAGCATCATGTATCGAGCCACATCAGCTCCATATTTCAGAGGCGTGCGGATCCCAGTGGCTACGATTGGCGCCATGTATCTGCAGCACGAGGGAGTTTTATTTTTAGGGTTTTAGGTAAACTTATTAAATACAATTTATCACTGATATAAAATTTCTTAATCTTAATAAATTCTGAAACTAACTGTTTATTTTAATGCAAAAAAGTTTACGTGGGATCCTGCCAACCATGATGCCATTAGGGCAGCATTGGAAGCTCTTACGGGACACCGATACTCCGATATGCTTCATCGTTGGAGGTCATCGGGTCACCGTCCTGCGCATGTGCCAGAGGGTATTTGGCACGAGTGGCAGCAAGTCTGGCAGTCTGATGGCTGGCGCAGGAGGTCCGCATCAGCCAGCACGAACCGCCGATCCGAGAGGGGCGGTCCTGGCACGGTTCTCTCCCGCCACACTTCGGGCTCCATTTTGATTCAGGAGCACAGACACCGTATGGTAAGAAAACATAAATAATTTAATTACTAATTTAGTTATTTACAAATACTTACTTTAATATCAATTTTTCTGTTGTTATAGTCTGAGCAGGAGGGCGGAGATCCTGGTGAGTTTCGTCTATTCAAGGCGACACACCCCAGGGACGGTTCCTGGGTCGATACACGATCACGGAAGGTTGCGGTAAGAAATAGCTTTATGTTGTATCTGTTTAATTTCTAAAATTTTATTTAGAGAAATTTATTGATTCATTTATTGTTGATTTTATAATTCAAAAACACGAGTCGAGGAGCTTCACTCCCAAGCATCGCAGGTCGACTCCACTGATGGGGGGACGCCCGTCGAACTCTCAGCAGAGGAGAGTCGACGTGTGTTTTGGAGGCTGTTGGTGCCCAGCCGCGAGACTGCAGGGTCTATGGTCTGGGCACTAGAGCTTCTGCATATTTTTTCCCATCAGGCCTCCAGCTTGCGATATTCTGGCGATATTCCTGCCGAGCGTTTAGACGATATTCGGAGATCTATCACGGAGGAGGTTCGTCAGGAGGTTTGACAGAT
Organism: Calamus simplicifolius; assembly: GCA_900491605.1. Lineage (NCBI taxonomy): Eukaryota > Viridiplantae > Streptophyta > Magnoliopsida > Arecales > Arecaceae > Calamus > Calamus simplicifolius. The sequence goes on along the minus strand of UESW01002011.1, from coordinate 272,652 downwards.
GTTCGGCAAGAGGTTCAACAGGAGGTTGAGCACGAGTTCGAGTAGCATGCGGGAGGCCTTCAGCAGGAGCTTGCAGATGTGCGAGAGCAGATGCGTCAGTTGCAGGATATGGTTAGCTGCATATCACAGGGTTTCCAGCCTCCATGATCGTGTCGATTCTTGATGTATTTTTTCTTTACTTTTTATATTTTGTACATGAAAACTTCAAAATTTTAATATATTAATTATTTTTGGAAATTGAATGATGAATGTTTGGATCAATATGAGTTATGAATGTTTCGATCAATATTTAAATGTAATGAAATTGTATTAACTGTTTTAATTTTTAAAATTTTATTTTTTTAAAAAAAATTAATTAGTGACGCATTAGCGATTGAAATTACATCGCTAATATTTTAAATATTATTATTAAATATTACGACGCAATGACCTGGCATTGTAATATTAAAAAAAATTAATTAGTGACGCATTAGCGACTCAAATTGCGTCGCTAATATATCTAAAATATTATTATTAAATATTACGACGCAATGACCTGGCGTTGCAATATTTTAAAAAATATTTAATTAGCGACACATTAGCGACTTAAATTGCATCGCTAATATATCTAAAATATATTATTAAATATTACGACGTAACTAAATTTGTCGCAATATTATGATGCAATTAAATGCGTCGCAATATTTAATAATAATATTAAAATTAAAAATTAGTTTTAAAATTAGCGACGCATTTAGGATGCGTCGCAATATTGCGACACATTTAGTTGCGTCGCAATATATTGCAACGCATTTAGTGCGTCGCAGAGAGTCGCTGTTAAGCGATGCAATTGCGACAAATTGATATTGCAACGATCATCGTAGCGAAGCCGTCATTGCGTTGCTAATGCATCGCAATAGCATTTTAGCGACGCATTAGCGACGCATTTGGGCGTCGCTATATTTTTGTTCTCTTGTAGTGCTGCTTTGAATTTTTCAATAGAACCATTAGGTTTTAGCTTTTTCTTAAAGATCTATTTACACCCAATAGTTTTAGCTCCATGGGGTAAACTTACTAATTCCCATGTATGATTGCTCATGATGGATTTTATCTCATTATTTATAGCCTCTTTCCAAATATAGCATCAGGAGATGAAATTCCTTCAGAATAGGTTTGAGGATCATTATCAACAAGAAAAGTATAAAAATCATTTCCTAGATTGGTTTCCTTTCTGATTCTCTTAGATCTCCTTAGCTCTTGAATGTCATCAGGCTTTAAATTAGGTTCAACCACTTGTAGTCTAGAAGGTCTTTCTAAGGAGGTCCTCATAGGAAAGATATGTTCAAAAAATTCTGCATCTTTGGTAACGACTATAGTATTAGGTTTCATGATATTATTTTCACTTTTAATCACTAAGAACCTATAGGCTGCATTATATTTATTTGCAGGACTATTTTGAACATAACTTATGAACATACAATCAAAGGTTTTGGATCCTAACTTTCTCTTTTTAGGTTCAGGAAGCAAGACCTTTGCTAAACAATTCCATACTTTTAAATATTTAAAACTTGGCAAATGACCATTCCATAACTCATAGGGTGTTTTATTGGTTTTCTTATAAGGAATTCTATTTTGAATAAAACAAGCAGAAAGAAGGGCTTCCCCCCACAAGTTCATGGGTACACCAGAACTAAGGAGCAATGCATTCATCATTTCTTTAAGTGTTCTTTTCTTTCTCTCAGCCACTCCATTAGATTGGTGAATAAGGAGGAGTAAATTCATGAATTATACCGTGTTGTGCACAATACTCATTAAAAGGAGTAGAATCATATTCTCCTCCTCTATCAGATATAAGTCTTTTTATTTTTCTTGTTAAGGAGGAGTAAATTCATGAATTATACCGTGTTGTGCATAATACTCATTAAAAGGAGTAGAATCATATTCTCCTCCTCTATCATATTTAAGTCTTTTTATTTTTCTTGTTAATTGATTTTCAACTTCTGCCTTATATTTTAAAAATATTTCGAAGGCTTCATCTTTTGATTTTAATAGATAAACCATTGCATAACGAGAAAAATCATCGATAAAAGTAATATAATATTTCTTTCCACTTCTAGTCGTATTACCTTTTAAATCTCCTAAGTCAAATAAATTAATTCTAACAATTCAGTTTCTCTTGTATGAATAGATTTGCAACTCCTTTTGGTTAATTTAGATTCTACACATGTTTGACATTTTTCATGATCATAAGAAGTAGACATGTTATTTAGCAAACCTAGTTGTTTCATTCTTTTAATATAAGAGTAATTAACATGTCCTAATCTACCATGCCAAAGATTAATAGAGTCAAGCAAGTAAGCAAAAGAAGATGATGCATTTCCATTCATAACTTCGAGTACATTTAATATAAATAGACCCTAGTTACAATATCCTTTCCCAATAAAATTTTTAGATTTGGTCATGACAATTTTGTCAGACTCAAATGACACTTTCACACCATTTTTTTCAAGCAAGGCCATAGAAATCAGGTTCACACTGATGTCCGGCACATGTAGCACATCTCCAAGTGAAAGGACTTTTCCAGAAGTTAGTTTTAGATTGACTTTTCTTTGCCAATCACTGAACAAGACTTTGAGTTGCTCATGAAGACTTGCTCCTCTCCTTCTGGCAGTGGGATATAGGAGGCAAATACATTTCTATTACCACATATATGATGAGTGGCTCCAGAATTCATCACCCAGTCCTTTGTATGTACAACAATATTGGCCTCGCTAACAACCCACAATCACATCTTCTCCAACCATCAAGTTAGCCTTTGGTTTGGCTGAGCATCATTATTTTTCCTGAACCTGCATTGGGCAGCATGGTGTCCTGGTTTCCCAAACATAGCAAGATCCCTTTTTCTTCTTAAAATTTTGACTTCTTTGAAAATGAGGCTTCTTATCATATTTCTTGTAATGGTTTCTATGTTTGGACTTATAGGACTTATGTTTTTCCTTACTAGATCCATCCTCTATTAGATTAGCCTTACTAGTCATTTCTTTAGCCTTTTCAATCTTTTCTCGGGCTCTGTTTTGTTCTTCAATCCTAATATGCACAATAACATCTTAGGGGACATAGACTTTCTTTTATGCTTTAGATTATTCTTATAATCTTTGCAAGATTCGGGTAATTTTTTAATTAGGGAACCAGCAATAAAAGCATCGGAAGAATAATATTTTCATTTTTAAGGTAACATGAAAAGCATGGATCTGTGATGACACATCTTTATCTTCTGACATGGTAAAGTTAAAAAGGTTTCCTATTGCAAATTTCTGAGAACCAGCATCTTCAAGAATATATTTTCTTTTAAGGCTTTCCCAAATCTCAGATGCTGATTTAATAGGATAATAAATATCAAATAGTTCATTGGATAGAGTACTAAGAATAGTATGCCTACATATTCTGTTAGCCTTTTCCCAAGTTAGAAGGTCCTCCTCTTTCTTAGGTTTAGGATCAGTCAAAACATATCCAATATTATGTACGTCTAATATTGAAAATATTTTCTCTTGCCAACGTTTATAATGGGAACCAGTAAATTGCTCAATCTTGGATGTATCGAGAAAGGATTTAGTAGCAGCAACTATAATAGAGTCCATAGTCTACTCTTAAGATTGTAGGATAAGTAAGAAGAAAAGATAGTACCCGGGATGATCTTATCTATTTGAATCTATTTAAAAGATGCTGTGGCATGCAAGGCACTGTCCTTAAGAGTAGATTTGCGCCTCTCGAGATAATATCTCCGTGCAGAAGATCAGAGCATGACTACCCTCCAGGATACAACAGCAGCGAGTCTTCTAACAGGCGTGCACATACTAATGTCAGAAGAGGATGAACAACCAAATGAGTTTCTTCTCTTTGGATAAGAACGGAGCAAAAGAATTAATCTCTGGGCTGGATAAGGACGAGGGAATGGATCTCTGGATAATGATGGAAAGCAAGATTTTAATTGAATTATCACTGGCATTACTTCGAATATTAATAAGATAGCAAGCACCGGTTGAAAGCAGCCAATCAATCCAACGGTCAGCGTCCAACGTTCGGTCAAAAGATGGTTCAACAGTCGCCGGGTTGGTCAAAGAAATCAATTAGAATCAGTCACCGGGGTCGGTCAAAATGACTCATCAGGAAAAAGAAAAAAAAGAGAAAACAAAATAAAAAAGGACAAAAATTCTGCTTACCACGCGCGCATCCAATGGATGGGATTTGAGTTTCTGAAATCGGCTTCATTGATTCGCATTGGGCTTGGCCCGGCTCGCGCGTGCGTGAGCTTTCTCACAACCATTCAACCAAGCAAGAGAGTAACACAAATATAAGTAAGAGTAAGATTTGTATATTTTCCATGTGGGACTAAAAAGAGTGGTTTCATGACAAAAGGAGGAAAAGCTTTTGGCGAAAAACTTTTGGGAAACTTTTGGATATTAGAATATTCTATACTATAATTTCCAACACTTCCTACTTGCTTCCTTCTCTCTCAGCGTGGATTGAGCATTTAGCCTACATATCCGTTATGTGGCTTTGAGATAGAGACGTCTGACCATGCTATCTTTCATTGTGCTAGGGCTAGACAGATTTGGTAATTTTCGGTGTTGGTCCTTGGGACTTTGGTACTGATGTCCACCGTATTTCTTTTTTTGAGACTAATGAAGCAGGGCACTGGGAGGGGTAGCAATCAGCGGGGTCCCTTGTGGGCTTACATTGCGTATCAGATCTGGTTATCCCGAAACCGGATCCTATTTTCTGATATGATGGTTCCATCCGGCAGAGTTGTCAGGACGACTGTCTTCCTTTCAGTTGAGTATGCTCTTCATCATGATTTTCCTGATTCTGTGAACCCTGGCCTCTGGGTCTCCCTAGCTGCTTCGGCAGCGAACCGACGTACGGTTTTTATTTCCTGAGAGCCCCCTCCTCTAGGGTTTGTTAAAATCAACTTTGATGAGAGTGTTCACGGCATATGTGCTGGTGTGGCTTTTGTTATCCGTAGCGCGGATGACAGGATGCTGGCGGCGGGTGGGCTTGGCTTACTTGACTTATCTGTGCCTCTTATCGAGCTGCATGCGGCTTGGATTGGTATTTCTTATGCCATTCGGTCCCTGGGAGCCCAAAGTATTATCATCGAAGGTGACTCTATTACGGTTGTTCGGTGGATCAGGCAGGAGCCCAGCTTTCTCTTGCTTTCTATTTCCTTGATGTATGACATCCGCTCTACTATCTCGGAAGCTCGTCATGTTCATATTTGGCACATCTATCGCGAGGTCAATGCTGTTGCTGATTGGATTGCAGGCCGTGTGACTTCTCACTTTGGTGTTTGAAGCTGGAAATAGGGTGATCCTTGCTCTAGTATTCTTATTTAATTATTGTATGATGATATATCGGATGTAACCTATTTAAGGATGATATAATCATTCGTTTATATTAAAAAAAATAGAAAAACGAGAAGAAAGGGATAAGAACGGAACTGCAAGATACCCACACCGAGCATCATACCGTCTATTTTCTTTCCACCAAATGCCATCCTTCCCCATCATCCTCAACAGAAAAGGAAAAAGGAAAAAATACCCCTATTTCTCCGCCTTGTCTTTGTTGCCGTTGATTAAAGAAGTACTACTGGTAGTGCTTATGACGTTAAGTTAAATCAAATAAGAAAAAAATTTAAGTGTGATGTGCTATGCACGATGTGCTATGTGCGTGTCGTGCGGTTTTATCCATCCTTCTTGCCGTCTTAATCTTCATGATGTATTCTAAATTCCGCCCATCTCTCCGTGATTTGTCTTCGCAAACCTCTTTCCACTAGAAACCATAAAAAAAAACCTTCACCTCTCCTTCCAGGCAGGTGCCTGTGATGTGATCGATTGATTCCCTGCAGATTTTTCCTCCGAATAGCGTTAAGATGTCAATTTGTGTATCTTAATTCCAAAGACGTGATGGAAAAGACAAGCGGGATGCCTGCCTTCGAAGAATGGTCATGGTTGTTGATGAAGAATAAAATTGTTATCTCACCGACGCTTGTGTATATGATAAAAAAATTAAAATTATTTTTAATTTTGGATCAGACAGCTATTATATTTAAAAAATAATAAAGCTGATATATTTCAGCAAAGTCGAGTCATTCTCAAACCAAATCATTTTTAGATTAAATCACTCCGAGCCATTTCTTTTGCCCCAGCAAAACCGAGCTATCCTCTTATCTCGATCGAACCGAGATATTCATATGCCTCGATAGAGCCGGAGCATTCTATCCTCATATACTCAACGATACCAAAATATTTTATACCTTGACCAGACCGAACCATTCTTATACCTTGACCAGACCGATGCATTCAAATGCCTCGGTGGAGCCAAGCTATTTTTGTACTTCAGCTAGGCCGAAGGGCCCCCGAAACCTTTGGAGAATCAAGCGCGAGAGAATTCGAATTCATGGTACCTTGACAAGATTCCAGCCATATAAGCCCCCAACGACCTCGAGCGAAAAATTATGCTAATGATACCGGAAGTAGCCTAGAACGTATAAAATCACTGAATCTCAAAGTATCAGCCAGCGCCTCTAGCCGTCGATTCTCTAACTAACTTGATATTGATACTACCGGTCTCATAAAACTTGATTCGAATCTGATTCGAATCTGAATGGTTTTGGATCTCCTATGATGCACCCAAGAAATCAGGTAATCGCCTATAAATATCCTGGTCCTAAAGCTCTTCAGGTACGCTTGCACTGATACTCTGACTAAAAACTTCATTAAAGCTCAAGCAAAGCTCAAAGCTCTCGAGAGGCCAATTTCTTAAGGGACTCTTCTGCGAGAGCCTTCTCCTCACATTTGCTTGATGTGAATCTCACTGACTTGGGCATCGGAGGGTCTTTCGCAGAGGGCCACCCTAGACACTCTCTGCATGAGGACTGTCTTGCGGGTTTCATCCGGATGAGAGATCAGCGTCCAGATCCGGAGTTGAACTGCATCTGAGTTGGAGAGCGAATTTTGCAGCAGCAGTTCTTGACTAAGGCCTTCGATGCCATATATTCCACGACAACAATGAATAACGACTGAAACGAAGAACCATTGATCCAATTTATTGCCGTAAAATGTCGTTCTTTGACTTAGGTACGATTTTCGTCAGGACCAGAATAATGATCTTTCATCTGGATGGACCTACAAGACAGTCTTCATGCCAGAAGCGCTGAAAGTGGCCCCTGCAGAAGGCCCTCCAATGCCCAAGTCAGTAAAAATCATTACAAGCAAATATAAGGAGAAGGCTTCTGCAGAAGAGTCCCTCAAGAATGACTTCTCGAGAGTTAAAAACTCTGCTTGAGCTTTGTTGAGTTCTCAGTAAAAGAGTATGCGTACCTAAAAAAATTAAGGATAAAGTATTTATAGACTGTCTGAATATTGGTGGGTTATTCACCTGACTCCTCGAATGTGTCTTGGAAAGTGAGAAATTGGAATGATTAGAATTTGATTCAAATCAAGTTTGTTACTAAACCGGTGAAATTCGAATCTTATTTGTTACAAGGATTCATGGCCGAGGAAGCTGATTGAAGCTTTTCGATTATTTGGTTATTTATAGGCAATTATTCTTGGCTTGATTTTCTTCTTAAGGTATATGGAGAGCTGCCATGGCTGAAATTCTGCCCATAATTAGGGGTTTAGATCTCTGTTGATCATGATCGGAGAGTCATGCTCGGCTCTGGACTGTCCTTGGCCTGTCGAGGTATGAGAATGGTTCGGTCTTGTTGAGGTATGAAAATGGCTCGATCGTGCCGAAGTATAAAAATGGTCCGATCTTGCCAGGGCATAGCGATTTATCTTTTTCCGAATGTGATACTTGACAGGTAAAAATCAAAAATAATCCTAATCTTTTTGTTATATGTGCGGATAATGATAATTTTATCCCGCATCACAATTAATCATTATGATCATTAATACTTGTGTGGTCCAAAGTTTATCAGCTAGCGTTGCACTTGCAGCCATATGCAATCCTTCCTCTCTTGTAGTTGGCAGCTCCACTGTGGAACAAATGTTTAGAGAGGCATTGTCTGGTTGCATGGATGAGCCTTCCAACAAAGCCTCCATGGATACCCGGCACCCATGGAATCGGTGTTGATGGAATCATCAAAATTTACCTTAATTAGTTCAAGAAAAGAGCACAATCGCAACCATGTTTTTTTTTTTTGATAAAGACGAGCGATCACACTAGTCTAGTGTGGGTCAGTCCAGATACATCAGATTGCAAAATTTGTAACAACACAGGGGAACATGGTTCACCCATCGTCCATATCCTATATCTTACATGCTGAGCCATGGTCGTCGCTGCCCAGTCAGCTGCCATGTTGGCTTTACGGAAAACATGACGAATCTGGGCAGTTACCGCCTCCTGAAGCATGGTCCAAATATCTCTCAAGATCGGATTGGCGGATACATCAGAAGCACTCTCTTTCCGCATCCACTGTATGACAATCATAGAGTCTCCCTCAATAAAAAAGCCTCTGAGCTCAAAGAGTCTGCAACACATAAGAAATACCAGCCCATGCAGCATAAAGCTCAGACATGGGGGCAGAGAAGTCCAGAGAACCAAATCCACCAGCCGCAATCATATTGCCCTGTGGACCGCGTATGATGAAGGCCGAACCAGCTAGTCTGCCGCGAACACTCCCATCAAAGTTGATTTTGACAAACCCTGGAGGAGGGGGCTCCCAGGAAATGAAAATCGTACGACGGTTCGCTGCCGAAGCAGCAGGGAACCCCAGAGGCCAGAGGTGTCAAAACCAACAGAATGAAGAGCACGGGCACAATCCGCGGACAATGATCTGATTTTCCTCATAAGTTGATGTGAAGAAATACAGTCCTCCGAGAAAATAATCTGATTCCTCGATAGCCAAATCTGATATGCTGTGACCGCCCAGAGACCACGTATGTGCTGAGGAGCCATCCGGAGATCCTGGAGAAAGATAGGACGAGGAGAACCGTAGACATCCACTCTATACTCATAGCCCATCAAATGCCAAATCCATCTAGCTCTAGGGCATTTGAATATAGCATGATCGGTAGTCTCGTCCTTCATACCGCACAAGGGACAGGTCGACTGGATAGAGAGACCCCTACGGGAGAGCATAGCACTCGTCGGTAGGCAGTCCCAAAGAAGCTTCCAGATAAAAAGTTGAACCCTAGGAAGAGTGGGAAACATCCATATCCACGCAGCATCCTTCGTTTCTTGAGCCTGAGGTCTAAATATCTTGACAAGATCCCTGAGAGGGGCCCTGGGGAGGGAGGATCTCTGCCATAGCCTCACATCAGCGGAGGGACAAGAGATAAGAGGGATCGAAAGAATCCGCTGAGATAGATCCTCACCAAATAGACTAGTCACCATGGGGGTATTCCAGGAGGGGGGGACTGATGAGATCAAATCCTTAACCCTCGTATCAGTAGGAATATCAGTGCTAAAAATGAGGGCCACCGAGACAGAGGAAGCTCAGAAATCCACGTATCCTGAATGGCATCTATAGAGTGACCATCACCAACCATCCAAGAGATATTCTTCCGAATAGAGTCGCCAACCTGGCACACCTCCTTCCAAAAGGAGGAACTACCCATGGGCGACGAAATGAACTCTTCTGGCTTCCAATCACCGTATCTTGCACGCATGACCGAGCTCCAGAGATAGTGCGGCTCCAGAAGGAAGCAAGAAGCATGTTTGGCCAGTAGAGCTTGACGCCTAACCAACAAGGATTGGATCCCGAGACCCCATTCATGAATAGGCATACAGATCTTGTCCCAAGATAGAAGATGAATACCATGCCCGTCTTGCATAGAAGCCCATAAAAAATCTCTAAGCCATCTCTCAATCCTCTTCAAGCAAGTAGTCGGGATGGCCGTATTTGACAACATATAGAGCGGAAGGGAAGAAAGAACCGATCGAATAATGGTGATCCGAGCCATATAGATAGATCAGTGACATGCCAACCCTCGATACACTGACGGACCCGCCTCTCTAGGTCCACAAAATCGGAGCAGCGAGGACGTCTGCCAGTCATGGGGATCCCCAGATACATAAAATGATCAGTCTGAGTAGTGATACCCAACCGATTAATAGAATGCACGAAGAAGATGCCATTTTTCTTAGAATATAAAAATTCCTTTTTTCTTTGGAGGCCAACCTTCTACTTTATCCTTCACAATTAGCCCCTTTTCATTAAATCCAACTTGGACTTGATCTAATATGATGCTAACTCGATTAGACCCAACCTGTTATCTATATTTAAAGACTCATAGGTCAAGTTTAAAAAATTGAACTTGATCTAATTTTGAATTAAGTCTGAATATAATATTTTTCAATCTAGTCTGATCCAAATCTAATCCACTCGACTTATAAACCTAAATTATATAATTCTTATTTTTCACTCCAATTATCTTTATGAATTCATTAAATAAGCTCTCATATATATATATATATATATATATATCATCTTAATAATTAGATCTCTTATCATCTATTTTCACTTAATTATATCTAAATATTTTATTTCATTATTTGTTTTAATGATTTCTTATTTATAACGTCGTTAGATAAATCAATAAAATTTTTAAAAATCATAATTTATAAATATTTTTGAATAAAATTTTTGAATTTAATTACTTGGTAGAATTAAATATTTTTGAATAAATTTAATTACATGGTAGAATTAAATATTTTTTGAATAAAATTTTGATTTTAAATTTATTCTTTTTAATATTAATTAACTTTTTAATGGATCTGAAATAATTATTGGATTCTAACTATAAAAAATAGTTAAATGTCTAAGTCAAATGAAACAAGATCTAAATATATTTGGTTTAATTTGGGTTATACTTGTCTTTAAATTAATTTGAATAATACTTAGATCTAAAATTTTTCTATAGGCGGGATTTGATCAGTAAATATATTAGATTTCGATCTAAAATCATAATCTAGAGATGAAATTAAGTTGGAGCGAAATTAAACATAACTAAAGTAATTGCAGCTACCAGCATGTTGTGAACGAAGCATGGGTCAAAATGTTGACATTATAATATCAGGGATCCGGCTTCTACATCTATCACCAGTTAGCTAAATTCAACCAAACTTATCAAATAGAAGTCAAGATATGGATTTGATTTTCATGAACCATGTTTGATCCAAACTGAAAACAATTTATACCCATAGATTATACCCGATATATAATATAAATTTTGTATTTATATTTTCCTTATTTATCATCAACCTTATCTATTGTATTTTGATTTTGCTTCCAATCCCGATTCATCCCCAATCTCTACTTGATGGGAGATTATTTGAAACCACACGGCCCAGTAGACAACCCCCACAAACAACAGAACAGAATGCCCCCGAAAATGTTATAACAGCCGTTTTGGTGTTGCTAAATTTCTGCTCCATTTCAGCCTCCTTGAAACTTAATATGAACAATGACAAACCTAATGGTTTATAACTTGTTAAGTAGAACTGTGTTCCAAACCTCGACCAAGTTCTCTATGTTGACCGTGAATGAGTCTCATTAAATCTGTGGCCTCATCAAGGTTTAACTAATCCAAAGAAGGGAAAAATATAATTGCTGACCCTCATGAACTCCACGCAAAAAGTAAATGGTGGTCAAAACTAGAAATTAACGAGTGGTTCCTCGAAGGTGGTCTGACTGACTAATCGACGGCGAATTGTCTAAAAACGGCAGAGGAACTCCAGCTTTCCAGTCCACCTTGGCCACATGACGTACAGGGAAAAGAAACGGCTGAGATAAACCCGAGCTGAGCCCGAGTTGCCCTAGCTAACAGGAACAGGAATAAGAATAGCTATTAGCCAACGGCGCAGAAAATGTTTTCGGACAATGGCAGCCCTTGCGCCCCTCACCGTCTCATTGCCCTCGCTTTATTCCTTCTAACCCGCTCTCTCCCGGCAACGGCTCAAATCTATACCAACCTGACGAAGGGCACCACACTGACCCCCAACGGACCGACCAACTCCTGGCCCTCGACCTCCGGCGACTTCGCCTTCGGCTTTCAAAGCGTCCGACTCCAACACCTCCCTCTTCGTCCTCGCCATCTGGTTCAACTCCACCTCCCCACAGAGCATCGTCTGGTTCGCCAACGGCGACACCCCGGTGCAAGCCGGGGCCAAGCTCGAGCTCACCTCCGACGGCCAGCTCTCCCTCACCGACCAGACCGGCAACGAGGTCTGGAACCCCGGAGCCAGCAGCGCGTCCTACGCCGCCCTCCTCGACACCGGCAACCTCATCCTCTCGTCCTCCATCTCCTCCTCCCCTCTATGGCAGAGCTTCGACCACCCGGCCGACACCCTCCTCCCGGGCCAAGTTCTGACCCCGGGGCTCAACCTCTTCTCCCGGCTCATGGAATCCAACTTCTCCAGAGGCCGGTTCTCTCTCGCGGCTGAGACAGACGGCAACCTGGCGCTCTACCCTGTGGCGTGGCCGGACAAAAACTACTACGAAGCCTACTGGGCCACCAACACCATGGGCTCCGGCAACGACTCCCGGCTTGTTTCGACGAGTCCGGCGATCTCAACTACACACTAACCAACGGTACTCAGATCAATATAGCCCCCATCGGCAACTTCTTGACCGAAGATTTCTACCGGAGGGCGACGCTCGACTTCGATGGCGTCTTCACGGTTTACATCTACCCGAAGAAGGAATCGGGAAAGGCGAGCTGGGGAGAGAAATGGACGGCCGTGATCAGCATACCGTCGGACGTGTGCACGAGTGTTTTGACGACTATCGGGAGCGGTGCCTGTGGATTCAATAGCTACTGTGTTTTGGATGCGAATAAGAGGCCCGACTGCCTTTGCCCACCGAAATATTCGTTCATGGATCCCGCGATGAAATTTAAAGGCTGCATGCCAGACTTTGAGGAGCAGAGTTGCGAGCTAGAAGAGTCGGATTTGTTTGTATTGGAGACGGTAGCCGGGTTCAACTGGCCCAGGGGGACGCTGAGCATTACGCCAACGTGGATGCAAACAAGTGCAGATCATTATGTTTGAGTGATTGCTTGTGTGCGGTCGCGGTCTTTGGCCCCGCGGGGTGTTGGAAGAAGAAGCTGCCTCTGTCCAATGGGATGACGGCTGATACCGGAACGGAGGTATTCTTCAAAGTGCGCAAAGATAATACCTCCTTTCCTCTAACTCCAGGCACAGTGATAGCCGTGGAAAGAAATAATCGAAGCACTTTGATTCTCGTCGAATCGTTGCTTCTAGGAATCTCTGGTCTTCTCAATTTGATCTTGATTACTGCAATCTTTGCTTTAGTATACTGTTGCCACAATAAGAGGGTGAAGACGACGCTCGGTCAAAACACGAGCATGTTGGGGTTGAACCTAAGATTCTTCCCTTACAAAGAGCTTGAGGAGGCTACCGATGGGTTTCGCGAGGAATTGGGGAGTGGCTCTTTTGGCACGGTCTACAAGGGGTTGCTGCCGGCATGGGGGTCCAGAACAGAAATTGCAGTGAAGAAACTACATAGGTTGCACGAGGACAGTGAGAAGGAATTCGGCAATGAGGTCGGATCGATCGGCCAGATTAGCCACAAGAATTTGGTTAGATTGCTTGGTTTCTGTAACGAAGGAACCCATCGGATTCTGGTGTATGAATACATGAGCAATGGGTCACTCACAAGCTTTCTGTTTCGGAGCGAAAGGCCGCGTTGGAATAAACGAGTACAGATTGCGATGGGGATTGCAAGAGGACTAGCTTACTTGCATGATGAGTGCAGCAGCCAGATCATCCACTGTGATATAAAGCCTCAGAACATATTACTGGATGAATATTTCACTGCCAGGATATCAGATTTTGGGCTGGCGAAGCTTCTAAGAACCGACCAGTCTCGAACAAGTACAGGCATCAGAGGCACCAGAGGATATGTCGCACCTGAGTGGTTTAGAAATGCGGCAATCACAGCGAAGGTGGACGTGTACAGCTTCGGAGTCATGTTGCTGGAGATCATATGCTGTAGGAAAAACCTAGAACCGGAAGCCGGGGACGAGGACAGGGCGGTGCTGATATATTGGGCTGACGACTGCTACAGAGAAGGGAATTTGGGCCTTTTGGTCGGCGATGACGAGGAGGCAATGGCTGAGATGAGGTGGTGGAGACGTTTGTGATGGTGGCCATTTGGTGCATCCAGGAGGAGCCGTCGCTGAGGCCTTCAATGAAGAAGGTAATTCAGATGCTGGAAGGAGCAGTTGCGGTTTCTGTTCCCCCAGATCCTTCCTCGCACGTCGGTCCAATCCGATAAGCCTTTAACTGCTTTATTTTTTTTTTTTTTTGGCCCAAGTCGGATGCTTGTTGGTATTTCTCCTTTATGGATCCTGCTTGCTCTTTAACCTCGCCTGCTCTAAGAACCTCAAGGTCACCTTTGATCATTGCAATTTTAAGAAACATGTATTAGAAGGCAGAATGTGCCACTTGTGTTAACATATATCTCAACCAGATGCTTTATGTTTGCTGCCACTAGTTTGCAGCATGACAGTTATGCAGACTATGCTGCAATAGGGACACATAATGATGTCCATCAAACGTTCTAGATTGGCAAATCAGATGTTCTAGGATTGCAGATTATGACAATCTGGTGTGTTGTGAAGCTACCAAGCTTACATTATATTATAATGTATCGTGTTGTTGTTGACTAACTTGATCGAGTGCCTAGGGTATGGTGAAGTTTGTGGTTTCGATCTAAATTCTAATGTTTGGAAGTATGCTAGAAACAACATTAAATTTTCCATAAATCAGTCTAACTATTATCGCAGTTTAGGGATTCCCTTGAAAGGATTTGGTCATGTCCCACTTTTGCAAGCGTATTCTTGATGTTTCAGATACTTCCCTACATATCATATTGATGTGAACTATGTCTGAAAGAAGATGGAAAAGCTCTAGGCCCTATCAGAAGTAAACCTTGCATTCAGATAATTCCCTACACTTGCATTCAGTTTCCAATCCTTGAAAACTAGAAGCCGTCTCATTTTCTGCGTCTCAGCTCAGACCACCATCAACGTCTCTGACTCCCTCATGATCTCATGTCAATCATCCCTCTTGCCAATTATAAACCTTAAGAGTAGTTCACGATCATGATGACGCTATTTCTAGTGATGCAAGTTTAATGTAAGGAAATGAACATGAACAAAAGAACTAAATATGTTAAGTTAATTGGTGCGGGCATCAGGATCAGGCAAAGAATTCTTAATCCTTTGTGGCTATCTGATTAGGTTTGTAGGGTTTGATTCAATCTTGAGTTAGAAAACTAGGTTTAGTTTATTTTAATTTGAGTCATGTCTTTTGAGTTGGTACCTGTTATTAAGATTTGGGTCAAATTGAGTCAGCTCCCAATATTGTATTAAGTTCATTTAGCTTACAAGAGAGACACCAGTATTGGAGCAGAAGACAATACCATCACAGTCAGACAGAGCAGCTGCTAAATTCAAGTTGGCGCCACACCTATATACACCTACATAAGAAGTCACATGCCAGCCACACACCTGCCACCCTTCAGCACAAGCATTCCATACGCCATCTAGCAGAGCAAGCAAGTCAACAGGATAAGCTTCAATCCCCAAATTCATGCAACCATGTTTGGAAGAATTCAGTCCAAAGAAGCAGCAAAGGGACGCCCATTATTGCCGCCCATTACTTGCCTTTTTTGAAAAGAATTTGTAAGCAGGATAAGCCTCAATCCCGATATTCATGCAACAAGCCCATTATTGCCGCCCATTACTTGCCTTTTTGAAAGGGATTTGTATGGCATGATTTTTTTTTTTTCATGTAATCTAATCCATACTTTAGGAAGAAAGTGGGCATTCCTTTTTTTTTTTCATATCTGTATTTGGGCCCTAAGTCTGTTGCCCTATAAAAGAGATCATTTTGTATGAATTAGGGGACTATTATTATTAATCAATCAATCAAGCTTTGAGTTATTGCGAGTTTTATGTTACTGTTCTTTAGTTCTCTGATGCTCTTGCTTTCCTTTTCTTGCGTGTGCCAGCATCCAAGTAAATATCATTAATTTTTTTATCCATTTGTTCTTGGTCACTGATCCGACACTTAGAGCTACTTTGAAGGTGAAAAATGTAATTCAACGGTCATCACAAATGGTCCAATAAATTTGAAGATAAAAAGTGATGAGCAAGATGAGTTTGTTTTTATAGTCTATTCTATTCTCTGTTGCACAAGTATTTATTGCATCATAAGACAATTGGTAAAATAAAAATTATTTAAATATTAAATAATAATATTATAGATCATATCAAATAAAAAAAATTAGATAGAAAGATAATAAAAAAAAAACAGAATTACATGACACTCACACCGAGCATCATACACTCAGCTCTATCTATTTCTCTCTGTAACCACGATAAAAGTCTTCACAAGTCTCTTTCCACCAAATTGCCATCCTTCCCCATCACCCTCAATAGAAAAAGAAAAAAAAATCAGCTCTCTTTCTCCCTGATGCAGGGTTAAAAAGTCTTTATATAAATTGATTGATATGGGCAAACAAACTGAGCTTGAGATTATGGCCGATCCTCAAGAGACGAAAAACACCTCGCCGACTTTAGCATCTTCATCGGAGTCTTCCAGACCAAACCTCGGTCTGTCAACTTTTGGCTTGGCCAAATCTCGCTCTCGATCAAAATAATCAGACCTCAACAGTCGAAAAACATCCGACCCCGAACATTTTGGTCGAGCACCTTCTCAAAGTGGCTCCTCATAAACGGAAACCGTTTATGATTTGCGGGATTACGAATATTCCTGATAAGGTATACATCGAAATCGATCTTATCGTTCTCCAACTTTCACAACCGCTTTTTAAAAATTAGGTGGACAACATACTATCGTTATTGTCTATTAAACATCAAGTTTCAGGACTCCTTAAGAGAGAAACCACAATCATTCTATGAGAATTCTTCTTTCTTTTCTCTTCTTCTTTCACGTAACTTTTTCTTACTATTTATGATTGAGGATCTTCATTAATTTGAACATTGAAGATTCTTTTGCATAGACTATCTATCTCATCCCTTGCGTGAAGGCACTATTTTGTAGATCTGAAAAAAAAATGGAAGAACACTATTTGAATTCCGACGTGTGTGCTGTGGTCTTGCTCCCAATTCTGAGAGTGAAATTCGGCAGCGACACTCTATTATTCTTCTTTTTATTGATTAAAGAAATATTTAAAAGGACACAAGTGCTTATGAAGTTAAATGGTAGTACCATAGGTTAAATCAAATAAAAAAAATTAAATGCGGTGTGCTATGCACGATGTGCTATATATGTGCGTGTCGTACGGTTTTATCTTTCTTTCCTGCTATCTTAATCTTCGTGATGTACCCCAAGTTCCGTCTCTCTCTCTCTCCACTATCTGTGCTACGATGAAGCCTTTATTTATTTATTTATTTATTATTTTTACAAACGAGCCATCAAGTTTAATATGAATCAGTCCCAAAGCATTGAAGTATAAAATTTACTGCAGAAGGAGAGGACAGGGGACGTCCGACCTCCAGAACCAAGAACCAGCATGCTGAGCAACAGAGGCAGCCACCCAATCCGCAGCCGAATTGGCTTCGCGATAAATATGACGAATCTGGATAGAACCAACCTCCCGCAAAATAGACCAACAATCCATAAGGATCAGATTTGAGGGCCCATCAAAGCAATTCTCCCCCAGCCAAGAAATGACCGTTATAGAATCACCCTCGATCATGATCCTATAAGCATGAAAAATTCTAGTGGCAAATGAAAGACCTACCCAAGCAGCCAGAAGCTCTGTCATCAGAACAAAGGAGTCCAAAGTACCAAAACCTCTCGCCGCCAATAAATCACCAAGCGGCCCACGTATGATGAAAGTAGGACCAGCATCCCTACCACGGACACTCCCATCGAAGTTGATTTTGACAAACCCTGGAGGGGGGCTCCTAAGAAATAAAAACCGGATGCCGGCTCGCTGCCAAAGCAGCAGGGGAACCCCAGAGGCCAGAGGAGTCAGAACCAACATCAATAAAAATACGGGTGCAGTCCGCCGCCAAATATCTAATCTGCCTCACAATCCTGTGATGAGAAATCCTATCATTCGAGAAAATGAGCTGATTCCTTGACATCCAAATCTGATAAGCCATGGCAGACCAAAGACCACACTTATACTGAAATCCCCACCGGATATCATGGAAGAAAGAGGAGTGCGAGGGGGTCATAGCATCCAATCTACTAGAATAACCCATGAGATACTATATCCGTCTAGCTCTGGGGTAGAAGAAGATAGCATGGTCAGAGGACTCCTCCTACTGTCTGCATAGAGGATAGATCGGCTGGATAAACAGACCCCTCCGAGAGAGAAGGAGACAAGTAGGAAGACTATCCCAAAGAAGCTTCCAAATAAATAGCTGAACCCTTGGAAGGATGGGGAGCTTCCAAATCCAAGCAGCATCCTCCGTACGTTGAGGCTGTGGCCTGAACATCTTTATAAGGTCCTTAGTAGGGGCCCTAGAGAGACAAGATCTCTGCCACAGCCTAAAATCAATAGAGCATCCCAACGTGAGAGGCAACGAGAGAATCCAATGAGAAAGCTTCTCCTCGAAGAAGCGGATCACCGAGGGAATATGTCAAGAGGGGGGGGGGGGGAAATCAACGATTAAGTCTTCGATCGCAAACCTCTTTCCACTTGATAGCATCCTTCAAGGTGCATGCGATCGATTGATTAGAGCAAGAGGCTCCTTTCTACCTTGATATTTTTCCTCCGAATAACGATAAGACGTCAATTTGTGTATGTTAATTGCAAATGTGTGATGAACAAGACAAGGCGGAATACCTGCCTTCGAAGAATGGTCATGGTTCTTGACTAAGACCTTCGATGCCATACATTCCACGGTAACAATGAATAACGACAGAGACGAAGAATCATTAATCCAATCAACCGCTATGATCATTAATACTTGTGTGGTCTAAAGTGTTGAAAAATAATTTTGATCTTGACAAAAAAATTAGCTGAACCCTTGGAAGGATGGGGAGCTTTCAAATCCAAGCAGCATCCTCCGTACGCTGAGGCTGTGGCCTGAACATCTTTATAAGGTCCTTAGTAGGGGCCCTAGAGAGACAAGATCTCTGCCACAGCCTAAAATCAATAGAGCATCCCAACGTGAGAGGCAACGAGAGAATCCAATGAGAAAGCTTCTCCTCGAAGAAGCGGATCACCGAGGGAATATGTCAAGAGGGGGGGGAAATCAACGATTAAGTCTTCGATCGCAAACCTCTTTCCACTTGATAGCATCCTTCAAGGTGCATGCGATCGATTGATTAGAGCAAGAGGCTCCTTTCTACCTTGATATTTTTCCTCCGAATAACGATAAGACGTCAATTTGTGTATGTTAATTGCAAATGCGTGATGAACAAGACAAGGCGGAATACCTGCCTTCGAAGAATGGTCATGGTTCTTGACTAAGACCTTCGATGCCATACATTCCACGGTAACAATGAATAACGACAGAGACGAAGAATCATTAATCCAATCAACCGCTATGATCATTAATACTTGTGTGGTCTAAAGTGTTGAAAAATAATTTTGATCTTGACAAAAAAATTCTTTCCTATAAATTTCTAGAAATATAATATATAAATTTAAATATATAAATAAAATAAAAAATAAAAGATGATATGAATCAAACCAGAATCGAAGCGTGTTAGACACCTTAAGGATCAGATTTTCGTCCTTTCATGCAGGTTGTTAGCAATCTATCCCCAAGGTACAACGATTCGGCTCAATTTGATCCTCCTACTACGAGCACGTGCAAACCCAATGATTACCTTCATATGCCCAAGAAAAGATTAATAAAAATTAGAAATAAAATGAGATAAAAAACTCATAGGACTACTCAAAATCATTCTACTTCATCTTGAATCTTTGAGTTCCTATTTATAGCCTTAGTCCATAAAAGCTCCAACGGCTCGGCCCATAATGGCCTTAAAGGCCTGGTAGCCGTTAGCCCCAAATCACGTCAGGAATAGCTTACAAAATGAATTGTTTGAGCCATTTCTGGATGTTGGCCCTCGCAACGAACGTCAATGTCCCTTTTTTTTTTAAACTTTTTTTGACAATCCCCACAAAAGTTTTAAATAAAAAAATAAAATAAATATAATAAAAATTTTAGGACATCTTATACTACGCAATAGGTGAGGTGTCATATGGACTTGAACCTCACTTAATATTGATTGTATACACCTGAAGGAACCATAGTGAATTAGACCTTGAACTAGGTCCTTTGACTCAGACTTCTACTAATCACACACAGTATGGATCAATTGGGTTTAAGCGGTCAGCACATATTAAAGGCCTTGCGCTTAGTACCTTGATTTTTCATGAGAATTCTTTAAGGTTAGCCCAAACCTTTAGGCACGATTCTCATATAGGTGAATCCTCCAAGGGTATTTGTGATAATACCCTGCAGATAACCTACCTCGGATCCATTAAGAGTATGACTCAACCTTACACAAATTTATTTTATCACTTTACAAGAGCACTCATCATAGGGATGGGTTGAAATTTTTTTTCAAAGTTTGTGCTCTAACACGATCACTCAATCAGCTTCGTTTCTACCATATTGAACCTCATTCATGGAATCTCCAATCACAGAGGTTGGGTATTCACTGCTGGTGACCAAATAATGGGCTTAAGCCCTATCACTACAAGAAAAATAAAATATTGCGATGCCCAAATGCATCGTAATTGCGTCGCTAAACATGCTATTGCGACGCAATAGCGACGCAATGACGGTGTCGCTCAGATGTCCGTCGCAATACTCATTTGTCACAATTGCGTCGCAATATTGCGATGCTCTGCGATGCAACATTGCGTCGCAATATTGCGACGCATCCAAATGCGTCGCTAAATTTAAAATTAATTTTTAATATTTAAAATTATTATTAAATATTGCGACACACTAAATTGCGTCGCAATATTGCGATGCATCTAGCTGTGTCGCAATATTTAATAATAATATTTTTGGTATAATAGCGACGCAATTTGAGTCGCTAATGCGTCGCAAATAAATTTTTTTTAAAATATTACGACACAAGGTCATTGCGTCGCAATATTTATTAAAAATATTTTAGATATAATAGCGACGCAATTTTAGTCGCTATTAAATTTATTTTTAAATTATTGCGATGCCAGGTCATTGCATCGCAATATTTAATAATAATATTTTAAAAATATTAGCGATGCAATTTTAGTCGCTAATGCATCACAAATTAAATTTTTAAAAAAATATAAAAGATTAAAAATTAAAACGGTTAATACAATTTCGTTAAATCTAAATATTGATAGAAACATTTTTCACTCAATCCAAACAATAATAAATTTCTAAAAATAATTCATATATTAAAATTTTAAAGTTTTTACAACATAAAAAAAGAAAAAAAAATACATCAAGAATCTGGGCGATCACGTGGAGGCTGTGGAGACTGAAGACTCTGCGACAAGCGGCTAACCATATCCCGCAAATAATGCATCTCATCTCGCATGTCTGCAATCTCCTGATCCCGGCCTCGCATACGATCCTCGAAATCCTGCTCGACCTCCTGGCGAACCTCCTCTGCAATAGATCTGCGAAGGTCGTGTAAACGCTCGGGAGGAAGATCACCAGAAACTCGCGAGCTGGAGGCCTGATGGGGAAAATATGTAGAAGCTCTAGTGCCCAGACCATAGACCCTGCGGTCTCGTGGCTGGGCACCAACAGCCTCCAAAAATACACGCCGACTCTCCTCTGCTGAGAGTTCGACGGGCGTCTCCCCATCAGTAGAGTCGACCTGCGATGCCTGGGAGCGAAGCTCCTCGACTCGTGTCTTGAAATTATGAAATCAACAATAAATGAGTTAATAAATTTCTCGAAATAAAATTTTAGAAATTAAACAGATACTACATAAATCTAATTTCTTACCGCAACCTTCCGTGATCGCGTGTCGACCCAGGAACCGTCCCTCCTGGTGTGTGTCGCCCTGAATAGACGAAACTCACCAGGATCTCCGCCCTCCTGCTCAGACTATAACAAAAAAAAAGATATTAATACAAATATTTGTAAATAACTAAAATAGTAATTAAAATATTTATGTTTTCTTACCATACGCCGTCTGTGCTCCTGAATCGAAATGGAGCCCGAAGTATGGCGGGAGAGACCCGTGCCAGGACCGCCCTTCTCAGATCGGCGGTTCGTGCTGGCTGATGCGGACCTCCTGCGCCAGCCATCGGACTGCCAGGCCTGCTGCCACTCGTGCCAAATACCCTCTGGCACGTGCGCAGGACGCTGACCCGATGACCTCCAACGATGAAGCATGTCGGAGTATCGGCGTCCGTCAGAGCCTCCCATGCTGCCCTAATGGCATCATGGCTGGCAGGATCCCACGTAAACTTTTTCTGCATTAAAATAAATAGTTAGTTTCTGAATTTATTAAGTTTAAGAAATTTTATATCACTGATAAATTGTATTTAATAAGTTTACCTGAAACTCAGAAAAATAAAACTCCCTCGTGGCTGGAGATACGTGGCGCCAATCGTAGCCACTGGGATCTGCACGCCTCTGAAATACGGCGCTGATGTGGCTGGATACATGATGCTGCTCAATGAATCTGTTAAAAAAATGCATGTTTATAAGTAATTGACTTAAAAACATAAACATATATTTTTAATTAGTATATACTTACATCCCCTGAGCATCAAGTCGAAGTACAGTGCGGCCGATGGTGGAAGAACTCTCGGAGGTATGTGCCGATCGGCTGGATGGTAATACTGCTGGAGAGATCGAAGGCTGTGCCACTGCTGGAGATCCAAACTCTCCATCTCCGACGCTCATGTGATCTGATGTAGCAGGGCTACGTCCCTGCTCACTCCGTCTGTCGTCGGTAGATCTACCTCTGCCCGTCATACTGAAAATACTAAAGATTCACACAATTAAATTACGATTAATGATTGACTATGTAAGAATTTAACACTTATAAAAAAAGTTAAATTTAAAAAACCTCTATGTTTAATCGGTGTCATTTGTTTCGTGAAATGTTGGTTCAACATCCGATGCCGTATCGGATTGCGAATCAGTTTCATTATCATCGGAAGGAAACCGAACATTTGCATCCGCAATTTCTTGGACATCACCATTTGGATCTCTAAGTGATGTTTCAGGAGCCCTTGTGTCGTCCTCAATTGCATGCATTTCCATCTCATCCTCTTGAAATGCAGGGCACTCGGCTGATTGACTTGATGAACTCTCCTCTAATACGATTGTTGAACGTGGGACGATTTTAGAAACGGCCCACCAATCTCGCTTGTCGTTGCGCAAACTTGGATATCCGCAGTAAAAGACTTGCTGAGCTTGGGATGCAAGGATGAATGGGTCATATTTCTGCAATCTTCGTCGATGGTTCACTTCAACCAAATTGTAGTCGTTATGAACCCTTTTGCCCACAGGAACTATCGGATCGAACCAATCACAACGAAACAATACGGTTCGTTTCATAGGCCAACCGGGATATTCAACTTCAACCACCTCTACTAACTTTCCATAATAATCCTGCATATTTGCTCCAACACTTTCTCCTTTACACACACGCCCCAGTTCTGCGTGCCTCTTGAAGCTGCTAATCGTTCAATCTGAAATTTGTACCCATTTACAAAATAGCCAGTAGAGGTTGTTACGGTCTTCAATGGCCATTGCGATAGACATTTAATGAAAATATTGTCGGTTGTGGACCATGGACCGTTGACCTATAAATTAATAAGCTATTGACATCCAATTCAAAAAAAATAGCCATTATCGAAATTGATTGAGTGATACTACTCACAAATTCATAAAACCAGTAAGCAAACTCGTTTCTAATTTCTGCCCAATTGCAACTTGACTGATGTCGGGATTCATCTGTCGTTGTCTATCACAAAACATCCTTATGGGATGAAAAGGATGAAAACTAATGTTAGAAATTAAATATTATGGTATATTGTAATTTAAATTAAATTTCCAATTTAGCATTGAAGTATACACTTACTCAATATATGGATCGACTTCTCTACAGTTCATTAGGATGTAATGTGCTGCATTATACTCCATATCGCTAAGATTTCTTGACTTCTGCCCACCAAATGAACGGCCGATAGCTTTAAAAATTGATATTCTACCGTCATTAGCTTCTCCTTCGTCCACACATACGTCATCGTTACGACCATGATTTCGGCTCCTCGTGTGGACGTGACCCTCAAAGTAATGTGAGGCAAAAGCTGAAACTTCTTCGACCAAGTGTGCATTGCATATAGAACCTTCAACCCTTGCCTTATTACGCACATTATTTTTTAACTTCTTAAGATACCTATATGTAAAGTTGCAACAAAAAATTAACCAATTTTTCAAGCAATGAAATAATATTTGAAATGTCAACATATCTTAATGATGTATATATTTACCTCTCGAAAGGATACATCCAGCGATACTGCACGGGACCAGCTATGCTCGCTTCGTATGGCAAGTGAACCGGTAAATGCTCCATTGAGTCAAAAAAACTGGGAGGAAATATTCGCTCAAGCTTGCATAAAATAATTGGAATTTCCTCCTCAAGCCTTGCCATGGATGCAGAAGTAATGACTGCGGCAGATAACTCCTTGAAGAATAAGCTGAGCTCCGTAATTGCCTTCCAGACATGTTGCGGAAGCAACTCACGAAAAGCTATAGGTAATAACCGTTGCATGAAAACATGGCAGTCGTGACTCTTCATGCCGAACAACTTGAGCTTATGCATGTCCACACACCTACCGATATTTGAGGCATAACCATCTGGAAATTTTAACCCTCTAAGCCAGTTACATAAAACTTCTCGTGAATTTCTGTCAAGAGTGTAACATGCTTTAGGATAGGTCCCATCGGCACTCCTTCTCAAATCACCTCTTCTGCAGTACTGATTAAGTTCTTCTCTTGACTTTGCAGTATCTTTTGTTTTTCCCGGGATGTTTAGCACCGTGTTAAATATGTTATCAAAGAAATTTTTCTCGATATGCATAACATCCAAGTTGTGCCGGATGAGATTTGTGCTCCAATAAGGCAAATCCCAAAATATACTTCGCTTCTTCCAGTTATGTTCTTTACATATACGGCCATTTATTCTATCTGCATCCGGTTCCCATGCATACATCAACCCCAAATGCTCTATAGAATCAAATAGATCCGTGCCGGACCTAACCGGTTCGGCAAATTTTGTGACTGCTTTGTTCTTCCGGAAGGCGATCAAGTTACGCCTGTAAGGATGATTTGGGGGCAAGAACTTCCTATGGTTATCAAACCATGACTGCTTACCACTCTTCTGCAATGTAAATGCATCCGAATCATACATGCAATGAGGGCATGCCAGACGTCCAGCAGTGCTCCAACCAGACAACATTGCATATGCCGGAAAATCACTTATTGTCCACATCAAAGCAGCTCTCATTAAGAAATTCTGTTTCATAGAAATGTCGTAGGCTACGACTCCTGTTTCCCACAACATTTTCAATTCGGCCACCAACGGTTGCAGAAAGACATCAATCTTTTCCTTTGGATTTGATGGTCCTGGAACCAAAACGGTTAAAAACATTGCAGTATCTTTCATGCACTTCCACGGAGGAAGGTTATATACAGTCAGTATCACAGGCCAACATGAATACTGTTGCCCCGCTTGACCAAATGGTTGGAAGCCATCGGTACAAAGACCTAATCTCACATTCCTTATATCTTCAGCGAAATCAGGATGATTTTCATTGAAATGCTTCCAAGCCTTTGAATCTGATGGATGCCGCATTTCATCCTCTTTAGATTCATGTTCGGCATGCCATCTCATATCAGCAGCTGTTGCCTCAGATCTGTATAATCTCTGCAGGCGTGGGGTAAGAGGAAAGTAATGCATCCTCTTGTAAGGCACACTTTTCCTCCTACTTGTACCGGCTCCTCCTTCGGTGTTTTTGTACCTCGATTGCCCACAAATCTTACACCATCTCAGCTCTGAGTCTTCACCCCAAAATATCATACAATTGTTCAAGCAACAATCGATCTTATTAACTGGGAGCCCAAGCCCACGCAACAACTTCTTTGTTGCGTAAAAACTGTCTGCGGCAACATTATCATTTGGCAAAATTTCTTTGATTAACCCAGCTACAGAATTGAACGCCTTTTCTGATAATCGATGTTCTGCCTTAATATTCAACATTCGAGCAGCTGTAGACAACTGGGAATGACCCTCACAACCAGGATACAATTCTTGATTTGCAGCACGCAACATATCATAAAATTTGTGCATCTGGATTTGGTTCTTCCATAAATGTATTCTGATTGAATTCATTACCCGATGCATTCATCACCATTTGTTCATATGTGTTTAAATTCACAAATGGTTCATCTACGGGAATTGACTCTTGTTGGCCTATAACAGCTGCTGGAATATCCTCTGGTTCACCATGACAGTACCAAACATAGTAATCAGGAACAAACCCCTTCTTACACAAATGCACCTTAACAGTTTCCACATCTCTGTAGGCTTTATTCTGACACCTGTGGAAGTTGCATGGGCACCTAATCCTAGGCCCATCCATCCATTCAGGTTGGCTACATGCAAATGCGATAAATTCTTCCAATCCATTCAGAAAATCTGGATTAAGCAAGCCATCTTTTATCCTTGCATACATCCACGAGCGAGCCCCGCTCATTTTTGACCGACTTATACAAAGTCTGGTAAATCATTAAATGAAACCACAAAATAAAACTATATTAGTATTACTAAATATATAACTAAATTATTTCTTGGCACAACTAAGGTTAATAACAACCATTTAAATCATTTATAAGTAAACCAATTTTTTTTAGGCAACTAAGGTCCCTACCATGCAAGGGCGAGCCACGGCTACGATCCTTGGCGTGCTAGCAAGGACCGATGCACAGGTTCATGGCTAATGGGAGGGCTTGAGTTTGGGTCGGGCCGCAAGGCGGTGCGTTTAATCATGAGACTTCACAAGCATTCAAGTGTCTTAAATTAATTCTACCTTCACTCCATGTCTAAGGTAAGGCCCTATCCCATTCAAGAATATTTTTTGTGATATGTTATTCTGCTATTAATTATCATCGATCGGTTACATTGAAATTTCGGCAGCATTTCCCCATATGTTCTCCTAAATGTGTGGTATATAAGCCACACTAGGAGAACGTATGAGCAAATACAAACCGAAATCTCACCCAACGATGATTAATAGCAGACTAACATATCGCAAAAATATTCCCAAACTGTCCACCAGGACAATTTGAGAATTTGCAAGACTAAGGCTTACAAATTCTCAAACGGGTCTAAAGGTTATAGTGCTGTGATTATGGAAGTCCGAAGACAATCGAACTTATGCTTGTTATTCTTAACTTCTTGTGAATTATACATGTAATCACTAACTTTTTAAGATTATTGTGTCGAATACAAATGTTTGTGAAGACTAAAATGTAAATCATTGAAACTACTAATTTGTTGCTGGAAATTAAATAATATTACAACAAGACTTTTTATTTAGCATTACATAATTTAATGCATCATTCAGTTTGCAGCAGAATATAAATAATCAAGACATAACAATTGTAAATAAGTACAAATGCACAAATATTATTGCATAAACATTCTGCTTAAATTAATTATTGCATAAACATTATGTAAATTAAATAATAATACAGACTTTCTATCTAGCATTACAAATATTATTGCATAATCAAGGGGGGGGGTTTCCCCCCCCCCCCCTATTAATTTTTTTTTTTTTGACAGTGGCCTGGCCAGCCGGCCACCAGCCACGGCCGTGCCGGGGGGGGGGGGGGGTTCCCCCCCCCCCCCCTTTTAAATTTTTTTTTTTTTTTGTGACAGTGGCCTGGCCACTGCCGGCCACGGCAGCGGCCGTGGCCGGAGAAGACGGCCACGGCAGTGGCCGTGGCCGCCTTGTCCCGCGGCCACGGCCGTGGCCGGACAAGAAAAAAGGGGGGGGGGTTTCCCCCCCCCCCCTGTTAAAATTTTTTTTTTTTTGACAGTGGCCTGGCCACCGTGGCCAGGCCACTGCCGGCCACGGCAGCGGCCATGGCCGCCTTGTCGGCCGTGGCCGGACAAGAAAAAAAGGGGGGGGGTTTCCCCCCCCCTGTTAAAATTTTTTTTTTTTTTTTACAGTGGCCTGGCCACCGTGGCCAGGCCACTGCCGGCCACGGCAGCGGCCGTGGCCGGAGAAGACGGCCACGGTCTTGGCCGTGGCCGAGGGAAATTAAATTTTTTTTTTTAGAGAGTGTGGGGGCTTACCTTGGTCGAGAGAAGACGCCGGAGTCGGAGGAGAACGCCGGGGAGCCGGAGCACCAGAGGGGAGGAGCCGGAGCAGCGGTGGGAGCCCTTTTTAGAGCACGGCGGCGGCTAGGTCAAGACGGGAAGAAGAAGAAAAGAAGGCCCGCTTTTATATAAGTAATTAGCGACGCAATAATTGCGTCGCTAATGGTCGCAATATTTTTTTTTAATTTATTATGTATTAGCGACGCATTAATGCGTCGCTAATCCATCGTTAATTGGTTTTATTATAATTTTATGAAAAATAGCGACGAATAATTGCGTCGCTAATGCGTCGCTAACTTGGCGCCAATGTCCGGCGGGAAATTTATTTTTATTTTCTAGGAATTGCGTCGCTAAGGCGTCGCAATATTTTTTTAATATTTAATTGATTAAAATAATAACTTATTACAATAATTGTGACGCAAGCAGTGCATCGCAATAATTTTTAAATATTTATAAATGATAATATTTATAATTTATGATAATAATTGCGACGCAAAATTGCATCGCAATAATTTTTTAAATTTTTAATTAGATATTTTTTTAAAAATATTGCGACGCAAATATGCGTCGCAATATTATATTTCTTTTATTTATTAATACTGATAAAATATATTTACTTAAAATAATTGCGATGCATATATTCGTCGCAATATTTGTTTATTTTTTTTTCTAAAATGCATCGCTAGGCGTCGCAATAATTTTTTAATATTTATAATATTTATAATTAATGTTAATAATTGCGACGAAAAATTGCATCGCAATATTTTTAAATTTTTAATTACATATATTTATTTAAAAAACATTGCGATGCATCGCATTTTTTTATTTATTAATACTGATAAAAATTATATTTACTAAAAATAATTGCGATGCATATTGCGTCGCAATATTTGTTTAATAAAATTCGCGATCCGAGATCGATCCAAGCCATGATCGATTTGATCCGATTGCGATCGATCCAAGCCGATCCCGATCGGCCACGACCTATCTCGGACCGTTGCAATCCGTCCGAGATCGGCGACGATCCGACGGTTGCGATCGATCGAAGCCATGATCCCGATCGGCCACGACCGATCTCGGACCGTATCGTCCGATCGGCGACGATCCGACGGTTGCGATCGATCCAAGCCCTGATCCGATCGGCCATGACGATCTCGGACCGTGGCGATCGGTCCGATCGGCGATGATCCGACGGTTGCGATCGATCCAAGCCCTGATCCCGATCATCCATGACCGATCTCGGACGATCCGATGTCGATCCGAATCGATCGATGATCGATCCCGGTCGGCGGATCGGCGATCGATCCGATATCCGATGGTTGCGATCGATCCAAGCCTGATCCCGATCGGCCACGACCGATCTCGGACCGTGGCGATCGGTCCGATCGGTGATGATCCGACGGTTGCGATCGATCCAAGCCTGATCCCGATCGGCCGACCTATCTCGGACCGTTGCAATCCGTCGAGATCGGCGACGATCCGACGGTTGCGATCGATCCAAGCCATGATCCCGATCGGCCACGACCTATCTCGGACCGTTGATCCATCCGATCGGCGACGATCGACGGTTGCGATCGATCGAAGCCTGATCCCGATCGGCCACGACCGATCTCGGATGGCGATCGGTCCGATCGGCGATCCGACGGTTGCGATCGATCCAAGCCCTGATCCCGATCGGCCACGACCGATCCCGGACCGTTGCGATCGGTCCGATCACGATCCGACGGTTGCAATCGATCCAAGCCCTGATCCCGATCGGCCACGACCGATCTCGGACCGTGCGATCGGTCCGATCGCGATCCGACGTTGCGATCGATCCAAGCCCTGATCCGATCGGACCGATCTCGGACCGTGGCGATCGATCGGCTCGATCCGACGGTTGCCATCGATCGAAGCCCTGATCGATCCCGGTCGGCGATCGATCTCGGACCGTCGCGATCGATCCGATAGGCGATCCGACGGTTGCGATCGATCCAAGCCGTGATCCCGATCGGCCACGACCGATCTCGGACCATGGCGATCGGTCCGATCGGCGACGATCCGATGGTTGTGATCGATCCAATGATCCCGATCGGCCACGACCGATCTCGGACCGGCGATCGGTCCGATCGGCGATGATCCGACGGTTGCGATCGATCCAAGCCCTGATCCCGATCGGCCATGACCTATCTCGGACCGTTGCAATCCGTCGAGATCGGCGACGATCCGATGGTTGCGATCGATCCAAGCCTGATCCCGATCGGCCACGACCGATCTCGGACCGTGGCGATCGGTCCGATCGGCAACGATCCGACGGTTGCGATCGATCCAAGCCCTGATCCCGATCGGCCACGACCGATCCCGGACCGTTGTGATCGGTCCAAGATCACGGCGATCCGACGGTTGCGATCGATCCAAGCCCTGATCCCGATCGGCCACGACGATCTCGGACCGTGGCGATCGGTCCGATCGGCAACGATCCGACGGTTGCGATCGATCGAAGCCCTGATCCCGATCGGCCACGACCGATCTCGGACCGTGGCAATCGGTCCGATCGGCAACGATCCGACGGTTGCGATCGATCCAAGCCCTGATCCCGATCGGCCACGACCGATCCCGGACCGTTGCGATTGGTCCAAGATCGCTGGCGATCCGACGGTTGCGATCGATCCAAGCCTGATCCGATCGGCCACGACTGATCTCGGACCGTGCGATCGGTCCGATCGGCGATGATCCGACGGTTGCGATCGATCCAAGCCCTGATCCCGATCGTCCATGACCGATCTCGGACCGTGGCAATCGCCGATCGGCGTCGATCCGACGGTTGCCATCGATCGAAGCCCTGATCGATCCCGATCGGCGATCTCGACCGTCGCGATCGATCCGATAGGCGACAATCCGACGATCGATCCAAGCCGTGATCCCGATCGGCCACGACCGATCTCAGACCGTGGCAATCGGTCCGATCAGCGACGATCCGACGGTTGCGATCGATCCAAGCCGTGATCCCGATCGGCCACGACCTATCTCGGACCGTTGCAATCCGTCCGAGATCGGCGACGATCCGATGGTTGCGATCGATCCAAGTCTGATCCCGATCGCCACGACCGATCTCGGACCGTGGCGATCGGTCCGATCGGCAACGATCCGACGGTTGCGATCGATCCAAGCCCTGATCCCGATCGGCCACGACCGATCCCGGACCGTTGCGATCGGTCCAAGATCGCTGGCGATCGACGGTTGCGATCGATCCAAGCCCTGATCCCGATCGGCCACGACTGATCTCGGACGTGGCGATCGGTCCGATCGGCAACGATCGACGGTTGCGATCGATCCAAGCCCTGATCCCGATCGGCCACGACCGATCTCAGACCGTGGCAATCGGTCTGATCGGCAACGATCCGACGGTTGCGATCGATCCAAGCCTGATCCCGATCGGCCACGACCGATCCCGACCGTTGTGATCGGTCCAGATCGCGCGATCCGACGGTTGCAATCGATCCAAGCCCTGATCCGATCGGCCACGACGATCTCGGACGTGGCGATCGGTCCGATTGGCGATGATCCGATGGTTGCGATCGATCCAAGCCCTGATCCGATCGTCCATGACCGATCTTGGACCATGGCGATCGCACCGATCGGCGTCGATCCGACGGTTGCCATCGATCGAAGCCCTGATCGATCCCGATCAGCGATCCGATCTCGGACCATCGCGATCGATCCGATAGGCGACAATCCAACGGTTGCGATCGATCCAAGCCGTGATCCCGATCGGCCACGACCGATCTCGGACCGTGGCGATCGGTCGATCGGCGACGATCCGACGGTTGCGATCGATCCAAGCCCTCATCCCGATCGCCATGACCGATTCCAGACCGATGCGATCGTCCGAGATCGCTGACGATCCGATGGTTGCGATCGATCCAAGCCCTGATCCCGATCGGCCACGATCGATCTCGAACCGTGGCGATCGGTCCGATCGGCGACGATCCGAGGGTTGCGATCGATCCAAGCCCTTATTCCGATCGGTCACGATCGATTTTGGACCGATCGCTATTTAACATAATTAATTTTTTTAAATACATTGCGACGCAAAGGTTACATCGTAATTTTTTAATATGATAATTATATTATATAAAAATTAATTTTAATTATAATAATTACGATGCAACAATACGTCGCTATATTAAAACATAATTTTCCTAATTAATTTTTTGGTTTATTGCATCGCTAATGCGTCGCTATTTAACATAATTAATTTTTTAAAAACATTACAACGCACTGTGTTACGTCGCAATTATTTTTTCTCATATTTATACTTTATAAAATTTAATTTTATTTAAAATAATTGCGATGCATTTGGTGCGTCGCTAAATTAAAAATATTTTTTTAATTTTTTGGTTTATTGCGTCGCTAATGCGTCGCTATTTAATATATTTAATTCTTTTAAAAACATTGCGACGCACTGTGTTGCGTCGCAATATTTTTTTTGATATTTAAATTTTATAAAATTTAATTTATTTAAATTATTTGCGACGCAATTGGTGCGTCGCTAAATTAAAAATAATTTTTCTAATTTTTTGGTTTATTGCGTCGCTAATGCATCGCTATTTAACATATTTAATTCTTTTAAAAATATTGCAACGCATGTTGCGTCGCAATATTTTTTTTTTATTTATATTTAATAAAAAATTAATTTAAAAATATTGCGATGCATTATTTGCATCGTAATATTAAAAAATTTTTTTTGATTTTCTGGTTAATTGAGTCGCTAATGCGTCGCTAATTGCGTCGCAATATTTTGTTGTCACAGAGGCATCGCAAAGTGGTCGCAATTTAGCGACGCATAATTGCGTCGCTAAATTTGTGTCGCTATTTCAGTATTTTCTTGTAGTGTATCCCCTCGATGAATCTAGGACTCCACTCCTAGATAATCCCTTGGTTAATTGATTTGCCAAATTCTTCTTGGATTTGACAAATTCCAAGGAAATAACATCATTTTTTTTATTTATCTTATAGACTTATGGTGACGCCGTATATGGCTTGGCAATGCTTGATATTCAACTAAATGAGATCACAACTTTCAAATTGAAATAAGATAAAACATGGTGTAATCTCTCAATGGCCATTATAACAGAAAACACTTATCTGGAATAAGAAGACTTTTACGTTTATATAAGAATGCAGTTATATGCTAATAGCTGCACTTAAAAGTAAAATAATAAAATAATATGAAAATACATCTACTAGTAAAATAATAAAATAATATAAAAATACATCTACTTACCAGCACGCATATATATGCGCACAAGTGCATGCATGTATATACGCATATATAATAAATATAATACCTATATATACATGTGTATATCATAGAAATTTTTAAGTTTTGTAGCTCTATGGTAAGTGATGTATAAAGCAAGACTACATTCTATTAACAGAAGCATACACGCAACTACCATCCCAATTTTATGCCAATAAAAATTGTTTTAAGTTCACTTACAAAATCAAGACAAGCATTAAAAAGACACCTGCACTTTCTTCTTTTTTTTTCTCTCTCTCTTTTCAGATCTTAAACCATTGTCTCAAATTTGAAAAGACAGGAAAGCTATAGATCTACTTTTCTAAACCGTATTGCATTGAAGCCGTTGATGACTAAAACGCTTCATAGCTTGGATGTCTAAATTTCAATGATACAAACATAAATACCACTACATTGCTCCATCAGATCTTGCAACAAGGGATCTAATTTTGGCAACAGTAAGATTGGTCTCATTTAATGAACAAGATGGCATCAGATATTCAGTGAATTGTTGCAGAAAGCAGCAATGTTATGCCTAAAGGAAAGTCACATGATTGACTTAAATATCTAAACTTTGTGCAGTCATGGGTGCACAACATTCATCAAAAGAAGGATTCCAAAATGTATCTCCTGACCTGGAATGGAATGAAACAAGATGTTCTTCAATCCAGAAGAGATTCCCGATCCTTTGGAGTTATTAGCAACATTTTTGACCCAAAAATTCATGGTTAGAATGTATAGCAACTGATGAGTTGAGAGAAGTTTATTTGTCATTGCTAGGCAAGTGATACTATATATATATATATATATATATATATATATATATAGCATGCACTGAAAAAATAATTATGTATGTATCTACCCGTAGTCTCCATATAATAATACATTCATATATATAATTACATAAGGATTCTTTTGCTTGAATATATATATATCATGCACTGAAAAAATAATTATGTATGTATCTACCCGTACGTCTCCATATAAATAATACATTCATATATAATTACATAAGGATTCTTTTGCTTGATATATATCTATGAATATATGTGTCAATATAGGTATATATGTTTGTCAAGTATGCATATGTATATATCTATAAATGTACATTATATATTCATACAAAATATGCATACTCAAAAGAATAATTTTTTTAATAGCTTATAATAAAAAAAATTTAGCAATTTACATAAAAGAAAAATCTGATCCTTAGCTGTTGAAAAATAAATTTGATCTTGACAAAAAATCCTTTCCTATAAATTGCTAGAAATATAATATAGAAATTTAAATACATAAATAAAGTAAAAAATAAAAGACGATATGAATCAAACCAGGACTGAGGGTGTTAGACACTACCCTAAGGATCAGATTTTCGTCCTTTCGTGCATGTTGTTGGTAATCTATCCCCTGATTACCTTAGATGCGCAAGAAAAGATTAATGAAAATTAGAAATAAAATGAGATCAAAAACTCATAGAACTACTCAAAATCATTCTATTTCATCTTGAATTTTTGAGTCCCTATTTATAGCCTTAGCCTATAAAAGCTCTAACGGCTGCTTTAAAGGCCTAGTAGCTGTTAGCCCCAAATCACGTAAGAAACGATTTACAAAATGAATTATTTAAGCTGTTTCTGAACGTTGACCCTTGCAAGGCGTTTTTTTTTTATTTAAACTTTTTCCAACACAAAGTTTATCAGCTAGCGTTGCACTTGCAGCCATATGCAATCCTTCCCTCTCTTGCAGTTGGCAGCTCCGCTGTTGAACAAAATGTTTAGAGAGGCATTGCCTGATTGCAAGGATGAGCCTTCCAACAAAGCCTCCATGGATACCTGTCACCCATGGAATCGGTGTTGATAAAATTATCAAAATCAAGAAAAGAACATAATCCCAACCAAGGAAAGGGTTGGCAGGCCATGTCCTATCCAGTGAGGGTGGCCGCAGCTGATTGATCGGTCAAGTCCCAACAGGCATGGGAGGCCGCAGCAGGTTGTCGTGGGGCATGGATACCAGACACATCTCGTACGTTGCACGTTTATTGTCCTATTCTGAATCATACGAAAGTGGCGAGTGATAGAGATAGGCACGTGAGTCCCTCAATGAACCCCACCCAGGTGGCCGCTGGGGCGCTACTCGGGTGGTCGCTAAGACTAACCCGGGGCCATGGAAGGCAATAGGGATAGCAACGGCTCAGGATGGCCTCTATTGGTCCCCATTTTCGTTAGAAAAAATGTCTTCATTCCTTAACCCGTTAAGCCGTTATAGTTAACGGAGTGGAAACGGGAATACCCAGCCGGATAAATGGGTACCCACTATGTACCCATTTGATCGTTTATATAAAACAATAAAATTATTTTATTAAATTTATAATTTATTAAAAAATTTAAAAAATACTAATAGAAAAAAAATCTGATTGAGCTCTTTGAATTAACTTCTAACTACTGCCCATTACCTCTTTGAATTAACTCTTCCTTCAGCCAGAAAGAGAAAAAGATGTTGGCTATGAAGGTGGGGCAGCGATTGGCGAAGATAGATGATGAAGCTAGGTTCTGCCTTTGATGTTTAGAACTTTAGATCAGCTGCGTGAAAGAAGAAAGAGCAAGAGATAGAAAGATTCAGCTATGTGAAAGAAAGAAGAGCAAGAGATTGAGAGAATAAACATCAGCATCAAACCAAGCTTGAAGTGAACTCCATGACATCTCTAATGTTGGTCTTCTACTTGTTAACATAATAACGTTTCTCATATTTTTTGGGCTAAAAACATGACCTCATCGGCGGTATTACCAGACCAACAACATATGAAATAGAAAAAGCTAATTCACATTCTTTTATGCCATCCCCTCGATCATTCAACAGACCCAAGCTTGAAGCCCACTATTGACCTTGTTAGGCTTGTGGGGCCAGAGCCTCCATGTCACAGACTTGCATAAAATTACATTTAAAAAAATTATTATGAAACTATAAGTATTTAGGATTAGGATTTGTTGAGAAATTTTGACTGTACCTAATACTTTATCTTTTGGTAGTCAATTTTTTTTTTATAGATGTAGGTAATGATCAAGTTATATTAATT
Organism: Calamus simplicifolius; assembly: GCA_900491605.1. Taxonomy (NCBI): domain Eukaryota; kingdom Viridiplantae; phylum Streptophyta; class Magnoliopsida; order Arecales; family Arecaceae; genus Calamus; species Calamus simplicifolius. The sequence continues at coordinate 235,939 of UESW01002011.1, read as the reverse complement.
TATATATTTTTTATTTTTTACATTCACTTGTACCTTATGGATTGTGCGCCATTCAAGTTTTGTTGTGATATCTTTGTCGTGCTCTTTTATTCATGTGCAAAGGATGTTAAGCAATGCTAGTTAAAAAAAAAATCTCTTTGCCAAAAAATTCCTTTTGTTATTCTTTCTTTGTCTATAAAGATCTTTTTTTTATAACGTTTACGAGTTATTAATGATAATTTTTTCCCCTAATGTTATGTGTGGGATCTAAATATAATTAACTTTGCTATCCATTGTTCTTGATCACTGATCCAACACTTAGAGCTACTTTGAAGGTGGAAACTGTAATTCCACGGTAAGTATTTGCCATCACAAATGGTGCAATAAATTTGAAGATAAAAAGTATTGAGCAAGATGAGTTTTTTTTATAATCTATTATATTCTCTGTTTCATAAGTGTTTATTGTATCATAAGACAATTGGTATAATAAAAATTATTTAAATATTAAATGATAATATTATAGATCATATCAAATAGAAAAAAAATTAGATGCGATATACTGTGTGCATGCTATATATGGTTTCATATCAATAGAAAGATAAAAAAAAGAGATAAGAACAGAATTACATGACGCTCACATCGAGCATCATACACTGAGCTGTATCTATTTCTCTATAACTCACCACGATAAAAGTCTTCACAAGTCTCTTTCCACCAAATTGCCATCCTTCCCCATCACCCTCAACAGAAAAAAAAAAATCACCTCTCTTTCTCTCTGATGCGGGATAAAAAAGTCTTTACATAAATCGACTAACATGGACAAACAAATTGAGTCCACATTGGAACTACAGCCGACCCTCAAAAGACGAAGATGCTTCACCGACTTCTACCTCGGCATCTTTGCCCAAGCCTTCAAGACCAAACCTTGGCCTATCGACCTTCGGATTCACCCAGTTTCACTCCCGAGCCAAAGCAATTGGATCTCAACAGTCGGAAGTCACCCAACCGACCCTCCACTTTGCTGACCTTCGACCCGTGCCGAACATCTTGGCCAACAAATGCTAAGAATCACAAGAATCTCGAAGCGCCTTCTCAAAGTGGCTTTCCATAAATGAAAACGGAAGCCGAACATGGCTCCCCCTTTTCATGATTTGCGGGATCACAAATCCCCCCGATAAGGTATACGTCAAAATCGGCCTTATCGTTCTCCAACTTCCACAATTGCTTTTCAAAAATCAGGCGACAATATACCATCCTTGCTGCCTATTAAATACCAGATTCTAGGACCCCTCAAATAAGGCAAAAGAACACAAGTCAAGAGAGAGACCACAATCAATATGTGGGAATCCCTATTCCTCTCCTCTACTTCTCTACAGAACCTTCTCCCCATTATCTGTGGTTGAGGATCTCCACTGACATAGGTGTCGAAGGGTCTTCTACAAAGACCACCCATCTCATCCCCTACGTGAAGATGCCGTTTTGTAGGTCTACGAATATGGCAGAACGCCATCTGGATCTTGACGTGTGTTCTCACATCATCCCCAAGTCGGAGAACAAAAATCCGCAACAATAGATTGGCGCTAGAGGAAGGGCCTCAAGTCCCCATAACTTGATACATCCCAGGAGAAAAGGTTCAAAGAACACCATTCAAAATGGTGAACCACAAAAGGGCAACTGTAGATGCCTCCGATCAGGCCGCCTTCAAAGGCCTGATCCCTCGCAAAATATGGCATCTTTACAACCGCCCCAGCCTGATGTTCTATCGCCACCTGCAGCTCCCGTTACGCAGAACCAATTCAACATGTTAGTCCAGCAAGTTTAGGCCTTGACACAACTGGTGCAAGGACTCCAAGAACCTAATCAGTTGAAGGCCACAAGTCTCCCATGACAACTCAGCAATGAGGGGGAGGGGAATGGAGCCAATCCCACCAAATGCCAGAGACAGGGGCTTCCCCGGCCTCGCTAGGCTTGCTCCTTGTCTCCAGTTTCTTCTCATTATGATTCAATGCCAAGACATCGATCTCTCTGCCTAACCTCTCCGTCCATCCGGGTCGAGGTGTTCAAGCAAAAAATCCAAGAGATGCGCCTAGAACTAGATGTTGTAAAGCACGTCTCCTTGCTAGAATCTCAGGCGGAATGAGGTCCGCCTTTCAACGAAAGGATTATGAATGAAGTTATCCCACAGCATATAAAGTTCCTTGCCATCGAGCCATATAATGGGACAACAGACCCGGATGACCATTTGTGATGCGGAATGTACCATGCAAAAGATTAACGTAGAGAAATGATTCATATTTTAAGGTACTTTACTTTCCGAAATGAGTAAAAATAAACTAAGGATGAATATGCGAAGAGTAAAGTAACTACCCGCAGAACATGATTCACTAAGTAATAAAGAAAACATGATCCTAGGGTTGAGAAACCACTACTTAGAACATACTATTTTTTCAACAAAATAGAACTTATGAGAAGGAATGGGTCTGATTACCAGGCAATGATGATCTTTGTTCTAAAAGAATGGATCACACAACTCTTGGTATGAGCATACCTAGAAGACAAGGCTATGCTACCACAGATGTTTCGGCTTTCCTTAAGATGGTTCTGGAGACAAGGAGGACTTTATTTAAGGATTATAACACCTTGGCTTCTTGGGGCTGGGATGCTTGTAACAGGTGTTGGAACGGATATTTATTGTGCTTCTCACCCTTTTCCTCACGGAGTATCAATACTCAGAAGCATAGAAAAATAGAAGAAAAAGACTCTTTTCATTAATCATTAATTATTCTTTATAAGAAGAAGAAAGGGGTTTTTATAATAAACCCTTACCCTTGAATTACATGAAAAAAAATAAGGGGGTCATATTGTTTCCAAATAAGGAGATAGGCGGCATCTTGAAACAAAAAAAAGAGATCAGGGGATAGCTTTCCCAAATAAGGAGATAGGCGGCATCTTAAAACAAGAAAAAGAGATCAGAGGATATTTTTTTTCAAATAAGAAGATAGGTGGCATCTTAAAACAAGGGAAAGAGATCAGGGGATGGCACTATATTTTGCTTTCCATAAGGAGTGGATAGCAAGTCACCTTTATAAGAGCTTATTTGCTTTCTTTTATGCTGAAATAACTTTATAAAAATCTTGGGATGCCCTAATTAAGTAGATTATGCCTACTTTGATTGGGATTCCATGTAGGGCTGAGGTGGCACAGTGAATGTGGTCCTTAATGGTCTTGGGTCTTTAACTTCTTACACTTTGACTCAATAAATCTTGACTTGACTCAAATAATATTACTGGACTCATACTTGACTCAATAAAATTATTGGAGTCATACTGACAAAACTTGATTACAGTATTTAAAGTCAAACCAACATAAAGTAAAACTTTCATAATGAGCTCAGTAACCTCTGTCTAATCCTGGTGCCCCCACCAATTCTTCCAAGGTGGAAGGAACTCGACCTTGTCGAGTAAGGGTCAATCCGGCTTTAGTATTGCTTCAATAGGTCTGGGTCGAGGCACTACAAATCCTCTCGAGTGATCCATGAATCCTCATATTCTGATCATCCTTGCCAATGAACTAAATAACGTTGGTAGCCTTTATCCCGGATAGTAATAGCTTGGTTATCCAAAATACGCTCAATCCTTTCTATGCTTTCAGGTAAATTTATTGGTGAACACTCAAGTATGGGTTCGCTCTCAAGAATAGAGTCGGGTCCAAATGGCTCACTAGGTATCATTGCTAGTTTTCTATACTCAACTAGGTCTGAGATATTGAAGGTCGAGCTAATGCCAAATTCGGATGGTAACTTGAGCACATAGGCATTAGGTCCAACATTTTCTATTACTTTAAAGGGTCTAGCTCCATGGGCGTGTAACTTTTTCATGGTCCCTGGAGGAAACCGCTCAGGTCTAAGCCTAATCATCACATAATCTCCCTCAGCACATTCTTTAACTCTCTTTCGAAAATTAGCCATGTTTTTATAAGTATCATTGCTCAAATTAATCTTATTGATAAGTTCCTTATGCAAATCTCTAACATGTTGTGCAAATGATTCAGCTGACTCAGAGACTCATGCATGTATGGGTAAAGGAATTAGGTCTATGAGTCTATTAGGCTTATAACCATGAACAATCTCAAATGAACTCTTGCTTATGGTCCTATTAATTGAACTGTTGTAGGCGAATTCGGCTCTAGGTAACAAAAGGTTCTAATTTTTAGTGTTTTCACCTATAAGACATCTCAATAAGTTTTCAAGGATTTGGTTCACTACTTTAGTCTGGCCATCGGTTTGAGGATGGTAGGAAGTAAAAAATTTGAGCTTAGTCCCTAACATGTGCTAGAGGGTTTTCCAAAAGTAACTCATGAATCAGACATCCCTATCAGATACAATGGTTTTTAGTAGGCCATGTAACCTACCACTTCATCTAAGGATCATAACACCTTGGCATCTTGGGACTGGGATGCTTGGAACAGGTATTGGAACGGGTATTTGTTGAGCCTCTCATCCTCTCCCTCACAGAGTGTCAATGCTCAGGAGCATAGAAAAATAGAAGAAGAAGACTATTTTTCATTAATCATCAATTATTCTTTACAAGAAGAAGTGAGGGGTTTTTATAATAAACCCTAACCCTTAAATTATATGGAAAAAAATAAGGGTGCTATATGTTTTCAAATAAGGAGATAGACGTCATTTTGAAACAAGGAAAAAAAATCAGGGGATAACTTTCCTAAATAAGGAGATAGGTGGCATCTTGAAATAAAAAAAAGAGATCAAGGGATATCTTTTCCAAATAAGGAGATAGATGGTATCTTGAAATAGAGAAAAGAGATCAGCGGATGGCGCTATATTCTGCTTTCCATAAGGAGTGGACGACAAGTCACCATCCATAGGGTTTATTTGCATCCTTTTATGCTGAGATGACTTTATGAAAATCTTGGGATGCTCTAATTGAGTAGATGGTGCCTACTTTAATTGAGATTCTATGTGGGGCTGAGGTGGCACTCTAAATGTGGTCCATCATGGTCTTGGGTCTTCAACTTCTTACACTTTGACTCAATAAATCTTGACTTGACTCAAATAAAATTACTCGACTCATACTTGACTCAAATAAAATTACTGGACTCATATTGACAAAACTTGATTACAGTATTTAAAGTCAAACCAACATAAAGTAAAAATTTTATAATGAGCTCAGTAACCTCTGTCTAATCCTAGTGCCCCCACCAATCTGAGCAGCTTCAGATCGATAATGTTGTTCCACGGAACCTCAAATGCAATACTGTGTTGGGCCTTTTCCTCAACTCTTAAGGGACCTGCTAGAGTATGGTTCGGCACATTAAAGCTGAACTCCATTGACTCCTTTGATGAACTTGGCTGGTCCTTCACTAGCCAGTTTGTCAGTAGCTGTCGCTATCGGCGAAGGTCGGATTCCCTCTCCGAGCTGAAACAACGGGAGGGGGAGTCCCTGAAGAGTTTCTTGGGCCATTTTAATACGGTCATGTTGGAGGTCGACCATCTTAATCATAAGGTGGCCATGTCCATTCTGGCATGTGGAGTATTGAAGGAGCGAGACATCTATCTGGCACTAAAGATAAACTGCTCATGAAGTCTCTCCAACATGATGGCCCTAATGGACAAATACGCAAGGGTGGAAGAGTCCAGAAGATCGGCACGAGCTGAACAATTAAAGAAGGAGAAGAATAGCTCGAACAAAAGCGAACCGGCTCGTCCTGTGAATCCACGCCGTCAAAGGGCTCCATCGCCTAGGTGGCGCTTCAAAAGCCCAGTGCAAAGATTTAACCGGTTTACTCTGTTTACTGCGCCCTGGGCCCAAATCTGATGAAAATAGAGCATCAACTCCCTCAGCCAAAACCTTTTTGGGGGAATCCAATCCAGAGAGACACGACCAAATACTGTCGGTATCATCGCAACCATGGGCATGATACCAATGAGTGCTGGCATCTCAGGTAGGAGATCGAGCAGCTAATCTACCGAGAAAGGCTTAAGCTCTATAAAGGACACCCAAAGGTAGACGCTAGAGCAGAGCATCCACCCGAGCTTTGATAGCAACTCCCGCCGAACTCACAGACGGTAGGCAACGTACATATGATTATCATAGTTAGCTCATCCAAGAATCGATCAAACTGAGAAGGCCCTTACCAAGTAGCAAAAGTCATTAGACCCGGCACCTACCGGCTCCAAGACCTTGACGGAAAAGCCGTCCCTAGGACATGGAACTCGGACAAACTCCAAGTATACTATTAGTAAGGTATTCCTCAACTAGATTACCTTGCTCTTTGTACTAGACTTCTCCATATTCAAATGTCTTTTCTCGAATAACCATCTTTTTCTAAGATGTCAATGAGAACAAAGTTTCTCCCAATTGCTGATCCTACAGATCCTATCTCCAAACCCTCAGCTGGGCTGAGGTCCTCTTACATAATTTTTCCGAACCTCGGCGGGGCCGAGTACTCTATTTCTTCAAACCTTGGCAAGGTCAAGCACTCTATTCTCTGAACCTTGGCAGGGCCGAGCGCTCTATTTCTCTGAACCTTGGCAGGGCCGAGCGCTTTATTTCTCCAAACTTGGCAGGGCCAAGCACTTATTTCTCTAGACATTGACATGGCCGAGCATTCTATCTCTTCGAACCTCAATAGGGCCAAGTATTTCAGTTCTTTGAATCTCAGCAGGGCCAAGTACTTAATTTCTCCGAAACTCGACAGGGCTGAGCTCTTATTCATCTGGACCTCAGCACGGTCAAGCATCCTATCTCTCTGAACCTGGCAGGGCCGAGTACTTAAATTATCCGAACCTCATCAGGGCCGATTACTTATTTCTCCGAACCTCAGCAGGGTCGAGCACTCTATTTCTCTGAACCTCAGCAGGGCCAGCACTTATTTCTCTAAACCTCAGCATGGCCGAGCATTCTATCTCTCCGAACCTCGGCAGGGCCGAGTACTTAAGTTCTCTAAACCTTGACATGGCCGAGCACCTAAGTCATCTAGACCTTGGCACAGCCGAGCAATCTATCTCTCCGAACCTTAGTAGGGCCGAGTACTTAATTTATCCAAACCTCAACAGGGCTGAGCACTTATCTCTTCGAACCTCGACACGACCGAGTGCTTAATTTCTCCAAACCTGGCAGGGCCGAGCACTTATTCATCTGGACATCAGCACGACTGAGCATTATATCTCTCTGAACCTTAACAGGGCTAAGCACTCTATTTCTTCGAACCTCAGCAGGACCGAGCACTTATTTCTCTGGACCTTGGCAGGGTCGAGTACTTAATTTCTTCGAACCTTGACAGGGCCGAGCACTTAATTTCTCCAAACCTCGGCAGGACCGAGCACTTATCTCTCTGAACCTTGAGAGGGCCAAGTACTTAATATCTCTGAACCTCGGCAGGGCCGAGCCCTTATTCATCTGGACCTTGGCATGGTCGAGCATTCTATCTCTCCTAACTTTGGCAGAGCCGAGTACTTAAGTTCTCCAAACCTCGATAGGACTGAGTACTCTATTTCTTTGAACCTCTATAGGGCCAAGCACCTAAGTCATCTAGACCTCAGCATGGCTGAGCATTCTATCTCTCTAAACCTCAACAGACTGAGTACTTAAGTTCTTCGAACCTCGGTAGGCCAGACACCTAAATCATCTAGACCTCGGCAAGGCCGAGCATTCTGTCTCTCTGAACCTCGGCAGGGCCGAGTACATTTTGTTGTTATTCTCCAAACCCTCGGCTGGGCTAGGGTCCTCTTATCTCCGAAATCTTGGCAGGCCTGAGAATCTACAAGTTATTCCTTTGAACCCTCAGCCAGGCCTAGGCCCTCATTATATTATTCATTGGGACCTCGACAACATCGAGTACGTTCGTCATTACCTCTACAAATTTTGGCAAGGCCGAGTAAGAAATTATTTCATTCTACTTATGGACTCTAAAAAGGGCTAAGTCCCTATTTAATTTGTTCCATCTCCGGACTTCGGCATGATCGAATCTATCTTACTATCTTCTGAACCTTCAGTCGGGTCAAGACATCTGCGAGTTTTCACTCTAACCTTTCAGTTTAAGCGCCATGATCTTTAGCTTCACCACGTGTCATTCCATCGGTCACCCAGGATCAAAATTCGAAAAGGCTCCTCTCGTTTAACGAACTAAAATTAAAGCACGACGACTCAGTATTTATGGCATCATTATATCGAGTTTCTTCGAATTCCTTCTTTGCCATAAAAGTTAGCCATCAAGGCTCTATTCCCTACGTCCGAAATTAAACTTTGGATTAGGGAGTGGGGGGGGGGGGGGGGGGGGTCAGTGATGCGAGGTAAAAAAGTCTCCGCATAAATCGGATGACGTAGAAAGATGAGTTGGGCCCACATTGGGACCATGGCCGACCTCTGCCTAGCATCTCCGCCCAAGCCTTCCAAACTGAACCTCGACCTATCGACCTTCGGCTTCGCCGAGTCTTGCTCTCGAGCCAAAGCAACTAAAACTCAACAGTCGGAAGTCATCCGACCGACCCTCCCCTTCGCCGACCTTCGACCCGCACCGAACATCTTGGCCAACATATCGCTAAAAATCAGAAGAATCTGGAGTACCTTCTCAAAGTGGTTCTCCATGAACGAAAATAGAAGCTGGATATGGCTTTCCCTTTTTATGATTTACGGGATCACGAATCCTCCTAATAAGGTATACGTCGAAATCAGCCTTATCGTCCTTCAACTTTCATAGCTACTCTCCAAAAATTAGGTGACAATATACCATTCTTGCTGCCTATTAAACACCAGTTTCAGGACCCCTAGGTAAGGCAATAGAACACAAGGCAAGAGAGAGACCATAATCATTTTATGGGAATCCCTCCTCCTTTTCTCTTCTTTTCTATAGAACCTTCTTCCTATTATCGATGGCCAAGGATTTTTACTGAGTTATCAAAGGATTTTTCACAAAAACCATCCACTTATCCCCTATATAAATATGCTATTTTGCAGGTCCATGAAGATGAAAAAACGCCATCCAAATTTTAACGTATGCTATCGTCTTGTTCCCAAATCGAGATTGAAAATCGGCAGCGACACTCTATTATTCTTCTTTCCATTGATTAAAGAAATATTTAAAAGGATACAAGTGCATATGATGTTAAATGGTAGTACCATAGGTTAAATCAAATAAAAAAAATTAAATGCGATGTGCTATGCACGATGTGCTATGTGCGTGTCGTACGATTTTATCTATCTTTCTTGCTATCTTAATCTTAATGATGTACTCCAAGTTCCATCTATCTCTCCACTATCTATGCTACGATAAAGTCTTCGCAAACCTCTTTCCACTGGATACCATCCTTCCAGGTGCATGCGATCTGTTGGCCTGGGTGCCATTAATTCGTCCATACGATATTCCAAGAGTCCCTAGAGTCTCTTAACTCTGGAACTCTTCGGACTCTGAGGGACGCTTCGTAAGTTAACCCTCTTGTTTATCTGCTGGTGATAACCGTCTTTAAATAGAAGACCGAAGGTGTCTTCAATGAGAGGTCTTCTGAGTGAGAGACGCCTCCGAGGGTCATCGAAGGCTCTTCCTCCTCTCCCTCACCGGTGCTGCGGCTTAGGGGCGTGGACACACAGGGAACTCTGGTAGCCCCCGACGACCGATGATCTATTGCTTCTGCTGCTATCGAGATTACGGTATTGAGTTATGTCCTCATTATCGGTATGTCCTTTATATTCTCCTTCAATTGGTATCAGAGCCTCGTCGGTTATCACCGGCGAGGAGAGAGGTTGTTGAGGAATTGGCCTTGGGTGTTGCTGCAATCTCAAAAAAAAAAAAAAAAGGGGAGGTTCTGCTGCGGCCATGGTGCAGCAGCGGACCTCGGAAAGCACGGGGAGGCAGGGAGGCGGCTAGGATGTTCTTCTCCGACCGTTGCGACCTTCCCACTTCTTTCTCGGATGGCTTTCTTTCCTCGGCTGTGGGCCTGACGCATTGTCCGCTGCCGGATTCCATCCCGGGTCTGTCTTCCGGATCGCCGTGTCGTTCGGCATCTTCCCCGGCCACTGGAGGGCTGGGGATGATCTAATCTGACTGCCACCAAGTGGGCAGCGGCAGAGTCGGCTGCAGCACGATTTGATGGAGTTTTATTTTCTTGGGTCATAGTGTATGATCCGTCGGTTACAACGAGGAATTTTGAATCCATTGAATGGATTTCCTATTTTTGAGTTGATTGCACCACCTGTAAATAGTTAAAAATCCAGGGGTAATTTCATTACCCAACCAACAACTAATAATAAAAAAACAAATAAATTAAAGGGGGAGGTGCTGTTGCTGTTGTTCAGCATTTGAAAGGTCTGCCACTTGAAAGGTCTGCCACGTGGTGCTCAGTGCTGGCCACATGCCTGTTACTTGGCAGCTACATAGCGGAAACATGGTTGCTAGGTGATAAATCACAGAAAATCAGAAATTATCACAAAAAAAAATTGTAGAAAAATCATAAAAATTTATAGAATATCATAGAAAATTTATTGAAAATTTTCTTGCTATGGCATGGTAGTTATGCTCTGTGCATTTTTTTTCTGGATGCATAATTATTTATGCTTAGTGTATAAATATGATTTATGCATAATTCTGCATGTTATTATTGTTGACATAATTATTTATGCTTAGTGCATGAGGGAAATTTATGTCAAATGCTATGAATTTTCTGCGAGCATGTTTATTTATGACTTGGTGCATAAAATATATGATTCATTGGATTTGTTCCAACATTGGTTTTGTGGACAATATAGATATGTTCTATGAAAAATTATCAGATTTTGTGTTCCATCTTATTGAATGAGTGATGATTATGAGCATAGCGAATTTTCGATCTCATTTATAAGAAGAACATTCGTAATCTGCTTATTTTTCTAGATATCAGTATACACTGATATGTGCCTAATGTCCATACCTTGCTTGACTAAATGCAGTGATGGCCTCCAAATCTGTGATAGCTGATCTCAACAAAGGTGAGAAGCTAGATGGACAAAACTATGAAATGTGGCATAGAAAAATCCAATACCTGCTGAATGACTTAGAAGTCTTGGAGACCCTGACAACTTGTATGACACCACCAATGCCTGGCACTACTGAGCAACATCGCCTTGATTGGAAGCCTATGACAATTGGGTCAAGAAAGATCGTTGTGCATGCTTTACTATGTTGAGCAGCATGCACAATGATCTTATTGGCAACTTTGAGCATTGCCAGACTGCTCAGGATATGTGGAACCAGCTCAAGATCAGGTTTGGTCAACTTCGGCCACAAGGCTACGTGCCTTGAACCTTAGATTCATACAGTATGTCAAGGATCCCGATCATTCCATGTCGACCCACCTTCGTGTGATGGAAACATGATTAGGGATATGAAGGCTGCTGGAGTTGACCTTACTGATGAGCAACAGGTCCTAGCAGTGATTCGTTCGCTGCCTGACCCTCAGTGGAGTCAGATGAAGCTCTTGATGACTCATAGTGAGCACATCAAGACTTTTGAGGATATTGCTCGTCACCTTGAGCTAGAGGCTGAGCGTATTGAGACTTCCCTCCCTTCGGCCTATGTGGTTACTGTGGTCTTCGAGGCCCAAGAACAAAAAGAAGGGAAAGGCACGTCACAGGAGTGCTCAGGGATATAAAGGGAAAACTGTGGCCAAACCTAAGAGAGGACGTCGAGGGGGCAAGAGAGATGTGACAAAGATTAAGTGCTACAATTGTGGAGCTAAAGGCCATTTTGCTCGTGATTGCACTGAGCCAAAGAAGGTATGCTCCATATTAAGCTCTCTCTATGTTTGTTCATATGCATTAGTTGTTGACACTCTCCCCGATTGGATTGTAGATTCGGGAGCAAACAAACATATAGTGCGAGATCGAGCTGGTTTTGTGGATTTTCATCGGATACCTGTAGATACCCAGTTTGTCGTGCTTGGGAATGGTCTGCGTGAGCAGGTTTTGGGTGTAGGAGCATATCGTGTTACGCTTCGTGGTGGACATGTGTTGATCCTACATGACGTTTTGTATGTCCCTACTATCCGGTGTAATCTTTGTTCTGTTTTGCCTGTTGGCACTTGGTTACACTTTTAGTTTTTCTGGTGACCGTATGTCAGTCTATCTGGATGGTATTTTGTCCTTTTATGGATATTTGTCACAAGGGTTCTTTAGACTTGATGTTGAATTGTGTGCTTCTTACTCCTCTTTTTCTTGTGCTTCTATTCCTGCCTGTGATGATAGTTTTCTTTGGCATGCCAGACTTGGTCATGTGGGCCAAGATAGGATGGCATATGGCTAAAGTAGGGCTATTAGGCCCTCTTACCAAGATAAGTCTACCTGTGTGCGAGTCTTGTCTAGCAGGAAAGGCAACAAGAAAGCCTTTTGGTAAGGCTACTAGGGCCTCTCATCCATTAGAGCTAGTTCACTCTAATATCTGTGGACCCATGAGTGTCAAGGCGCGACATGGCGCTTCCTATTTCCTCACATTTATAGATGATTTTTTACGATTAGGGTATGTTTGCCTGATCTTCCACCGCTATGAAGCGCTGGATTATTTCAGACGATTTTTAGCTGAGGTAGAAAATCAGAAGGAGAGGTCTTTGAAGACTCTCTGGACTGATAGAGGTCGCGAATATCTATCTGAGCAATTCAAGCGTCTTTGTGAGGAAAAGGGGATTTGCAGGCAACTTACCATTCCTGGGACACCGCAATAGAATGGAGTTGCCGAGCGTCGTAACAGGACTTTACTAGACATGGTTAGGTCGATGATGGCGCAAGGCAATCTTCCAATCAATTTTTGGGGAGATGCGCTGTTGACTGCTGCCTACATTCTTAACCGTGTCCCTAGTAAACGGTACCCTCCACTCCATATGAGTTATGGCATAGAAAGCGACCCTCTGTGGATCATTTGCGCCCTTGGGGCTCAGCAGGATATGTTCACAATGCCTCCCATAAGTTGGGAAAGCTGGGTCCTAAAGCCAGCAAAAAGGTGTTCATCAGGTACCCTAAGAATTCAAAGGGTTACGTGATGTATGGTGCACATCCTGATGGAGGGTTGTTGACCCAATTGTTGATTTTGATGATTAACAAAACTATTTGAGTATAACATTTGAAGTTACTAATGATTTTGGTTTAATTTTTCAGTTTATGATATGTTCTATTAATCAAAATCATAAGATAAATTAAATTCTAGTTCGAATCTAATGTCAAGGTAAGATTGCAGATATTAGAGTCGACACATGGAATCGCAGAGTCGACTCCAGAAAACGGCACAGACTTAGAGTCGACTCCGGGACTGTTAGAGCCGACTCCAACAGAAAAGATAGAACGCTGGTTTTTTTCGGCCACGACTTAGAGTCGACTCCCGGACTGTTAGAGTCGACTCCAGAAGATTTTTGAGTCGACCCAAGAAAAGTTAGAGACGACTCCAGTTCAAGCGATTTGGAGATTTTTGAACTAGAGCTGACTCCAGAATGTCAGACGTGACTCCAGAACTATCAGAACGACTCTAAACTTTATCTTTATCTTTTTAATCCCAACGACTATTGCTATTTGGTTCTAATCCTTCTTACACTTGTTTCTAATAGATAGTTTTAAACTATTTATGGATTAATCGGGATCTATAAGAAGAGGGTTTGCTGCATCCAAAAAAAAGTGAGATAAAAAGAAAAGAATAGAGAGAAATCTTAGAAATCCATCAGAAAATCAAAAGAGAAAAGAGGGAAAACTCGTAAGGAAAGATCATACTGATTCCCCAAAAGAAAAGAGAGAGATTCCAAGCTTTTGTTGTTCTATTTCGAAGAAATCCCAAGGAAAGAAGCAAGCCCTAGCGCTCTGATCTTCTGAGTCTCAAGAGCACCTTGAAGGAAGATCCACTCAAAAGAAGAAAAGGAGCAAGCCACCAAGATCTGTAAATCAGGCTTTGATTCCTATCTTTTTATTCTTGTTTCATTATTGTATTTGCTCATTGGAGGAGCTGTTTATCTTGTAAAACAAATATTGTTTGCTGGGTCAATCTGGTGATTGATTCAGTTGAGGCTGTTAGCCTTGTGCAAGCATTAGCTTGTGGTGTTAGGTTTTGTGCTGGTGAGCCTTGAAAACCAGCTGGGTTCGTTATGCACCTGGGAAAACAACAAGTTCGAGTTGTGAGCTTGCAAAACAACTCTGCTGTAATCAGATTGATTATAGTGTGGACCCAAGAGATACTTGGGAGTGGACGTAGGTGTAGGTACACCGAACCACTATAAAATCTCCTGTGTTTGCCATGATTGTCTAATTTTCTTTAACTCTCTATTTGTGCATATTCTATTTTAATCTGTGCGAATCTAAGTTTTATTTCCGCTGGGGGTTATTTTCAAAAGAGTTTAAATTTTTGAAAAACTCAATTCACCCCACCTCTTGGGTTGCTATCTGGACCAACAATTGGTATCAGAGCCAGTGCTCATTTGATTTGATCTTATGATCTATGGAGCATTATAGTCAATGGACCACACACACCCACTGCTAGAGTAAATGGCATGGAGATTCCTAAACCGGAAACGGAATGGGATGAACATGATAAAAAATTGGCACAACTTAATGCCAAAGCAATGAATGTTTTATACTGCTCATTAGATGCAAATGAATTCAATCGTATATCTATTTGCATTTTGCTAAGGAAATCTGGGATAGACTTGAGGTTACCCATGAGGGAACAAATCAAGTCAAGGAATCCAAGATTAACATGCTAGTTCATAAGTATGAATTATTTAAGATGAATGCATGTGAATCTATTACTGATATGTTTACAAGATTTACTGATATAGTTAATGGTTTAAAAAGCCTTGGTAAATCTTATGATAATTCTGATCTTGTGAGGAAGGTTTTACATTCTTTGCCTAGGACTTGGGAAGCTAAAGTGACTGTAATACAAGAGGCAAAAAATCTAAGTACCCTACCCTAGAAGAATTATTGGGATCCTTGATGACTCATGAGCTTCAAATTAAGCAATATGTTGATGATGATGAGTCAAAGAAGAAGAGGACTATGGCTCTTAAGATTTCTGAATATATGGAAGAGCCTCATGAATCTGAAGATGA
The DNA here is from genome assembly GCA_900491605.1 of Calamus simplicifolius. NCBI lineage: Eukaryota > Viridiplantae > Streptophyta > Magnoliopsida > Arecales > Arecaceae > Calamus > Calamus simplicifolius. The sequence continues at coordinate 220,890 of UESW01002011.1, read as the reverse complement.
AAGTGATGATGAGGACATGGCACTCATCATAAGGAAATTTAAAAGATTCATAAAGAAGAAGAAGTTTGAAAAGAAAAAGCCCTTTGCAAGAAAAGATGAGGACAAGGGCAAAGAAAAAGAAGTTATTTGTTTTGAATGTAAGAAGCCGGGTCATTTTAAATTGAATGCCCACAACTAAAGAAAGGCACCCGAAAATTCAAAAAGAAGGCAATGATGGCCACATGGAGTGATTCAGAAAGCTCAAGTTCCGAAGAGGAAGAAAAGAGTGAAATTGCCAATCTATGCTTCATGGTGGATAATGATGAGGTAAGTTCGAGTTTTCTAGACAATTTTACTTTCGATGAATTGCATAGTGCTTTTTATGAATTAATGGATGATTTTGCGAACTTAAGTTCAAAGAACAAAGATTGAAAAATCAAATGCAAAAACTATCCTTAGAAAATGAAAAGCATGTTGTAATAAAGAACTTTTGATAAAAGAAAATGAAAGCTTGAAAAATGAAGTTGATAGACTTAAACCTATAGTTGATAAATTCACTCTAAGCTCTATCAAACTTAATATGATTTTGGATAATCAAAAAGCTATTTTTGATAAAGCTGGATTAGGATATAATCCACTTAAAAAGAAAAAATCTTTGAAGAATATTTTTATACATGCTGAAAAATCATCAAATATTACTTGTTTTAAATATGGAAACAAAGGACATAAATCTTATATGTGTAAATCTCCACATAATAAAAGAAAGATGATTTGGGTTCCCAAAGGAACAATATTTATAGCATCTAACCATGAAGGACCCAAGAAGGCTTGGGTACCTAAAATTAAGACATGAATGTTTTGCAGGAGTGTCTTGCAGCCATCAGACTGAAAAGAAAATGTACCTGGATAGTGGTTGCTCAAGACACATGATGGGTGACAAAGATCAATTCATCACCCTTGAATCAAAAAGAGGTGGAGTAGTTACTTTTGGTGATAATGGTCAAGGCCATATCATGGGTATTGGTAAGATTCAAATTACTCCATCTACTCATATTGATAATGTTTTATATGTCGATGGACTTAAACATAATTTGATAAGTATTAGCCAACTGTGTGACAAAGGTTTCAAAGTTTCCTTTGAAGCTTCTGTTTGCACTGTTACTAATCCCATTGATAACAACATTATTCTTGTTGGTAAACGTTATGGCAATGTGTACTTAATTGATTTGAGTAATTTATCTCCAAGTAATCATTGCTTAGTTGCTAATAATGCTAAGATGAATGAGATTGGTTGGCTATGGCACCGTAGATTAGGTCATGCAAGCACACACTTAATTTCTAAACTATTAAAAATGGATCTAGTTAAAGGTATTCCTAGCTTAAATTTTGAAAATAATCGAATATGTGATGCATGTCAATTTGGAAAGCAAACAAGAACTTCTTTCAAATCTAAAAATATCGTTTCAACTACTAGGTCACTAGAGCTACTACACATGGACCTTTTTGGACCTACTAGAACCACAAGTCTAGGAGGAAAGAAATATGGTCTAGTGATAGTAGATGATTACTCTAGATTCACTTGGGTAATATTTTTGGCTCACAAAGATGAGACTTTCTCAATATTCCTGAAATTTGTTAAGAAAGTCACAAATGAGAAAAATACTACCATATGTCTATTAGAAGTGATCATGGAACTGAATTTGAAAATCACTTATTTGAAAAATTCTGTTTTGAAAAAGGCATACATCATAACTTTTCAGCACCTAGAACACCGCAACAAAATGGAGTTGTAGAAAGAAAGAATAGGACTTTAGAAGACATGGCCCGTACCATGCTATGTGAAAGCCAACTTCCAAAATATTTTTGGGCGGAAGCTATAAATACAGCATGTTACATCCTAAATAGAGCCCTGATTAGACCTATCCTTAAGAAGACTCCCTATGAACTTTGGTATAATAGGAAACCAAATTTAGGTTATTTACATGCATTTGGTTGTAAATGTTTTATTCATAACAATGGTAAGGATAATCTTGGGAAGTTTGATGCAAAGTCTGATGAAGGTATTTTCCTAGGATATTCTACATCTAGCAAGGCATATAGAGTATTTAATAAGAGAAGCTTAGTTGTAGAAGAATCCATTCATATAGTGTTTGATGAGTCTTTAGCATCAAGTTCAGATAAAATTGATGATGAGGAAGATACATCTTTGATTGAAAGAGATATTGAAAAATTAAATGTATCTTCAGATCAAGAACCTGAAGTTAAGGATGATGACTCACCTAAGGATGATGGTATTGATACTGCTTATAATGATAAAGATCTACCTAGAGATTGGAGATATACTTATGGTCATCCTAAAGACCTAATCATAGGTGATCCATCTCAAGGTGTAAGGACTAGATCATCAATGATAAATATCAATAATCATCTTGCATTTGTATCTCATATAGAACCTAAAACTATAGAGGAAGCTGAGAAAGATAGTTATTGGATGTTAGCAATGCAGGAAGAGTTAAACCAATTCACTAGGAACCAAGTTTGGACCCTAGTAGATAGACCTAAAAACCACCCTATAATAGGATCTAAATGGGTTTTTAGAAATAAATTGGATGAAAATGGATTGGTAATTAGAAATAAGGCTAGATTAGTTGCAAAAGGATATAATCAAGAAGAAGGTATAGATTTTGATGAAACTTTTGCACCTGTTGCTAGATTAGAAGCCATTAGGCTACTACTTGCATTTGCATGTCATATGAATTTCAACCTATTTCAAATGGATGTTAAAAGTGTATTTTTAAATGATTTTTTAAATGAGGAAGTTTATGTTGAACAACCTCCTGGTTTTGAAGATCATGAATTTCCAAATCACGTTTTTAAATTACACAAAGCACTTTATGGTTTAAAGCAAGCACCTAGAGCTTGGTATGATAGATTAAGTAAATTTTTAATTGAAAATTATTTTTCCAGAGGAAATGTTGATAAAACCTTGTTTTTAAAAGAAAAGAAAAATTTATTAATTGTTCAAATTTACATTGATTACATTATATTTGGTGCTACTAACAATCTCCTTTGCCAAGAATTTGCTAAGTTAATGCAGGGAGAATTCAAGATGAGCATGATGGGAGAACTAAACTTCTTCCTTGGACTTTAAATCAAACAAGAGAAAGTGGGGATTTTCATTAACCAAACAAAGTACACAAAGGAAATACTCAAGAAGTTTGGTATGAAATCTGCTAAACCTCTTGGTACGCCAATGAGTCCTTCATGCAAGTTGGACAAGGATGAAGAAGGTAAGAAAGTAGATCAGAAGCATTATAGAGGTATGATCGGATCACTTCTTTACCTAACTGCAAGTAGGCCATATATTATGTTTTCTGTTTGTCTATGCGCAAGATATCAATCTAATCCTAAGGAATCACATTTATTTGCTGTTAAAAGAATCTTTAGATACTTAAATGAAACTAAAAATGTAGGATTATGGTATTCTAGAGACTCAACCTTAAAATTGATTGCTTATTCTGATTCTGACTATGCTGGTTGTAAATTAGATAGAAAGAGTACAAGTGGGGCATGCCAACTTTTAGGAAGTAACTTAATCTCTTGGTTTAGCAAGAAGCAAAATTTGGTTGTATTATCCACTGCTGAGGCAGAGTATGTTGCAGCTGGAAGTTGCTGTGCTCAAATCCTTTGGATTAAGCGACAACTTGAAGATTATGGTATCACACTTGATAAAATTCCTATTAAATGTGATAATACTTGTGCCATTAATCTAACTAAGAATCCAATTCAACATTCAAGAACTAAACACATAGAAATTAGACATCACTTTATTAGAGAACATGTAACTAACAAAGATGTTTGTCTTGAATATGTTAATACTAATGATCAATTAGCTGATATTTTTACCAAACCTTTGAGTGAGGAACGATTTTGTTATCTTAGAGGAGAATTAGGAGTTTGTGACCCTTTAGAATGATTTTCTGAAACTCTTAAAGAACAACAACTATCTAGACTTCATTAATTTCTTGAAAATCCTCTATGTCTAATAAGGAAATTTATCTAGAAATTTGATTCATTGTTTCCCCAATTGATTTAGGAACACTTATCTAGAGTTTGATGATTAATTTGATTAGTTTCAGATCCTTGAAATTCATTTTTTTACTGAAACTATTGTGGAGTTGACACCCTCAATTTTGGAGTCGACACCTTTTCTTTAGAGCTTTCTGTCTGCTCATTAGAGCCGACTCCGGCTTCTGCAGAGCCGACTCTAATTCGAGCACTGACTAATTTTTTGTTCGGAGCCGACACCTCACTTTGCGGGAGTCGATTCTAAGTGAAAAATCGTCACTTTATTAGGGCAGAGTCGACACTTCTAATGACTCAACCCTTTTTCAATCCCTTTCAAATCCTTCTCCAAAGCACTCCAAACTTTTCCAAACTCTTCAATATCCTTGATTCCAACTTCATTGATCTCCAATGGCTCCCAAAAGGCGAGGATCCGTGTTTGGCGCGGCCGTTCCTACCGGGAGACGTTCCATTCGAAGAACCGAGAAGGAATCTTCTTCCAGTTCTTCATCCTCCTCTTCTTCCACTCCGGAAGCTTCTCCATCATCCTCCCGTATCGACTTGTTAGCTGGAAATGTTATCACTACAGGAAGGAAGGTAGATTTTAACTATTTGAATCGGAAGGTTTTTCCATAGGAAGTCAAATAAAAGAAATGGGTGGGAAAAGTTTTGCTCGCTAGATGTTCCGACCTACCCTGCCCTCGTGAAAGAATTCTACAATAATTTATGTAGAGGGGAAGGAGGTCTTGTGAGTTTTATGCATGGAACCAAAGTGGTAATCACTACAGATTCGCTAGGAAATCTTTTGGAGATGCCCACTGTTGGTTTGACTGCATGTCAGCATGATGACAGAGGTGGAGCCCTGTCAAGGATGCTTGGAAGAGAAGTTTCTGACTTTGAAGTGGTAATGGCAAATCAACTCAACCTGGAACTTCGATTACTTCATAATATTTGTGGGAGAATCCTATTTCCTAAGATTGGAAGATTTGAGTATGTCTCGGAGCGAGACATTCTTATGATGGACTGTATCATCACTGGTCAACCAGTAAATTTGGCCGGAATGATGATTGGTTATATGGTAGAGGCTGCTACAAAGAAAAGATCTATACTGCCATATGGTATGGTTCTTACACTAGTATTCAGAAGCCATGGAGTGAAGATAATGGAGAATGAACTGCAAAGGAATCTCAGACATACTGACTACTACAGCATCTCCACTATTCATAGAATGGGATTCAGGAAAGTAAATGGCAGTGGCAAAGGAAAGGACAAGAAGCCAGAACTGAGGAGGCCAGAGATGAGGATGTCCCTGGACCATCTACTGCTGGACCTTTAGAGGCTGGACCGAGCACTCATCCTTCACCTCCACATCAGTCAGCCTTGGTATCTGGAAGATTTTCAGAGGAGCAGCTTGATCAGCTCAGAGCCTTACTGACTGAGCATGATTCGGATATGAGAAGTGAAATGAAATTGATATCTGCTAAGCTTGACATGATAGTTTCCACTTTGGATAAATCAGTGAATGCCATGTCATCTGAGCTTCAAAAGATATTTGAAAGACTGGAAGGAATAGTAGATGGATCAAGAGTCTATTTAGATGCTACTGGTCAGTTGAAGAAAGATCTTGATATTGCTGTCGCTCAAGTTGAAGCTTGTCTTGAAAAATTTAAGAAAGACCAAAAAGATGAAATCATGGAAATGATTGGACATTTGAAGAAAATAGTTTACAAGCATGTTTGATTTTGATACCCTATCCTAGGTTGTATCTTAGGATTTCTTGCCTTCTTGCTTTGATAGCATGTATCTAGGAATTATATACTTGAATATGTTACTTTTCTAAGAATGTACTTGAATTGACACATGTAATAAATCTTGCATTGAAATACGATTATCCTTTTATTGCAAATTTGTCTATGAGATCCAATTACCATCTCTATGATTAAATGAACCAACAACCCCGCTCTGATAATTCACCTTATTGCTGATAACAAAAAAGGGGGAGAGAAAATTGTATATGCATAAAAGAAATAAGAATGAAAGAATATAAGGAGTATAAGATTTCAATCTTTTGGCATATCAAAAAGGGGGAGAGAAATTTTGAGATTTATAAATTCTAATCAAGTTGTATCAATCGATTTCAGTTTATTTACATAGGGGAGTTATTTAATGCAAGGGGAGCTTAATAATTTCCTACGTAAAGTTAAATCATCTTGATTGATGTTTATAATAGGACTCATGTATCTTTTTTGATTGCATCAAATTCTCTGTTAGGAAGTTCTAAAGCTTTAACAATGTCTATAATTCTTAATTCAAATGAATTTTTAATGCATATACTCAAAGATTTTGTCATCATCAAAAAGGGAGAGATTGTTAACCCAATTGTTGATTTTGATGATTAACAAAACTATTTGAGTATAACATTTGAAGTTACTAATGATTTTGGTTTAATTTTTCAGTTTATGATATGTTCTATTAATCAAAATCATAAGATAAATTAAGTTCTAGTTTGAATCTAATGTCAAGGTAAGATTGCAGACATTAGAGTCGACACATGGAATCACAGAGTCGACTCCGAAAATGGCACGGACTTAGAGTCGACTCCGGACTGTTAGAGCCGACTCCAACAGAAAAGACAGAACGATGGTTTTTTCGGCCACGACTTAGAGTCGACTCCCGAACTGTTAGAGTCGACTCCAGAAGATTTTTGTGTCGACCCCAGAAAAGTTAGAGACGACTCCAGTTCAAGTGATTTGGGGATTTTCGAACTAGAGCCGACTCCAGAAAAGTTAGAGCCGACTCCAGAATGTCAGACGCGACTCCAGAACTGTCAGAACGACTCTAAACTTTATCTTTATCTTTTTAATCCCAACGACTATTGCTATTTTTGCTTCTAATCCTTCTTACACTTGTTTCTAACGGATAGTTTTAAACTATTTATGGATTAATCGGGATCTATAAGAAGAGGGTTTGCTGCATCTAAAAAAAGTGAGACAAAAAGAAAAGAATAGAGAGAAATCTTAGAAATCCATCAGAAAATCAAAAGAGAAAAGAGGGAAAACTCGTAAGGAAAGATCATACTGATTCCCCAAAAGAAAAAAGAGAGATTCCAAGCTTTTATTGTTCTATTTCGAAGAAATCCCAAGGGAAGAAGCAAGCCCTAGCTCTGTGATCTTCTGAGTCTCAAGAGCACCTTGAAGGAAGATCCACTCAAAAGAAGAAAAGGAGCAAGCCATCAAGATCTGCAAATTAGGCTTTGATTCCTATCTTTTTATTCTTGTTTCATTATTGTATATTTGCTCATAGGAGGAGATGTTTATCTTGTAAAATAAATATTGTTTGCTAGGTCAATCTGGTGATTGATTCAGTTGAGGCTGTTAGCCTTGTGCAAGCATTAGCTTGTGGTGTTAGGTTTTGTGCTGGCGAGCCTTAAAAACCAGCTGGGTTCGTTGTGCACCCGGGAAAACAACAAGTTCGAGTTGTGAGCTTGCAAAACAACTCTGCTGTAATCAGATTGATTATAGTGTGGAACAAAATGTTTAGAGAGGCATTGTCTGGTTGCATGGATGAGCCTTCCAACAAAGCCTCCATGGATACCTGACACCCATGGAATCAGTGTTGATGGAATCATCAAAGTTTACCTTAATTAGTTCAAGAAAAGAGCACAATCCCAACCATGTTAATATAGAATGCACGGAAAAGATGCCGTTTTTCTTAGAATATAAAATTTTCTTTTTTTCTTTGAATGTCAACCTTCTACTTTATCCTCCACAATTAGACCCCTTTCATTAAATCCAACTTGAACTTGATCTAATATGATGCTAACTCGATTAGACCGAACTTGTTATCTATATTTAAAGACTCTTGGGTTGAGTTTAAAAAATTAAACTTGATCTAAATTTTGAATTATGTCTGAATATTATATTTTTCAATCCAGTCTAATCCAAATCCAATCCACTCGACTTATAAACCTAAATTATATAATTCTTATTTTTTTCATTCCAATTATCTTTATGAATTCATTAAATAAGCTCTTATTTATACAATTGTTTTTCCATCTTAATAATTAGATATCTTATCATCTATTTTAACTTAATTATATCTAAATATTTTATTTCATTATTTGTTTTAATGATTTCTTATTTATAATGTCTTTAGATATATCAATAAAATTTTTAAAAATCATAATTCATAAATTAAGGATAAACATTTACTTGGTAGAATTAAATATTTTTAAATAAAAATTTGATTTTAAATTGGTTCTTTTTAATCTTAATTAACTTTTTTAATGGATCTGAAATAATTATTGGATTCTAACTATAAAATAATAGTTAAATGCCTAAGTCAAATGAAACAAGATCTAAATATATTTGGTTTAATTAATTTGGGTTATACTTGTCCTTAAATTAATTCGAATAATACTTAGATTTAAAATTTTTCTATAGGCTGGATTCGATCAATAATTATATCAGATTTCAATCTAAAATCATAATCTAGAGATGAAATTAAGTTGGAGCGAAATTAAACATAACTAACGTAATTTCAGTTACCAGCATGTTGTGAATGAAGCGTGGGTCAAAATGTTGACATTTATAATATCAGGGATCGGCTTCTACATCTATCACTAGTTAGCTAAATTCAATCAAGCTTATCAAATATAAGTCAAGATATGGGTTTGATTTTCATGAACCCTGTTTGATCCAAACTGGAAACAATTTATACCCTATAGTTTACCTGATATATAATATAAATTTTGTATTTATATTTTCCTTGTTTATCATTAACCTTATCGATTGTATTTTGATTTCGCTTCCAATCCCGATTCATCCCCAATCTCTACTTGATAGGGGATTATTTGAAACTGATGTGGCTGATGAAGCCACGTGGGCTATCATGGCAAAAGTAAGTAATCGGCCCCAGCAGCTCCTGTCGGCCTTGGCCTCTCCAGTCATACCAAGGCGGCCCCGACTTTCTCAAGTCAGACCTGCGTCCGCCCCGGCTCTTCCGTGTCGGCCTCAGCAGCCCCTATCAGCCCTGACCTCTCCAGTCATGCCGAGGCAGCCCCAACTTTCTCAAGTCGAACATGCATCCTCCCCAGCTCTTCCGCGTCGGCCCCGACCTCACCAGTCATGCCGAGGCGGCCTCGACTTTCTCATGTCGGACCTGCGTCCGCCCCGGCTCTTCCGCTTCGGCCCCGGCAGCCCCTGTCGACCCTGGCCTCTCCAGTCATGCCGAGGCGGCCCCGACTTCTTCAAGTCAGACCCGCGTCCACCCCGGCAGCCCCTGTCGGTCCTGACCTCTCCAGTCATGCCGAGGCAGCCCCGACTTCCTCAAGTCAGACCTGCGTCTGCCCTGGCTCTTTCGCATCGGCCCCGGTAGCCCCTATCAGCCCCGACCTCCTCAGTCATGCCGAGGCGGCCCCGACTTCCTCAAGTTGGACCTGCATCCACCCCGGCTCTTCCGCATCGGTCTCGCCAGCCCCTATCGGCCCCGACCTCTCCAGCCATGCTGGGGCGGCCCCGGCTCTTCCGCGTCGGCCCCGGCAGCCTCTGTCGGCCCTGACCTCTCCAGTCGTGCCGAGGCGGCCCCGACTTCCTCAAGTCGGACCTGCGTCCACCCCGACTCTTTCGCATCAGCCTCGGCAGTCCCTGTCGGCCCCGACCTCTCCAGCCATGCTGGGGCAGCCCCAACTTCTCTAAGTCGGCCCCGTGTCTGCCAGGGCCATCAATTCTCTAACCCTCACAGACTGACACAGCCAGGTCCGCTTGCCGCCTGACCACGCCATCGATGGGACCAGACCTACTTACCAACTAGTTCCGTTGACCGATAGGACCTGGCCCACCAACCGTCAGTTTTCTCCTCTTCAATGGGAACAGGACCTACCGACCAGCCCAAATTCATGCAACTCCCACGTGTCTCGCAGACATCTCTCCCTCACGGAATTTTATGTGGCTAATATCCATGCAAGTTTCAATTGCCTATAAAAGGGTAAGTCCACTGAAGACTCAGGTATGCGAACTCAAGCCCTCTCTTACCCTATCATTCAGGAGAAACTCCATCCCTCAGAGCCTTCTCTGCCCTAAGGAGCTCTCTCGAGCTCTTCTTCAGCTGTGACCTCGGTTGCTAACTTGGGTCGAAGGGTCCCTACTGGAGCACCCCTACGGTCTCGGGGATTCTTGCAGGTCATCCAACTAGGCGAGGACCCAGCAAGCGACCTGACTTTCCTTCCCTACGCTCAAGTTCGGCGATCGATCGTCATCGGATTGGCGCACCAGGAAGGGAGGAAGAAGGAAGACGCGAACCCTACAAGCATTCCCTCCTCAAGCATTCCCTCCTTTTTCTTCACCAAGCCATGGTGGTGACGTGAGCTCAGGACGCTTCTACCAGTTACCCTGGGGAGCATCCCCCACCAGCTAGGCAGCAGAAAGCTGACCTTCTTACTACTGATCCTTCCACTATTTATTCGCCACCCGACGTAGCTGCCCTAGCTGATCAGCTGGCGGCCCTTACCCAACAAGTCTAAGCCCTCACCGCCATGGTCCATGGACTCCAAGAGCAACAGTCCATGGCTACCCAGCATCAAACCGCTCCCCCTGCTAGTCAACAGTCTGCAAGGGGAGGCTCTCCTCAGCGAGAGGCTGACCATCGCCAGGCTTCCCCTAGGAAGCCCCATCGTGAGCCCCTCAAGAGGCCGCGATCTCCTGACTGTGGCCCAAGAAGTTCCCCCTGGAGCCACGGTACTAGGAGAAACCAACACGGAGGTCTCACCTCCCGCGCCCTTCTCCATCTTCTTCTTCTTCGTCCTTCGAGCCATCCAGGAGGACCCCGGTGATCAGCCGCCAGACGGAGGAGCGCTTGGATGAGTACCATCGGTGGCTGGACAAGCTCGCCAGAAAGATCAACAACCAGCCAGAGGAGGAGTATGACACTCATCCTCCCTACACCCGCCGAATATTGGAGGAGCCCGTACCCTCCAGATTTCATTTTCCTTAGATAGATCCGTACGACGGTACAATGGATCCTCTCGACCACCTCAAGAGTTACAAAGCCATGATGCAAGTCCAAGGGGCTACGGATGCCCTTTTGTGAAAGACTTTCCCTGCCACTCTATGGAAAGCTGCCCGCACCTGGCATACACGTCTGTCCCTCACAGCATCGATTCCTTTCAGGAGCTAGAAAGGGCTTTTTTGGCACATTTCGATGTGTACCGAAGGATCCTGAGGGTCGTTGATAGCCTCTTCTCTGTACGTCAGAAGGAAGGGGAGTCACTTCGAGATTTCGTAGCCCGATTCAAGACCGCCACCCTCAAAGTCTATCATTTGGATGACGCAGTGGCGACGTTAGCTTTGAAGCGGGGACTCCTCCCGTCCTGCTTCACTTTCTCCCTGGATAAGAAGCCCCTCAGCTCCTACTCCGACCTCCTCCTTCAAGCCCAGAAGTACATCCGTACGGATGAGGCCGACCTCACCCGCCGAGAGTCCACAAGAGGGTCCAGCCGTAAGCTTGCCCATCCCAAGCCGAGTGGATCCTCTCGCCCTCGACGGCCCGAGCTGCCCCGCCGATCGGATAACAGGCATCGGAGCCTTGCCCCATGCTCTCCTCGCCCCTCTGGAGAGCGAGCTCACGCCTCTCCTCGCCCCTCACTCTCATATCCTCATGGAGATTGAGGGCGAGCCTTACCTCCAGCGACCTCCTCCCATGAAGAAGGGCCTTCCCTGCGATAAAAGTCGTTATTGCCATTTCCATCGAGACTTGACACCGATAGCTGCTACAGCTTGAAGCGTGCTATCGAGGAGCTCATCCAACGAAGCTACCTCGAGAAGTATGTCCAGAAAGTGCTTCCACCAGTGCCGGCTCTCATGGGACCCCCGCCTACTCAAGCTGCCATCGAAACACCCATACGGAATGGACAGTTGGAATGGTGTCCTGGGGGGAAGCTTTTTCATCCAAGTGGCCGAGAGGGGAGAAGGCACAGGATGATGTAGTCCCCGGGAAGGGGTCAGCAGTTGTAGAAAATATAAATAATGAGGGCATCATTGTCTCAATGATGATCGCCAAGCACCCTGTAAAAAGGATCTTAGTTGATAGGGCAGCTCAGCTGATATCCTTACTTACGATAAATTTGTTCGGATGGGTATATCTGCTAATTCTCTCCAGCCCATAGAGGCTCCCCTAGTTGGATTCACTAGAGACTCGGTAAGGGTCGAGGGTGAAATCTCCCTGCCTGTGACAGTCGGAACTCAACCACGCCAGAGCACAGTCATCATGAAGTTCCTGGTCGTGCAAGTTCCCCTGGCGTACAATGCCATTCTCGGATGACCGAGCCTCAATCTATTGGACGCAGTCATCTCCACTCGATGGCTGCTCGTGCAGTTCCCCACCAGCTGTGGGATTGGAGAAATGCGAGGCAAGGTCAGTCCGGTCCTGCCTTGCTACCATGCAGCGTCAAGCCCTCAAGAGGCCGAGCCAGCCTCGGAAGCACTTGATCCCAGGGAGTCCAGCAAAGGAGGAGAGCCGACCGAGCGACTCCTAACTTTTCCTCTAGGAGACGACCCGACAAGGACTGTGCGTATCGGCGGACTCCTCCCTCCAAAGGACCGTGACCGTCTCCTGGCTTTCTTGTGGGCTAACTCAGACGTGTTTGCCTGATCGGCGTCCGATATGCCCAGCATCCCCAGAGGTGATCACCCATAAGCTTAACATTGACCCAAAGTACCATCCAGTTCACCAAAGGAAGAGAAGCTTTGCTCCCGAGCAGCAAAAGGCCATCGACGAGGAGGTCAACAAGCTGCTTGGCACTGGTCATCCGAGAAGCACACTACCCCAGCTGGCTGGCTAACGTGGTCATGGTGCGGAAGGCAAATGGAAGCTGGAGGATCTGTATCGACTTCACCAACCTGAACAAGGCGTGCCCGAAGGATAGTTTTCCTTTGCCCTGGATCGACCAACTGGTGGACTCCACCTCCGGTCATGAGCTTCTCAGCTTTATGGATGCCTTCTCCGAGTATAACCAAATAAAGATGGACCCAAGTGATGAACAACATACCTCCTTCATGATAGAGAAGGGCATTTATTGCTACAAAGTGATGCCCTTCAGCCTCAAGAATGTGGGGGCAACTTATCAAAGGTCGATGAACAAAGTCTTTCAAGATCAACTAGGCCGAAACATGGAAGTCTATGTGGATGACATGCTGACAAAGAGCGCCCGTGCCTTCGACCATGTCTCTGACCTAGAGGAAACTTTCAACAATCTCCGCCATTTTCAAGTTAAATTGAATCCTAAGAAGTGCGCCTTCGGCATCTCAGCGGGCAAGTTCTTGGGCTTTATGGTGACCCAGAGAGGGATAGAGGCAAACCCAAAGAAGATCAGTGCCATCCTCGACATGAGGCCACCGTCTAGCAAGAAGGAAGTGCAGCGACTCACGGAGAGGGTGGCAGCTTTAAGTCGTTTCCTCTCTAAGTCAGTTGAGAGGTGTCTGCCCTTCTTCAAAGCCCTGTAGAAGGTAAATAGCTTCGAGTGGACAGACAACTATCAGAAAGCCTTTGATGGATTGAAGGCGTTCATGTCCTTCCCGCCGCTCCTGTCAAAGACAAAGGATGGGGAAAGTCTTTTCCTCTATCTTGCTGCCTCTCCGAAAGCTGTTAGCTCCATTCTGGTACGCCTCGATGCTGACGGGACCCAGAGACCTGTCTACTATGTGAGCAAAGTGCTTCACGATGCAGAAGTAAGGTATTCCAAGACGGAAAAGATCATCTTTGCTCTGATCATTTTTGCCTGGCGTCTCTGCCCATATTTTTAAGCTCATCCTATTGTGGTACTCATGGACCAGCCCCTCCGAGCCATCCTGGCTCATCCAGACACTTCAGGCCGACTTGCTAAATGGGCTATCAAGTTGGGAGAGTTTGACCTCTCTTTCTAGGCACGGCCGGCTCTGAAGTCCCAAGTCCTGGCCAACTTTCTGGTTGAGTGCACTTGGGCAGAAGAGCCAACCGAGGAGGTTCCCATGAAGCAGCCCGATGTCGAGCCGGATGACGGCGGGGAGTCCTGGATCCTTCACCTGGATGGCACTTCGAACTCCCAAGGAAGTGGCACTGGCCTCATCCTCGCGGGCCTGGGCAGAGAGAAGGTGGAGTGTGCCCTTCAATTTCTATTCGAAGCCACGAATAATCAGGCTGAGTACGAAGCGTTACTAGCGGGGTTGAGACTGGCCCAGGAATTTGAAGTGAGGCTCCTCAGAGCTTTCACCGATTCACAACTCGTCTCTGAGCAAATCAACGGAGAGTACAAGGTGCGTGACCCCACTATGGCCCGATATCTAGGCAAGGTTCGACTTTTGGTCTCTCCGCTAACTTATTTCAGCATCAACTATATACCTCGGAGCGAGAACGCCAAGACCGACACCCTTTTTTGGTTGGCCACCTCCACTGATGGCATCACCAGGGATGCCTACATCGAGCATCTGGAGAGGCTCAGCATATAAGACAAAGAAGAAGTCCTCCCGCTCACCCAAGAGCCGACTTGGATGGATGCTTACATCCGGTACCTCACAAACGACACTCTCCCTGACGACCATGATGAAGCTAGGCTGCTCAAATGGAGAGCGTCCAAATTCATCCTCCTGAACGGGCATCTGTACAGGAGGTCATTCTCCTACCCCTTGCTAAATATGTAGGATATGCCGACACCGATTACATCCTTAGAGAAATTCATGAAGGCATCTGTGGGAACAACTTAGGGGGCAGATCCCTAGCTCAAAAGGCCCTCCGCCAGAGGTACTTTTGGCTCACCATGAGGGAGGACGCTGCCAAGTTAGTCCAAAAGTGTGACGGCTGCTAGCACCACGCACACATCTAGCACCAGCTGTCTGTCCCTTTGAATCCGCTCTAGGCCCCGTGGCCCTTCGCCCAGTGGGGAATGGACATCCTTGGACTATTCCCCCCAGCTTCAGGACAACGGAGATTCTTGCTCGTCGCCATCGACTATTTCACTAAGTGGGTCAAGGTCGAGGCACTGGCTAAGATCACCGAGAGTAAGGTCAAAGCCTTCTTCTAAAAGTCAATTATATGCCGCTTTGGCCTACCTCACACTCTCGTTACCAACAATGGCCGCCAGTTCAACAACGCCATATTCAAAACCTTCTGTGACGAACTGGGCATCCACCACCAATTCACCTCCATCGGCCATCCGCAGACAAATGGGGAATCCGAGGTCATGAACCGCACCATCCTTAGAGGACTCAGAACTCGGCTGGATGGATCCAAGGGCCGGTGGATAGAAGAGCTTTCTAGTGTGCTATGGGCTTACCATACGACCCCAAGGGCCTCGACGGGTGGATTCCCTTTAGTCTCGTCTTCGGGTCCGAGGCAGTCATCCCCGTCGAGATCGGCCTACCAAGCCTATGCGTGGAGTCTTACAACGAATAAGACAACTCCGTCCTGATAAGAGCCAACCTCGACTTCCTCGATGAAGTACACGATCGAGCACGACTGCGTATGGCAACTTTCCGCCAGCGGGCGGCCAAGTACTACAATGCCCGGGTCCATCCCAAAGTATTCCGTCCTGGAGATCTGGTTCTGAGGAAGGCTGAGGTGTCCAAGCCTGCGGAGGGAGGCAAACTGTCCGCCAATTGAGAAGGTCCTTACCGAGTCGCCGAGACGTTCCACCATGAGGCGTACCGAATCGAAGAACTCAACGGCCGACCCATTCCGCGCACCTAGAATGTGGACAACCTTCGCCGATATTATCAATAATGTACCACCTTATATCATGAGCAATAAAAGACCTCCTTCAGCACCATGGCTGATTCTTTCTCGCATTCAAGGATCAGATCTCACAAAAGGAGCTCGCCGGCATCACGGCCCACGGGACACCACTCGGCCCCAGCACGATGGTGCCTCCAAGTGGTTCAAGACCCTAAAGGCTCTGTACCCAGTCGAGTTACCCCTCGGATGGCACACAAACCTCTGAGGTGGTTCAAAAGGAGCTCATCGGCATCATGGTCCATGGAACACCACCGGCCCCGGCACGGCGATGCCCCCGAGTGGTTCAAGACCCTAAAGGCTTTATACCCGATCGAGTCTCTCCTCAGGTGGCACACAAACCCCCGAGATGGTTCAAAAGGAGCTCGCTGGCATCATGGACCACGGGACACCACTCGGGCCTGGCACAACGGTGCCTCCCAGTGGTTCAAGACCCTAAAGGCTCTATACCCGATCGAGTTGCCCCTCAGGTGGCACACAAACCCTCGGGATGGTTCAAAAGGAGCTTGTCAGCATCACGTCCCATGGGACACCACTCGGCCCTGGCATGGCGGTGCCCCCGAGTGGTTCAAGACCCTAAAGGCTCTGTACCCGATCGAGTCACCCCTCGGGCGGCACACAAACCCCCAAGGCAGTTCAAAAGGAGATCGCTGGCATCATGGCCCATGGGACATCATTCGGCCCTGGCACGATGGTGCTTCCGAGTGGTTCAAGACCCTAAAGGTTCTGTACCTGGTCGAGTCGCCCCTCGGGCGGCATACAAACTCCCGAGGCGGTTCAAAAGCTCATCGGCATCACGGCCCATGAGACACTACTCGGCCTCGGCACGGTGGTGCCTCTAAGTGGTTCAAGACCCTAAAGGCTCTATACTCGGTCGAGTCACCCTTCAAACGGCACACAAACCCTCGAGACGGTTCAAAATCAGGCTTGACGGCACTATGACTAACGAGGCATTGCTCGATTCTGCGCCATCCCCAACAGACCCTATCCGCCAGAATCGCCTTCGGAGTCAACCTTTGAGGCGTCTCCATGAGTTTAACAAACTTCGGAATCAACCTCCGAGGCGTCTCCATGAGTTTAACAGCTTTGCGCCCATTCAAGCTATTTCCCTAAGTTCGTACGCAAGTTCCTAAGATACTCTCAAAAGCCGCTCAGGTTTGCCCGGTTTTCCTTCACAGCCAGCGACTAACTGTTCTACTTAGCCGGTTGGGGACCTGATGGATCGTAAGCCTAGCTAGCAGCATGGGTCTTCGCGGACTTGTTCAATCACCATCAAGACTAAGTACACAAGACCACTACAGAAAAGTAAGGCGGCAAGGAAAAACAGACAAGGCACAGAGGATGTTCTGAAGGAAAAGTCCTTTTCATTAATGATATTTAACAAAGTTACAAAATCTGACTCGAAGTCAGTTACAAAAGAGAAAAATGTGAAATGCAGAAAAAGGGAAAATACAAAGTATCTCAGGGCCCACTCGGCCCTGGCTCTTCCCCGGCCTCCTCCTCCTTCGTCGGTTCTTCGCCGCCAAGATCCCTGGGCTGGATCTCTTCAAGTTTGGAGCTGTTAATGATGAAGGCCGCAGACACTTTCACCTTGCAAAGGTCGAAGCCCTTCGCATAGGCATCAAGGCTAGCCTCGACGAATTCCTGCTCAAACTCCGGTGAAGCTTTGTAGTTGGTGACGACGTTATTGGCTTTGGCCTTAGCCTCCCTAGCTTGCGCCTTGGCCTCCCTGGCTCGCTGTTGGGGAGTTTGTTGAAAAATTATATGCCCCAATCTTATTGATTTTGATGATTACCAAAAGTCATGAGTATATTAAAAGATGTAATGAGTTTATTTACATGAGCAATGAATTTATTTAGAACAATGTATGAGAATGTTAAAGTATAACTTTAATCAATTTGAAAGTAACTTCAAGCTCCTTGTTTAATCTTTCAAAAAGAAATTTTATACTTCATATGATAATCAATGAGTTTTTGGAACATTTCTTGAATTGATTCTTAATGTCAATTTTATTATATTCAAGTCAAAATAATGATTTAAAATGAATCTGGAACGAATTTAAAGTCAATCAGAAAACTTTCTGATTTTTGATACGTTCCGGAGCCGACTCTTGAGTTTCAGAGTCGACTCCACTCAGAGTACAGAAATGACTGTCTGTCTCGAGTCGACCCATGCAATTTCTTGAGTCGACCCCCGATTCTGTCGAGCCGACTCCATGACTGTGCGAGTCGACTCCGCTCAGACACCAGAGGTGTATTTTTCTGAGCACTTCGCGAGTCGACCCCCAACTTTTCATGAGTCGACCCCCGACTGTCAGGAGTCGACACTTCATTTTTGATGAGTCGACCCTTTGACTTTCTGAACATTTCTATTTTTGGTATCACGACCTCGAGCCGACTCGGGGAAAGCATGAGTCGACTCCAGCAAATCTAGGCAAAATTTTTCCGAATGCCAACTCAGCGTCAACGGTAAGATTTTTGATTAACGGCTATTTTTCTTTGTTTCTAACGGCTATATTTTTGCAGAATCTATAAATAGAGAAGACGTTTTCAAATCAAATATATACAAACAGAGAGATATTCATTTCAAGAGAAAAGAAAAGAAAAATTGGAAAAACAGAGCTTCATTTGAAAAAATCCGTGATTCAAAATAGAGTGAAAGCAAGAGTGTGAAATCAAAGGAAGCTCCTTCTGTGTTCAAGCTCAACAATCCAAGGTAGCTTCAGAAGAAAATCCAAGAGCTATTCAAGAGCATCTTAAGTGATTTTCAACACTCAAAGAAAAGAGGAAAAGCTCAAATTAACTCCAACATACATTCCGTGAAGAATCCGAGCTGAGGCCCGATTCTACACTTCAAAGGAATTGAGGAAAAGAAGAAAAGAAGAAAAGCTCAAAGCCAACCAACTGCAAATCAGGCTTTCATAAACTTTATTCTTATATTTGTTTATCTGCTCATTGAGGAGCTTTGTAACTAAAAAACAATACTTCTATTCTTTGTGTCTAGTTCAATCTGGGGGATTGAACTAGTTGAGGTAGTCTTACCTCGGTACAAGCTTGGTAAAGCTTGGGTTAGGGTTTTTGTGCTGGTGAGCCCTTGAAAACCAGCTGGGTTCGTTGTGATCCCGGGAAAACAACAAGTTTGAGTTGTGAGCTTGTAAAACAACTCTGCTGTAATCAAGGAAGATTATAGTGTGGACCCAAGTGAATCTTGGGAGTGGACGTAGGTGTTGGATACACCGAACCACTATAAAATCTTTGTGTTTGCCGTGCTTTCATTGACTCTTTCTCTATCTCTGTTTTATTCACTGCACTTTGTATTTGCATTGCTATTGCCTTCATTCTTCTTAAGCAAACATTTTTAAAAGGCTAATTTTTAAAGAACCCAATTCACCCCCCCCTCTTGGGTTGTCATCTGGGCCAACACTCGTGCTTCGGCCTCCCAGGCCTGGCTCTCAGCCTCTTTAGCATGGGTGTTGGCATCATGAGCATGGGCCACCACCCTGGCCCGCTCATGGCTCGCTTCGGTCGCCGCCGTTTCGGCTGCAACGACCCTCTGCATCACGGCTCAGACCTCGTCCGTCGCCGCTTCAACTCGGCCCTCTGAATGTTGGAGCTGGTGGGTCAGGTCCTCTATTCTTTTGCCAGCCGCCTCCAGCCTGGCCGATACTAGGGCCAGTTTGGTCTCGGCCGCGGAAGCTCAGCCGCCTTCGATCTTGGCCTGGCTCTCCGCCCCTTTTATTCGGCCGCCTAGGTCCTCCTCCCGGGCCTTGGCCCCCTCCTGCTGCCGAGTAAGCTTCTCGGACAGCGCCAAGCTCTATTTTTGTACTTATCGGCCCGCCCCATGGTGCGTGAGAGCACCTCCCCCGAGTGGGTCATCGCCGCACGGAGGGCAAGGGCCCCGTTGCCCAGCTGTGCCAAGGGAGTTCGTCAACCACAAATCGACCAAGACATATCAAAAGGAAACTAGGTTCGAAGAATTACCTGGAGCACGGACACCAGCACCATGTCGAGGATTGCGGCGTGGGACTGCTGCCACATCTCCTCGTCAATCTTCGAAGACCACGCCCTTGACAAGAGGATGGCGGCCTGCCCAGCATCCATTCAGCCTCATACAAGTTCTCCTCGTACAGGAGATCCTTGTAGGTAGGGATCTGGCAGGACAAAAGGTGGCGGAAGAGCTCCCCGTCCCTATCGCTCACGGCCGAATTTTCATTAGGGCTGACATCCGGTTCCCTCCAGTCGGTCCTCACTCCCTCCACATGGGCAAAAAAATATCGGAATTTTCATCCCCTGATTTTGGATGGAAGACCTAGGGAAAGGGCCCTACCCGGCCTAGCGATAAACACCCACCAGGCCCCCTCACCTTGGCGGCAGAGCTTGTAAAAGGCTCGGAACAAAGACTAACTGGCTGCGGAGCCCTGGAAATAACAAAGAATGATGAAGGCATAGAAGATCCGAATCGAGTTCGGAGTCAACTGTGCGAGTACTAACCTATACCTATTTAGCAGGTCCAGGAAAAAGGGGTGGAAGGGGAGCCGCATCCCACACCAAAAGAACTCCTCGTACATAGTGACCCGACCCGGAAGGATGGAGCTCACTCTGTCCTTGGGTCCTGGCATGGACAAATGGATAAAGTTGGGGACCCTATACATGACCCTAAGGGCCTCTACCTCTTCGGGGGTCATAGTGGAGGCAATCCCCCCAGCCCTGCTGGATCAAGACTAGCCGCCGGAGGAGGTACCGAACACTGGGAGGAAGAAGGAACTGCTCTCATCGGGGAGGTTTGAGCAGATGGTTGGTTGCTCGCCACCGGTCGGTCGCGGATGGTGATTCCACCTAACAGCTAGGGCGCTCGGCTGACTGATGAGGTATGGTCCTCCTCAGCGGGCGGGGACGACTCTACCACTGGTCTCTTACCCTCTCTAATGGTCCTACGATCCATAGGTCAAGGATGAAGAGGTGAAAGATGGAAACTGACCTGAAGTTTAAGGGGAAGGTGAAGGCGGAAGGTCTCAGGTTGCAGAGGAGCTCAAGGAAGAAGAAAGCAGGGAAAGCAATTGTAGTGTAAAGCTCTCCCCCGAGCCCACAGAGTGCTTTTATACCCCAACTTCAAATTGCATCACCCGAGGACTCGCCGCGTGGTCCTCATCTATTGCGCCAAGTGTTCAGACGTCGGCCATCTCACCCACGCCCGAGGCACGCCGCCTCGGTTCAGCCGAGGAGCAGGATCCCCGGCCAATGATGGAGCATGAAAAATGGAGAGACAATGATGGTGCCCACCTTTTTCCCATTCTTTGAGAGGCGCCCCGAGCCAATGATGGTGCATGAAAAATGGAGAGACAATGATGGCGCCCACCTTTTTCCTATTCTTCGAGAGGCACCCCCTACCGCATGATTACGGAAGATTTTCAAAGCGACATCGCCTTGGAAGAGCGCACCAGCTCACCCGCCATTAAAAGTACCCATAACTGACAATCATTTTTTGAATTTTTGCACCCCTTTCACCCAAAGAACAATGGGCACGTGGTCCTTCGCGCTCAAGAGCGGGAGGGCATCTGATGTAGCTGATGAAGCCACGTGGGCTATCATGGCAAAAGTAAGTAATCGGCCCCGGCAGCTCCTATCGGCCCCGACCTCTCTAGTCATGCCGAGGCGGCCCCGACTTTCTCAAGTCAGACCTGCGTCCACCCCGGCTCTTCTGCGTCGGTCCTGGCAGCCCTTGTCGGCCCCGACCTCTCCAGTCATGCCGAGGCAGCCCCGACTTCCTTAAGTCGGACCTGCATCCGCCCCGGCTCTTCCGCGTCAGCCCCGGCAGCCCCTCTCAGCCCCGACCTCTCCAGTAATGC
This sequence comes from Calamus simplicifolius, assembly GCA_900491605.1. Lineage (NCBI taxonomy): Eukaryota > Viridiplantae > Streptophyta > Magnoliopsida > Arecales > Arecaceae > Calamus > Calamus simplicifolius. Next base: position 199,244 of record UESW01002011.1, on the reverse strand, counting down.
CGAGGCGGCACCGACTTCCTCAAGTTGGACCTGCGTCTGCCCCAGCTCTTCCGCATCGGCCCCGGCAACCTTTGTCGGCCCCGACCTCTCCAGTCATGCTGAGGCAGCCCCAACTTCTTCAAGTTGGACCTGCGTCCACCCCAGCTCTTCCGCATCGGCCCCGAAAGCCCCTATCAGCCCCGACCTCTCTAGTCATGCCGAGGTGGCATCAACTTCCTCAAGTCAGACCTGCGTCCGCCCCGGCTCTTCCGTATCGGCCTCAGCAGCCCCTGTCGGCCCCAACCTCTCCAGTCATGCCGAGGCGGCCCCGACTTCCTCAAGTTGGACCTGCGTTTACCCCGGCTCTTCCGCGTCGGCCTCGGTAGACCATGTCGGCCCCGACCTCTCTAGTCATGCCGAGGCAGCCCCGACTTCCTCAAGTTGGACCTACGTCTGCCCCGGCTCTTCCGCATCGGCCCCGGCAGCCCCAGTCGGCCTCGACCTCTCCAGTCATGTCGAGGTGGCCCCGACATCCTCAAGTTGGACCTACGTCCACCCTAGCTCTTCCGCATCGGCCCCGACAGCCCCTATCAGCCCTGACCTCTCCAGCCATGATGGGGCAGCCCGGACTTCTCCAAGTCGGTCCCGCATCTGCTAGGGCCATCAATTCTCTAACCTGCACAGACTAACACAGCCAGGTCCACCTGCCGCCTGATCACGCCGTCGATGGGACCAAGCCTACCTACCAACTGGTTCTGTCGATCGATTGGACCTGGCCCACCAACCGCCAGTTTCTCCCTCTCCGATGGGACAAGACCTACTGACCAGTCCAAATTCATGCAACTTTCACGTGTCTCACAGACTTCTCTCTCTCACAGAATTTTATGTGACTAATATTCATGCAAGTTTCAATTGCCTATAAAAGGGTAAGTCCACTGAAGACTCAAGTATGCGAACTCAAGCCCTCTCTTACCCTATCAATCCAGAGAAACTCCATCCCTCGGAGCCTTCTCTGCCCTAAGGAGCTCTCTCAAGCTCTCGTTCAGTTGTGACCTCGGTTGCTAACTTGGGCATCGGAGGGTCCCTACCAGAGCACCCCTCCGGTCTCAGGACTTCTTGCAGGTCATCCAGCTAGGCGAGGACCCAGCAAGCGATCAGACTTTCCTTCCCTATGCTCAAGTCCGGCGATCGAGCGTCATCAAAAACCACATGGTCTAGTAGACACTCCCTACAAACACAAGAACATAATGCCTCCAAAAATGTTATAAGAGCCATTTTGGTGTTGCTAATTTTTTGCTCCATTTCGGCCTCCTTGAAACTTAATTTGAACAATGACAAACCTAATGGTTTATAACTTGTTAAGTAGAACCGTGTTCCAAACCTCGACCAAGTTCTCTATTTTGACCATGAATGAGTCTCATTAAATCTATGGCCTCATCAAGGCTTAACTAATCCAAAGTATGAAAAAATATAATTGCTGACCCTCATGAACTCCACGCAAAAAATAAATGGGACAATTTAAGGCCTATATCCAAGACCAAATCGACACGGCTTGAGAACTATTGATGCCAAATCACCTTTCTCGATCATCCACAAGCGTCCGATCATCTTTCTCCAATGAGCCTAGGATCTTTCGGTGGGCTCCGCTCTGGTTGGGATCCTATAATAAGTCCCGAGGGTCAGTGATTTTGATGGAAACCCTCCGACGCTCAAGTAAGTGGTTTGGATAACAACTATATATTAGGGAGAGCTCGAGAGTTCAAAGAAAGGAACTCTGTATGAGTGTCTAAGTGTTCATACCTGATCGGGGGTTCCTCTTATCCATTTTGTTGGTGTTTGTGAGACTTGAGGTTAACCACCTGTCAGAGCATGCACGACAAGGGCAATGACAGGGGGGCCTGCCTCTTCGTGGCACATCAGGGCTAGCAGGTCATGTCCCGTCTAGTGAGGGTGGCCGCAGTTGGTTGATGGGCCAGGTTCCATTAGGCATGGGAGGCCACTGCAGGTTGTTGCAGGGCAAGGGCAGTTGTTTGCCAGACACATCTCATACATCGCACGTCTGTTGTCCTATTCTAAATCGTCCGAAAGTGATGAGTGGTGGAGCTAGGTATGTGAGTCCCTTAATGAACCCCATATAGGTGGCCGCTGGGGCACTGCCCAGGTGGTCGCTAAGACTGACCCGAGGTCATGGAAGGTAGTAGGAGCGTAGCCCGGGTGGCCGAATGGATCAGAGTCCTACCCAGATAGCAGACTTAAGGTGCTTCTACTTCACACACATAGCTCTGGGTTCATACATTAGGGTCGGTGTTGCTAGTTTCCATCAGAAGTGGTAGGCCCCCGACATCTGAGTGCATAATCGGGCTAACTTTGGGGCTGAAGATCTTGTTCTTGTGAAAAGGATGAAGAGAGTGGGGGCTCCCGATGCCGTCGTGGGTCCCATGTATCCACACGCCATGCCATAATTCGACAGCTGAGTTTCTGGCCCACGGTGGGTGGAATTCAATCCTTGGGGGCATACTTTGAGGCCTGCATACGATTGCCTAACTGCTCTATGCGGGGCAGCGGGTGAACCGGCCGATGTTGACGGATGTTGAGTAGGAGAGGCTGAGTCCAGAGGTCGAACAGAAAGAGGCCGAGTCTAGAGGTCGAGTATGAAGGCTAAGTGGGAAGAGGCTGACTCCAGGGTCTGAGTCCGAAGGCCGAACAGAAAGAGGCCGACTCTGGAGGCCATGTCTGGAGGTTAATCGGGAAGAGGCCGACTCCAGGGGCCAAGTCTGGAGGCTAAACAAAAGAGGCCGACTTTGGAGGTCGAGGCCGACTAGGGGCTAAATAGGAAGAGGCCGAGTTTGGAGGCTAAGTAGGAAGAGGCCGACTCTAGAGGCTGAGTCCGAAGGCTAAGCAGAAAGAGGCCAACTCTATGGGCCAAGGCCGACTGGGGGTCTGATCCAGATGCAATTACCATTGTCTATGGGGTTTATTGGCTCCATCAAATGCCCCCTACACTCCTAAGCTTGTGTGAATGCGTGCTTTGCATCTACCAAGCGAAAGGATTGTAGAACTCTTTATCTTTTCACTTGTCTTTGCCTACTGGTTTCGGCTCCGATTCCTTCCTAATGGAGGGATCTTTTTCTTTTCGCACTGCTTTCGACACTAATAATTTTGGTCCATTCTTGTGTGGGCTTGTGAGCGCATTTGCATGCCCAAAAGTTTTAAGCAAGGTCAAAGGTAGATTGGTTACCTTTGGGGGGTGGCTGGGAGCATCCAGTAATCTCCTCCCAACTCAGAGTCAGGAGGTGAGCGCCTATCACATGTGAGTTGGGAAGTTGATCTCTTTCAACAGGTCAGCCGGTAAGGTAGAGTGGAGGCCGCTAAGGTAGAGTTAAGGCCTTTGAGGCAGAGTGAGGCCACTGAGGCAGAGTGAAAGCATAGCCTAGGTGGCCGAACGGGTCAGAGTCCTACCTGAGAGACTGGTCAAAGAAGATAACCTGGGGGTTGCTGAGTTCGGCTTGGGGGTTTTTGAGCCTACCCAAGGGTTGACTCGCAGGTTGTTGAGACCGACTCAAGAACCTTTTGAAATCGACTCGAGAGTTTTTGGGCCTGCCCAAGGGTTGACTCGAGGGCTGCTTAGATCTGGTCGAGAGCCTTTTGGAACCGACTCGGAGGTTTCTGGGCTTACTCGAGGGTTGACTCAAGGGCCGCTGAGACCTGCTCGAGAGACTTTTGGAACCAACTCGGGGTTTCTAGGCCTACCCAAGGGTTGACTCGAGGGCCGTTGAGACCTGCTCGAGAGCCTTTTGGATATGACTCAGGGGTTTTTGGGCCTGCTCGAGGGTTGAGTCAAGGGCCGCTGAGGCCTGATCGAGAGCCTTTTGGAATCGACTCAAAGGTTTCTGGGCCTGCCCGAGGGTTGACTCGAGAGCTACTGAGACCTGGTCGAGAGCCTTTTGGAACTGACTTGGGGTTTTCTTGGCCTACCCAAGGGTTAACTCGAGGGCTGCTGAGACCTACTCAAGAACCTTTTGGAACTGACTCAGAGGTTTTTGGGCTTGCCCAAGGGTTGACTCGAGGACCGCTGAGACCTGCTCGAGAGCTTTTTGGAATCGACTCGAAGGTTTTTGGATCTATCCAAGGGTTGACTTGAGGGCCGCTAAGACTTACTCGAAAGCCTTTTGAAACTGACTCAAGGGTTTCTGGGCCTGCCCAAGGGTTGAGAGTATGATCTTCAGCTAGTGAAGCGAGTTGAATGATGAGACAGAGTATTTGAAGCTACTTTTGTTCTCATCAACTAGCCACCTCCATCGTTGATAATGTCTGTGGAGGTTGCCCGCGTTCCAGACCTAAGGGATGGGTCTCCTGTTGAGCTTCTTGGATCGATATGCTTTTTGGTGAAGTGCTTTGGTGACTCGATAGGGTCCTTCCCAGCTTAGGAAAAGTTTGCTCCCCTCCATTTATTTGGAGATCTCCGTTCTCCTGGGGATTAAGTTCCTGGGACAGAATGTTCGCAGATGTTATAAGACTTTGCAACTTATTGGTGAAATGTTGCTTTTATTTGCACTTGGGAAATTGGGCCCAAGTGTCGGACTCTCATCCCACGAAGCTTGAGATCGAGGTTCTCACTATTTCCATCACGATAGCCATTATTCTATCTCGTCTAGCAAGGTGAGTCCTTTCGAACTCCGATCTGTTGGCGACTAATCGGGTGACATGCGGCCAAATTGGGAATCAGGGAACACGGGCTGATGGACCTCAATTCCATAGAGTTCCTCCCATTAATGCCTTCTATTCCCTGCTCGATGGCTTTAAAGAGGGGAAGGACTGGTGTCACCTGCATCCACACGGGTCTTTGGTACTCCGTCTTCTTGTCCTTTTGTCTCTTTCACACTCTTTTTGCTTTTGCACGTAGTGATGGAGGGAATAACAGAGTTTTGTGGGATATGTTTTCCGATTGTAACTCCAGCTGATGGTGGCTCAGAAGGAGAGGAAGAAGACCCTTGAGGGCTCTCCGTCTCTCCTTTCCTGACGGAGAAGATGGAAAAGATGCCAGCTTCGAGAGAGGAGCGGGCTTCAAAAGGCACGGCATGGCTGCTGCACATATTGGAGATGAAAGTTGGTAGCCTCAGGAACAAAGCTCCTCAAAAGAAGAAGAAGAAGGCTTTCTAAGAACCATCTTCTTCTGACAGAAAAGATTGAAGAAATGCCGGCCTCGAAGGAGAAGTGGTCTTCAAAAGGCACAGCGTGGCTTAGTCAGATCCTGGATCTTGACGCTGTGACTTGGCTGCTTATGACTCAGAAGAAGGAGAGAAAGAAGAACCCTCGGAAGCTCCTCGCTTCTCCCTTTCTAACGGAGAAGATGGAAAAGATGCCAGCTCTGAGAGAGAACCAGTCTTCAAAAGGCACAGCATGGTTTAGTCAAATCCAAGATCTTGATGCTGTGACCTCGGCTGATTGGAGCCTAGTCATCCTCAAGATGTTTTGTTGGTTGCGGGCGACTTTTTGTCTGTAGAAAATTTCCTTTTGTACCTCTTGTTCTTCAGTGCACTCGTAACTCTTATGTAATAAGGACTTTTAATGAATGAAAATAGTCTTTTTTATTCTCAGTTGTGAGTTGCCCCGGTCCTCTTTGATTGATATAAAGCCTGGGGTGAAAGCCTGTCAACTATGAGTTGAGGAGTCGATCTCTCCCAACTATAAGTTGATCGGGTCTCCTTTGTTTGAGATGAATCTTGAAAGTGAAAGCCCATAAACTGTGAGTTGACTGGGTGACGAAGGGCGGCACGCTTGGAGCTCCTTCGTGTAATATCTTGGGGGGGGTGGGGGAATTTGTCTCCTTCCGCTAATTTAAATGCCTCAGCATATCAATGACCCACCCTCCAGGGAATCATATCGAATTAGGGTGAGAGGTGCTGGTACCCTAGCTTGGGCTCCCTCTCATGTCGCCGTCCATAGAAGGGGGGACCATTTGGACGGTGAGTGGGAGGTCGAGGCCACCTGGGGGCATCACGATAGTGGTGCCCCTACTGGTGACACTACTACAGAAATTTAATTAGACTACGTCTAAAAAATGTAGTCTTTATATATAGACTATGGTTAAAAGTATTTTAAAAAATGTAGTCTTTTTGAGTGTAGTCTTAAAAATTTGAGCGTAGTTAAAAGTCCCTGGTTTAGACTATGTTTTTAGACGTAGTTAAAAGTAAAAAAAGCCATAGTCTTTAAATATATTTAGACTACATTTTTATCAGAAATTATAGTTAAAAGTCAAAAAAATGTAGTCTTTATATACATTTAGACTACATTTTTATCAGAAATTATAGTTAAAGGTCAAAAATCATAGTCTTTCAATACATTTAGACTACGTTTTTTATCAGAAACTGTAGTTAAACCACAAAAAAATGAAGTCTTTAAATACATTTAGACTACGTTTTCATCAGAAAATGTAGCCTATTATGTACATTTAGACTACGTTTTGATATTGAAAACGTAGTATAATATCTAATCCTGTCATACAAACATATACTTTCAATTCCAAAAAATTCTAAAAATATTGAATTGAAATATCCAATACTGTCATATAAATATCCAATACTGTCATCATACAAACATATTTCAAAAAATCTCAAATACATTGAATTAAAATATCCAATTTTCTTCAAAACATTTTTAATATCAAATACATTTAGTGCCAATTTTCTTCAAATGAAACCTTGCAAGTACTCGACCCATTCTCCACGCATAATGTTGATCTCTTCTTGTTTATAAGTTTTCTTCTCAGCAAACTATATATACACATAAGTTACTCAGAAAAGAGCACTAAATGACACATGACATAAAAATCTAAAACCATAAAAAGTACTACTTATATATATGAATCATATATGCAATAATAACATACCTTTTCATCAGTTGAAATGATATGATTCTTAATGATCTCTTTCATATACATGATGACATAATAGCCATATTCAACACCTGATGATTTCTTAGGACACTTGAAAGATGAATTTAAAAGTTTTTATAAGACTTAAACAAATAAGATCTAATTTTATAAATTATAAAAAAGAATGTGCAAGTCAATATACCTGAACTGACTCCCAAGTAAGTATTTTTCTTGCAACTCGTTCAGCTTTAGCATTGTATATTTTGAGTGCACTGATATAGCAAAGTATAATAATAGTGTGAGACTAAAATGATATAACCCAGATAAATTACTATAAAATTAAAAAGAAATAAATACTTACGTATTAATAACACCTTTCAATTCTTTTCTAATTGAATGTCGAATAGAATCACAAAAATATACTGTCCCCATGAGGGTCAATAACCACTAAGGACCAGTGATTCCTTCATAAACATAATAACAATAATTAACATAATATCAAAAGTATCAATTTTCATTAAAAAACTACTTACCCAGAGTTATAAGGAGCTAGAAATAATTGATCCATATTACAATGCTCTAATCTTTTAGCAATAAAATCTGATCGTACTCCAGCTAATTCAGAGTGTATAGAGATCTGTGCAGGGTCTACGAAGCCATACATATTGAGTAGTTTTGATTTATTGAGTTGGTTGTACAAATAGCTACACAAATTAAATTATTCAATCCCACGGTTATTATTAGAAACTTGTAACATCTAGTGATTGCATATGAAACGCAAAAAATAAAAAAATATCTTATTACCTCATATATATATAGCACAATTCAACTACAACTAATCTCCTCCATTAAGCAAAAGTTATCGATATCTTCCCGAATAATATAACAGATCCATTAATGATCAAAGACACCAACATCCAATACCACAGTTATTGTATTTGTATCTCCTAAACTTTTTGCAATATGATTCTTTAAATATGACAAACTCCATGGACCCTTTTCTTTGCTTTTTATCTGTAACTTTTGTGGCCGAACAATTTTAGCCTGTTAATAATAATAAAATTCAATTCACAAATGCTATATAGTAAATAGATTATCAATATAAATTAATCACAAATTTATGGATAAGTTAAGAAGTTTCAGATACCTTGACTGGATCATCAATAACTAATGATTGAGGCCATGAACCAACAAAATCTTTAACTTTCACAGGATCATCACCAATTATTATTGGAAGGAGAGCATCATCGTCAAAACAAGCATCAATAGATACACAATAATTATGAATACCCAAAGGAACTCCATGTACAGTATAGAGCTTGGTGCTACATTCTCAATCACTGTACCATATCCAATTATATTATCAATAGATCCTATTGCCAATTTGCATGGTTTTTCCTTCAAAGCAATAACATTAAAAAATATAAGTACTATGAATTTAAATAAAATGCTACAAATATAAGTAAATATTAACATACATTTTGCATGTTTCTTTATCCAATGGTAACTAATTCTATACTTGCATAATTTTGTGTATCAGAATTAGCAACAGTTTTATTTGGATGTGGTTTTTTAACTGAGCAGCAGCTACCTTTCTCTGAAACATATTGATGAGCACTTGCAGCAATTTTTGAAATTTCTCTCAACTTTCTATTTTCTTTATGAAGTTGATGTAGTTGATCAAGTAATGATTTTCTTTCCTCAGCATCTTGTCTTTGTTGTTGATTCAGTTTTTTTTGTTCTTCTAACAATTGTTCTAAGATTTTGCTTATTTTCATTCTTCTCAGAAGATTGAAATAGATTTTAGGGGTAACCATACCTCCAACACCCCTTACTCGACCACCACATTCAGTATTTTTCAATGCAATTCCTAGTATGTCTTTTTGTCCCGATTCTTGTATTGATCCATCTTTCACCTTCATTGTATATTTATCCTGATATGTAGACAAAACAAACCATACATTAGGAAGTTATAAAAGAATCTATAATTAGCTATTAAATGAACAATAACAGATTTACTTACAATCTTTGTATGACTTCTTGGATGACTTCACTATCAGAACCATCACCTTTTGAATAAACAGCTTTCCATACAACACTTCGTCCAATGTCTTCATCGATGCCCATCTCTTTTTTCTATAATTAATAGACAACGAATATAAGCTTAAAAAATTAGCTAATAACTACTCAACAATGTAGAACTAAATATTCAAAACTTACTATCTTTTCTTCCACATTAACAAATCCATGCCTAGATGAACGATGGCGATACTCATTGCTTTTTGCTCTTTCACTTTGCAACCTACTCCATTCCTGAAATTCTGGAGAACTATACATGCTGACAAAGGCATTCCAAGCATCCTTTTTTATGAATGGATAGTTCTTAGGAGGGTTGTCAAATAAGGGTCGCCTATCCTCCAATGGATTCAAGAATTTTGTCCTCAACTTGAACTTAAATTGTTTCTATTTTGTATAAGCAGATGACAGAATATGTTTCTGTCCTTCAATTGGCACATTATAAGCTTTCTACAAAACATAGAAATACATAAGAGCATACTAACAAAATCAAAATTCAATTAAAATAATTAAGAGAAAACTCACCTTTATTTGCATCCAAATTTTATTTTTCAGTTCTTCAGGAACTAAATGCCAATTTTTGAAATTAATAGGCACAGTGGTTCTGGCTATATCACCTAGATAACTTTGCATTTCTTTATTAACCTTCCCTAAAGATTGTCCTCTTTTATTGTAAGTCACCTCCTTTACTTCTCCATAAGACCTAGCTTTTACTACTCTAGGCATAATTGTTGGACCCCTTTTTCTTTTGACATTTTTTGTGCTTGACGTAGGTTCTTCATTTGCAGTCAGCAACCTGTACAATAAGAGTAAATTATCATTATTTTAATAAAAACCATAATATATAAAAATAAATATAATAAAATAGTAAAAATAAATGAATATACGATTGACAAAGATATTACCATTTCATGTTAATTATTGACAATCCAAGTACCCTACTATCATTCGCACATAAGGTAGATGAGAATCATCCATAATATCAAAAGACTGTATATCAGGCATTGATATGATAACACAATGTTCTAATACTATATCACCTAACTCATCATCATTTGAATAACCATTAAACTTGTGCCTTGAGTTTGAAACTACAATCGATCAAGTTGGATCATTTTCATCTTCTATATAAAGCACTTGCTGGGCATGAGTAGACAAAATAAAAGAATATGACTTATGTCCGATTTTGGTAAGATCGACCAATGTGCATCCATCTTCATCTTCTTTAACTCTACTAGAGATCTCAACCCATTGACACTTAAAAACTACCACCTTCAATTCAATATAATCAAGTTCCCATATATCGTGAAGAACCCCATAAAAGGATATGTTTGAAATTATCGGGTTCTTGTCCTTTGAGCTAGACACTTGCATTGTTTTAGCAGTTAAGGTGACACCACTATTCTGAACACATCTGGTACTATCACGTTTTTTGGTGTGAAATCGAACTTCATTTATAAGATATCCATCATATCTTATCACTTGGGGTTGGGGTCCATGAGATATCTACCTCAGCGTATCAGAAATGACGTTACTGGATTCCTTAATCTCAGATGCAACCTACATTCATTTTTAAGATTCAGCAACATAAATGATAGTTAAGTATAAACAAATCATGATCTCCTAGAAGATACCAAGCACATAGTCATATACCTTTTCATGCAACCAATTTATGAATGTTCGATTATGCTCATCCTGAAGCCACTTTTGTCTCCTTGTTTTATTTTGATTAGCTGCATTCAATTCTTCCATGTATTGCTTGAATGTTAGAACTTATTTAGTTATGACCACATTCTTTAAAAATAAGAACATTTAATGAGACTCAAATAACATGTGATGGGTCTGACTTACTCTACATAGGCTGCAACTTATGTTGTATTTTCCAACATATAAAGATGTGCTTGCTCTAACTCTTTCGCATCAGCTGTAAATACATGAGAACCAGAAAGTGGTTTTCCAATACTATGTTGACCATCACACTCATTTCTCATTGATGGGATCCCAACAGCTTTCATATTTGACAAGTACTCCGAACAATATTCTATAGCTTCTTCAGCAATATAACATTCTACAATGCAACCTTCTGGCCTATTCCGATGGCGTACATATCCTTTTAAGATCTTCATGAATTTTTCAAAAGGATACATCCATCTTAAATAGACTAGTCCGCATAACTGGACTTTGCGTACAAGGTGTACTGTTAAATGAACCATTATGTTAACAAATGAAGGAGGATAATTCTTTTCCATCAGACATAAAGTCTTCATAAGTTCTTCTTATAACAAACTGAGATTGAAAGTATCCATAACTTTGTTGCAAAGTGCATTGAAGAACAAACTTAGTCTAGTTATTGTGGATCTCATGTTCTTATTCAACAATCCTCGTAATGCCAATGGAAGAATTTGTTGGATCAAAGTGTGGTAAGCATGAGATTTTAGGCCATAAAGCTTCAATTCATCCATAGAAACACAATTTCTTAAGTTAGAGTAGTATCCATCTGGAACTTTAAGTGTAGATAACATCTTGCAAAATTTGATTTTCTCAGCCTTAGAAAGTGTGTAACTTGCAGCAGGCAAATATGTCCTTTTTTCACCCACTATTGGCTGTAGCTCACTTCGAATTCCTAGATATACTAGATCTAAATGACTGCTTAGTCCATCCTTTGACTTTTCAGGTATATCAAGAAGGGTTCCCACGATGCTCTCACATACGTTTTTCTCAATATGCATCACATCTAAGACATGACGTACATGAAGAAACTCTCAATATTCAAGATCAAAAAATATTGACCTTTTTTTCCACGCAAGTTTAGACTTTGCCTCTGAAACCTTGTCCTTCTTTTTTGATTTCTCAACATGCACTGTATTTGCTTGCTTTTTTCCATACATATAATTAATATTTCTGGTCTTTTGTAAAATTTCTGTTCCAGTTAAAGGTTTAGGCTCAATATCAAACTCTTGACAACCATTAAATGCCTTTTTTGCTCTTCTATATGGATGCTTTCTGTGCCAAAATCTCCTATAACCTTTGTTGGCCCCTAGATTGATTTTGATGATTCCAATACAATTATGATTAAGTTTATTATGGAAATTAAGATTAATGCAGGGATGTACAAGTGTCATAAAGGTGAGCCTTATCAAGCAAAATTTTATTTGTTACATGGATGCTTGTTTTCTCTTATCTTGAAAATAGCTAATTGATCCATTATTCCCTGGATGATTGCATAACTATGTGAGCTAGCTAGTTAGCTAGCTTATCCTTTTTTTAGCTACCTGGACTTACATGTTAGCTACCTATTTTTACCTGTGTTTATGCTGCCGAATGGTTGGAGAAAACGGCTAGCTTGGGAGCTAGCTTATTTCCTTCCATAGCTAACTTCCTCCTCTTGCGAGCTAGCTGTTTTTCTTTGCACTGTTAGCCTGGCCGAACCATGCTAAAAATAAGTTAGCTTGTGAGCTAGCTTACTCCCTCTATGAGTTAGCTAGATCTCTTTGGAAGCTAACTATTTTCTCTTGCAACAGGTTGGCCGAAAGTTTCATGGAACGAGTTAGCTATCTAGCTAACTTCCTTCCTCTCTTTAGTTAGCTTATTAGCCTTAGTAGCTAACTGTTTATTGCATATTTTTTGTCTTGGCCGAATAGACTTCAAATCAAGCTAGCTGGAGAGCTAGCTTCTCCTTTGGGTGGTTCCCATGATATTTGAATTTAGTTAGCTAGGAAGCTAACTCCTTTTCTCATGGGCGTATGAAAGCTTGCTTCAGTTAGCTGGGAAGCTAACTATTTTGTTCTTCTTTCTCTCCTGGCCGAATGAATTGGTAAAAGAGTTAGCTTAAAAGCTAACTACTTTGGGGCTTTTTCTCTCTTGGCCGAATGAATGTTTGAACAAGTTAGCTTAGCAGCTAACTACTTATCTTTTCATCTCTCCTAGGCGTATGAATTTTGAATTGAGTTAGCTGAATAGCTAACTACTTTTTATCATGATGGATTTAACTTTTTATCTAGTTAGCTGAAGTGCTAACTACTCTACTCATTCTCTCTTTCCAGCCGCATGAAATTCAAATTGAGTTAGCTGAATAGCTAACTACTTTTTCTCTTAATGCATGAAACCTTTCATTGAGATAGCTAAAGAGCTAACTACTTTATCCTGGATGACTCCCTAGCCGAGTGCATGATAGAAAGAGCTAGCTTGTTAGCTAGCTACTTTATTCCTCTTTTATGGCTGATTCTATTCTTCTTGTCGTGGAGTTTTTCAAACTAGCTAGCTTGGTTGCTTAACTAGCTTGGTGCCTCTTCTCCTTTCTTCATGAGCTGTATGTCTTCAAAGGAGCTTCCTGAAAAATTAATTACAGCCAACCACCACTCTACACTCTTACATGCTCTCTCTCTCTCCTTAATTATATTTCCATTTTCATGATGACTGACTTTTACTCTTTTGGTATTTGACAGAGATCTTTCCTCATCAAAGGATTAAATGCAATCAATGCTTAGGGAAATAAATTCAAATGATTACATTTTTCTTCCGTTTTAATTTCCTCTTATTACCAATATATCTAACAGACATTTTTTTTGGTTTAAATAGCTGAGATCAGAGGAACACAATGACGAATCTGAAAAAGAAAAAGAGGAGAAAGAAATCAAGAAAGAGAGTGTTCATTGCATATTTTTCGAAGTGTTGGAAAGCAAGTTCTTGTGCATTGAAGTTGACAAATCTCAATCTCTGCTCAAGTCATCCAGATCCGGTAAAGCATTAAAAGCTTTAGCTACCTCGGAGATCCACATTCATTGCTGAAGATTTGCTTCAAATTGTAAAGTATTCTTTAAATATTTGCTCAAGTTAGGAGCTATCTGTTATCTATTCTGAAATTTCTTGTAATAGGTTAAGGATAACCCTATATTGTTGATTGGCTTCCTTGTGCCGTTAAACAAGAGATCTAGCTGGGTAAGGCTAGGGTTTAGCTTTCTTGTGCCGTTAAACAAGAGATCTAGCCGGGTAAGGCTAGGGTTTGGCTTCCTTGTGCCATTAAACAAGAGATCTAGCCGGGTAAGGCTATGGTTTGGCTTCCTTATGTGTTAAACAAGAGGACTAGCCGGGTAAGGCTAGGGATTTGGCTGCCTTGTACCGTGAAATAAGAGGACTAGCCGGGAAGGCTAGGGGTTGTAATCGTTGTGATACGATTAGTGAAATTCCCAAAGGATTTTTGGGGAGTGAACGTAGGAGCCGAGTTTGGCACCGAAACACTATAAACCCTCTTATGTTTGTGATTGCTTATTCTGTGTGATTTTATTTTGTGCACTCCACTACACCGCTGCAAACTAATTTTAAACTAGTGATTAAGTACATATATGTGCTAGTAATTAATTTTAGAAACCCAATTCATCCCCCTCTTGGGTTGCTACATCTGAGCAACAAGTGGTATTAGAGCAGCGTGCTCTTGATTCCTATAGCTTTGAGAAGCTTGGAGCCAAAGATCATTTGTAATCCAAATGGGATCTATGTTGACCGAAGGACAATCAACCAATAGACCACCTTTGTTCAATGGAACAAATTACACATATTGGAAAGCACGAATAAAAATCTTCATTCAAGCACTTGATTATGATTTATGGGGAATCATAATTAATGGACCACACACACCCACTGTTAAAATTGATAATATTGATATTGCAAAGCCTGAATCAGAATGGGATGAGCAAGATAAGAAATTAGCTCAATTAAATGCAAAAGCTATGAATGTTCTTTATTGTTCTCTTGATGCAAATGAGTTTAATCGTATATCTACTTGCATGTCTGTTAAAGAAATTTGGGAAAGACTTGAAGTCACCCATGAGGGTACTAATCAAGTCAAGGAATCCAAAATTAATATGCTTGTCCATAAGTATGAATTATTTAAGATGAATTCAGCTAAAAATATCACTGATATGTTTACTAGATTTACTGATATCATTAATGGTTTGAAAAGTTTGAAAAATCTTATGCTAACAGTGATCTTGTTAGAAAAATTTTAAAATCTGTATCTATATCATGGGAAGCAAAAGTGACTACATACAAGAAGCAAAATACCTCAATACTTTATCACTTGAAGAATTGATCGGTTTTTTGATGACTCATGAACTCCAGCAATGACAACACAATGATGAAGATGAATCAAAGAGGAAAAGGACTATGGCATTGAAGAGTGCTGCTCAAGATGAAAAAAGTGAGGAAGAAACTAGTGATAGTAAAAAGATGATGAAATGACACTTATCTTAGAAAATTTAAGAAATTTATGAGGAGAAAGAAATTTGGAAAAAGAAAAATATTTACCAAAGGAGATCATAGCAAAGAAAAGGAAAGAAGTGAACCTCCTATATGCTTTGAGTGCAAGAAGCCTGGACATATCAAACCGGAATGTCCAATTGAAGAAAGGATTTAAGAAAATAAAGAAGAAAGCTATGTTGGCTACATGGAGCGACAGTGAAGCAACAAGTTCAGAAGATGAAGAAAAGACTGAAGTCGCCAATGTATACTTCATGGCTGATGATAATGAGGTAAGTCCTAGTTTTCTAGATGACTTTACTTTCGATGAATTGCAGGGTGCATTCTATGAACTTGTAGATGATTTTGCAAAATTAAGTTCAAAGAACAAAGATTTGAAAAAATAAAATTAAAGAACTTATTCTTGAAAAAGAAAGAATTTAAATAATAATGAATCATTATTAAAGGAAAACCAAGATTTAAAAAATGAAGTGAGTAAATTAAGACCAATTATTGATAAATTTACTTTGAGTTCAGAAAAGCTAAAAATGATATTAAATAGTCAAAGGGCTGTTTACAATAGAGCTGGTCTTGGATATAATCCTATTGAAAGACAAAAATTTCTAAAAAATATTTATGTGCATGCTGATGATTCAACTAAAATTACATGCTTTAAATGTGGTAAATTAGGACACAAAGCATATACTTGTCACACACACAAAGTTAAACAAATATGGGTTGCAAAAGGAACTATTTTAACTAACCCAAAAGGACCCAATAAAGCTTGGGTACCTAAGAGTAAAACTTAAAATTGTGTATGCAGGTGTGTCTTGCTACCCGAGCAACTAAAAGACAATGGTACTTGGATAGCGGGTGCTCAAGACACATGACAGGTGATGAATCTCAATTTATCACTTTGGAGGCAAAAGATGGAGGTGTTGTTACTTTTGGTGATAATGGCTAAGAAAAAATTATTGGCATTGAAAAAATAGGTATCACACCTCATGCTTTTATTGATAATGTCTTACTTGTGAAAGGATTAAAACACAATTTACTAAGCATTAGTCAATTATGTGACAAAGGATTTAAAGTTACATTTGAAGCATCTTTATGCATTGTTAAAAATCCTACAAATGAAAATATGAAATTTATTGGTCATAGGCATGGTAATGTATACATTGTTGATTTGAATGATTTAAATGATCGAAATGTTGATTGCCTAGTTGCTATGAATAATAAAACTGATAATAGTTGGTTATGGCATCGTAGGTTAGCTCATGCAAGTATGGATTTGTTATCTAAATTAATCAAAAAGGATTTAGTAAATGGTTTGCTAAAACTTACTTTTGAAAAAGATAAAATCTGTGATGCTTGTCAACTTGGAAAACAAACCCGGGTATCTTTTAAATCGAAAAATGTGATTTCAACCACTAGACCTTTGGAACTCTTGCATATGGATTTATTCGGTCCTACAAGAACAACTAGTCTAGGAGGAAAAAGATATGGTTTTGTCGTGATTGATGATTTCTCTCGTTTTACATGAGTTTTATTCTTAGCTAGTAAAGATGAAGCATTTCCGTCATTTCAAAATTATTTAAAAGAATTACAAATGAAAAGAATTCTTCTGTTTTATTGATACGAAGTGATCATGGAAAAGAATTTGAAAATTAATATTTTGAAAATTTTTGTAATGAAAATGGAATTGAACATAATTTTTCTGCACCCAAAACACCTCAACAAAATGGAGTAGTAGAAAGAAAGAATAGAACTTTAGAAGAAATGGCTCGTACCATGTTGTGTGAGAGTAATCTCCCAAAATACTTTTGGGTTGAAGCTATCAACACTGCATGTTATGTTTTAAATCGTGCATTAATCAGACTGTTTTGAAAAAGACTCCGTATGAGCTTTGGAAATGAAGAAAACCTAACATCGGTTATTTTCATGTTTTTGGATGCCGCTGTTTGTTTTAAATAATGGAAAAATAACCTTGATAAATTTGATGCAAATCTGATGAAGGAATTTTTCTCGATTATTCTTTACATAGTAGAGCTTTTAGAGTTTTTAACAAAAAGACTTTAGTAGTTGAAGAATTAATTCATGTTATCTTTGATGAATCTAATGATCTTCCATTAAGGAAGAGAAATGGTATAAATGATGTAGATGAAATTGAAGATCAACTCAAAGATATCACCTTGAAGGACAAGGAGGATTCAGAAACACAAGAGGTAAATGAAGAAAGCAACGCTAATCCACCTGAAGTCTCACAAGGTAATGATAATTTAGAAAGAGGATGGAGGTATGTCCACAGTCACCCTAAAGATCAAATTATTGGTGAATTATCTCAAGGAATTAGGACGAGATCGTCATTTAGAGATACTTATAATAACTTAGCATTGTTTCTAAAATTGAACCTAAATGCTATGATAAAGCTAAAAATGATGCTAATTGGATAAATGCAATGCATGAGGAACTTAGTCAATTTGAAAGAAATAATGTATGGACTATTATTGATAGACCTCATGATCATCAAATTATAGGAACTAAATGGATTTTTAGAAATAAATTGGATGAACATGGTAACATAATTAGAAATAAAGAAAGACTAGTAGCTAAGGGTTATAATCAAGAAGAAGGAATTGATTTTGATGAAACTCATGCCCCTGTTGCTAGATTAGAAGCTATCAGATTACTTCTTGATGTTGCTTGCTTTATGAACTTAAACTATATCAAATGGATGTTAAAAGCGCTTTCCTAAAAGGATACATTGCTGAAAAAGTTTTTGTGGAACAGCCACCCGGCTTTGAAAACTACTTGTTTCCAAACCACGTATTTAAATTAAACAAAGCTTTGTATGGTTTGAAGCAAGCACCCCGGGCTTGGTATGAGAGGTTAAGCAAATTCTTGATTAGTAATGACTTCATTCGAGGAAATGTAGATACAACTCTATTTATTAAAAGACAAAATAATGATATTTTAATTACTCAAATCTATGTAGATGATATCATTTTTGGTGCCACTAATGATTCTTTATGCAAGGACTTTGCTAAGCTTATGCAGGAGAGTTCGAGATGAGTATGATGGAAGAATTAATTATTTTCTCGGACTTCAGATAAAACAAAGCAAAGACGTGATCTTCATAAGCCAATCCAAGTATATCAAGGAAATGATCAAAAAGTTTGGCATGGAGACATCTAAGAGTATCGGTACCCCTATGAGCTCATCTTGTAGACTTGAATCTTATAATTCTGAAAAGTTGATTTAAAACTTTATAGAGGCATGATAGGATCTTTATTATACTTAACTGCTAGTAGACCTGATATCCTGTTTAGTGTTTGCATGTGTGCCAGATATCAAGCTAATCCTAAAGAATCACACTTGCTTACTGTTAAAAGGATATTTAAATATTTAAATGGAACTAAAAATTTAGGACTTTGGTATGACAGAAAATCTAGCATTGACTTAATAGGATACCGATTTAGACTTTGCTGGATGTAAATTAGACAGAAAATCAACTAGTGAAATTGCCAATTCCTAGGTATTAACTTAATCTCATGGTTTAGCAAAAAGCAAACTTCAGTAGCATTGTCTACGGCCGAGGCCGAATATATTGCAGCTGGAAGTTGCTGTGCTCAAATTTTATGGATTAAGCAGCAGCTAGAGGATTATGGTATCAAACAAAAGGCATACCAATAAAATGTGATAACACTAGTGCAATTAATTTAACTAAGAATCCCATTCAACATTCAAGAACTAAACATATAGAAATTAGACATCATTTCATTAGGGATCATGTTAATAATGGTGACATTGTACTAGAATTCTTATGTACTGAAAAACAACTAGCAGATATTTTTACTAAACCATTATAAGAATCGAAATTTTATGAAATTAGAAGGGAACTTGGAATGATTGATCCATTATTTAATTAATTATGCTTGTGGTACTTGAATTTATGATTAAAAATTATGGTTAGCATGTGTTGCTTGACTAATCTTAATCTAATCAATCAAATCCCTTCATGAAATATCTTTAAATTGCAATCATTGCTTTCATCTTTTAGTGTGTCGATTAGCTGACTAGTTAACTGGCTTTGGCCATCTCCCTACCATGAAATCCACTTCAATTAAATTCACTCAACCGGCCACCTACCTTTTCTTAGATTTCTTTAAAGTAGTTAACTGACCAGGCAACCAACCAGCCACCTGATCAGTTAACCACTTTAGATTTTCATATAAAAGCCTTTTGTCCCTCTTCACTTCACTCGTTTTCTCCGAGAAAACTTGTCTCCAACCGGCTTCTTCTCTTCTTCTCCACGCCTTCTCCAAACCGTCTCCACTCCTTCCTTCATTCTTCTTCTTCAAGCTTCAAATCCTTCCACATCTAGAAGAAAGGGAATGGCTCCAAAGAAGAAATCAACTCATTCAAGAGATGAGTCCTTCGATCTTTCAAAGAAGCCTTCTTCTTCAAGATGTATCTTTCCAACCCTTACCACTAGATCAATAGCAAATGGAAGGTTAGTAGATTTTAATTTCTTAGAACAAGAAGAGTTTAAGATAGGAAAACTACTCGCATCTCAAGGTTGGTCAAATCTATTATCCACTAAAAGCCTATCTTTCCAAATTTAATATATGAGTTTTATGAAAATATAAATTTTGGTGATGGAACCATAACCTCAATTGTCAAAAATGTTTAAATCCAATTTGATAGTGAAATGCTAGGTTCCGCCTTAGGTATTCCTTTAAGTGGCATTCTAGTAAACTTCCCAAGTGAAAGAAACTATAAAATTGCAACGATTTTAGGCTTAGAGGATGATGATGCTAATATAGTTAATCTTGATGCAAACATGTTATCTGTTGAAAATAGATTACTACATAGCATCATTGCAAAGATTTTTGCCCCTCGTGTCGGATCGTTTAATGCTGTAACTAATAGAGATATATGTATAATGTTTGATATATTAGAAGAAACTCCTTTAAATTTTCCTGAATTAATGATGATCATAATGAAAGAAGCTGTAGGTAGATCTAAAGCTGCATTACCATATGGGATGTTTCTCACCTACGTGTTTGAATTTCACCATGTGAAACTCAAAGGAGAAATGAGTGTAGCATTACGGCATACTGATGTATTTAATGCTCATTCCCTCCACCGTATAGATTATGCTAAACGAAATGGTATATGGACCAAAGTTAGGTCTAGAACTGGTGATAAACCTGCTCCTCAACCAACAAATTTAGTACCTTAGATCCACCTCCACCTGCTTGTTCTCCTTCAAACTTCTTTAATTTTGATTTTCATCAATCCAATCCATTCTTAGCTGGAATGACTGAACCAAATCCATTTTTAACTGAACCTCCTAATGTACCCGAATCTTCAAATCGATATGGCAACTCAACTTCTACTCTTCCTATCGTGCGAGTCTGTGAAGAATAGATTCAGCAGATTATCCGTGATCTTTCCATTGCTCAATCAAGTCAGAGTACCAGTGACAGCAATTCATCTGCTAATGACTTCACTATGGTACCCCATATCTCCTTAGTTTTTGAAACCCTTTCCCAATTAATTGTAACTCAAAAACAACTTATCCATGATGTTAATGTTCTTAATGGCCGAGTGTTCCACCACAATGATTCTTTGATGGATTGTATTTTGAAAGAAGTCGATCTATTGAAATCTAAGTTGGAAAACTTTGAAACTAAAGCTGAATGGGTGACTTATCAAATGCAATCTAATGAAAGCCGAACGAAGGATGCATCGAATGCTTTTAATCACCTGAACGCATCTATCGTGAAGCTTAGCAGTCTCATAGAAACCTACATTGCTCTCTCTGCTGCCTTAGCTCCTGATGCATCGTTCTCTCATCCAAACCTATGGATGTCTCCTCCGCAACAGTCAGATGATGTCCCTGGACCGTCTAATCGACCGGACGGATCCTCTCAGCAACCAAAAGTTATCTCTTCAGATGATGATGCATGACTTCATATTGTATTAAGTTGGTTTTATGTTTTGTATGATGCTTGTAATATTTGTTCCATGAATGATGAATGTTTAGGACAATGGTTTGTAATATTTATCTTATGCTTGGCTTGACAATGTATTATGTTTGACTTAATATGAATATTGTATGCATCTTATCTTCATGAATTATGCGTTGGATTATTGCATATTTCTCAAATCGTCTTTTTGATCAATGACAAAAAGAGAGAGAAGAATAATGCATAAAATAAAATTATGGAGAAAGTCATGCACTCCATATATTTAGGGGGAGATTAATATACTCAGAGGGAGATTACATATTTTTGCATGCTTAATGGTTTTATCATCATCAAAAAGGGGGAGATTGTTGGCCCCTAGATTGATTTTGATGATTCCAATACAATTATGATTAAGTTTATTATGAAAATTAAGATTAATGCAGGGATGTACAAGTGTCGTACAGGTGAGCCTTATCAAGCAAAATTTTATTTGTTACATGGATGCTTGTTTTTCTTTATCTTGAAAATAGCTAATTGATCCATTATTCCCTGGATGATTGCATGACTATGTGAGCTAGGTAGTTAGCTAGCTTATCCTTTTTTTAGCTACCTGGACTTATATGTTAGCTACCTATTGTTACCTGTGTTTGTGCTGGCTGAATGGTTGGAGAAAACGGCTAGCTTGGGAGCTAGATTATTTCCTTCCATAGCTAACTTCCTCCTCTTGCTAGCTAGCTATTTTTCTTTGCACTGTTAGCCTGGCCAACCATGCTAAAAATAAGTTAGCTTGTGAGCTAGCTTACTCCCTCTACGAGTTAGCTGGATCTCTTTGGAAGCTAAATATTTTCTCTTGCAACAGGCTGGCTGAAAGTTTCTTGGAACGAGTTAGCTATCTAGCTAACTTCCTTCCTTTCTTTAGTTAGCTTGTTAGCCTTAGTAGCTAACTGTTTATTGCAGATTTTTTGTCTTGGCCGAATAGACTTCAAATCAAGCTAGCTGGAGAGCTAGCTTCTCCTTTGGGTGGTTCCCATGATATTTGAATTTAGTTAGCTGGGAAGCTAACTCCTTTTCTCATGGGCGTATGAAAGCTTGCTTCAGTTAGCTAGGAAGCTAACTATTTTGTTCTTCTTTCTCTCCTGGCCGAATGAATTGGTGAAAGAGTTAGCTTAAAAGCTAACTACTTTGGGGCTTTTTCTCTCTTGGCCAAATGAATGTTTGAACAAGTTAGCTTAGCAGCTAACTACTTTATCTTTTCATCTCTCCTGGGCGCATGAATTTTGAATTGAGTTAGCTGAATAGCTAACTACTTTTTATCATGATGGATTTAACTTTTTATCTAGTTAGCTGAAGAGCTAACTCTACTCATTCTCTCTTCCCAGCCGCATGAAATTCAAATTGAGTTAGCTGAATAGCTAACTACTTTTTCTCTTAATGCATGAAACCTTTCATTGAGATAGCTGAAGAGTTAACTACTTTATCTTGGATGACTCCCTAGCCGTGTGCATGATAGAAAGAGCTAGCTTGTTAGCTAGCTACTTTATTCCTCTTTTATGGCTGATTCTATTCTTCTTGTCGTGGAGTTTTTCAAACTAGCTAGATTGGTTGCTTAGCTAGCTTGGAGCATCTTCTCCTTTCTCCATGAGCCGGACGTCTTCAAAGGAGCTTCCTAAAAAATTAATTACAGTCAACCACCACTCTACACTCTTACATGCTCTCTCTCTTTCTCCTTAATTATATTTTCATTTTCATGATGACTAACTTTTACTCTTTTGGTGTTTGACAGAGATCTTTCCTCATCAAAGGATTAAATGCAATCAATGCTTAGGGAAATAAATTCAAATGGTTACATTTTTCTCCCATTTTAATTTCCTCTTATTACCAATGTATCTAACTGACATTTTTCTTGGTTTAAATAGCTGAGATCAGAGGAACACAATGACGAATCTGAAAAAGAAAAAGAGGAGAAAGAAATCAAGAAAGAGAGTGTTCATTGCATATTTTTCGAAGTGTTGGAAAGCAAGCTCTTGTGCATTGAAGTTGACAAATCTCAATCTCTACTCAAGTCGTCCAGATCCGGTAAAACATTAAAAGCTTCAGCTATCTCGGAGATCTACATTCATTGCTGAAGATTTGCTTCAAATTTATAAAGTATTCTTTGAATATTTGCTCAAGTTAGGAGCTATCTGCTATCTATTCTGAAATTTCTTGTAATAGGGTTAAGGATAACCCTAGATTGTTGATTGGCTTCCTTGTGCCATTAAACAAGAGATCTAGCCGGGTAAGGCTAGGGTTTGGCTTCCTTGTGCCGTTAAACAAGAGATCTAGTCGGGTAAGGCTAGGGTTTGGCTTCCTTGTACCGTTAAACAAGAGGACTAGCCGAGTAAGGCTAGGGTTTGGCTGCCTTATGCCGTGAAACAAGAGGACTAGTCGGGAAGGCTAGGGGTTGTAATCGTTGTGATACGATTAGTAAAATTCCCAAAGGGTTTTTGGGGAGTGGACAGAGGAGCCGAGTTTGGCAATGAACCACTATAAACCCTCTTGTGTTTGTGATTGCTTATTCTGTGTGATTTTGTTTCATGCACTCTACTACACCGCTGCGAACTAATTTTTAACTAGTGATTAAGCACATATTTGTGCTAGTAATTAATTTTAGAAACCCAATTCACCCCCCTCTTGGGTTGCTACATCTGGACAACAACCTTGGTACACATTTTTTGACTATGTTTCAAGTATACACTCTGTATATTTTTAGCACAAATTGGGCAAGCCAAATAACCTTTAATGCTACAGCCACTCAAATTTCCATACACGGGAAAATTATTTATCGTCCATAGTTATACAGCCTTTAAGGTGAATACCTCTTGCAAATATGCATCATAAATTTCAATACCAACATTCCATAGCATTTTTAAATCATCAATAAGCAGTTGCAAGATGTCAATATCATTTCCCGGCTGCTTAGGACCCGATATCAACAAGGTTAACATCATGAATTTTTCTTCATATACAACCATGGTGGGAGATTGTAAGTAATAAGTACGACAGGCCATATACTGTGACGATTACTTAAGGAGCTATGTGGATTTATCCCATCTGTTGCAAGTGTCAATCGAAGATTTCGTGGTTCACATGCAAAATCAGGCCATTTGTGGTCTATTAATTTCCATGATGCTGCATCTGCTGGATGTCGCATGTAATTATTAACTTCTCTTTCACTAGAATGCCATGTCAAATCTTTCGATATTTGACGAGTACCATACATTCTTCTAAACCTGGGTATGGGGAAAAATACCACAGAACTTTTGCCGGCATGCCTACTTTTGGAAGATTGGATCCTTTAAGAATCTTCCATCTTGATTCAAAATAATTTGGACGTACATCAACATCATTGTTTGCATTTCTATACAATATGCAATCATTTGGACATGCGTGTATCTTTTCATATTGCATTCCTAAGGCACACAATGTCTTTTTTGCTTCATATATTGATGTTGGCATCAAATTTCCTTTTGGAAGCACATCATCCCAAAAGCTTAATAGCTCATTGAAACTTGCATTGCTCCACCCATATTTTGTTTTAAAGTTGTATAATCATACCAAAATAGAAAGCTTAGTGAACCCACTACAACCAGTGTATAAAGGGTACTCGGCATCATCCAACAAGTCAACGAATTTCTTGGATTATATTCAAATAGATCTCTGACTGCTTCAACCATTTTCACAGCATCAATATCATCATTGAATTGAAGACAACTCTTCAGCATCTAAGGTATACTTATCTTCCTCAACATTACATATGTTTTTGCAATGCCATATCCATACGTCATAACTTGAGTCGATACCATTACAAAAAAGATGATCTTTAACCACTGTGATATCATGAACTTTCATATTTCCACATTTTATGCATGGATAGTGTATGAAACTAAGGTCATCTAAATTTCTTTTAACATGATTTAGAAAACTTCGACACCATCCTCGTATCTTTTTGTACGTCCATGACTTATCTAGTCTGTTTAAATTCAAAAATACTAGTAACTACTTAATTAAATCAAACTTAATTAAATCAATAAATATAATTAATTTTATCTAACAAACTAACAAATTTCTTTACTTTGTCATCAATCTCTTTGGACCTACTTTTCATGCCCGATGAATCCACCATCTATGTTCCTAAAATGGAAAAGATATTATGTTCAAAAACATATAAACTATCTTTATTTTTTTATAAAAAAAAGAAAAATCAACAATCATCTTATTTTCAAAACGAAAAAGAAAAAAAAAGAAAAGAAAATTAGGCTATAACATTAGGACCTCTGGGTACCTACAACATCAATTTCCACCATCAAATCTCTAAAATTGAAATGATAAAGTATTCCCTAATTGCTACCCAAATCTATTCATGGGCCTAACTTGGGCTTGAATATCTTTCCAAATAACAGTCCAAATGAAAAAATAAAAATATCCTCAGAAACTAGGATCAACGCTGATCCAGGCCCTATATTTCTTTTTCTGACCATGGCCCATTACAGGGCTCAAAAACTCGGCCCAACTAGGCTCACAGACCGACCCAACCCGGCCCAAAAAGCCCAAACAGGGCTCTCCTGTTTCCCTCTCCCCTGCTTCACCCGAAACAGGAGAGAGCCATGCCGGTGGCCAGGGCCACCATCGGCCAATTGCTAGGCAGACCGACCATCGGCGATCGGTCCAGGGCCGGCCACCGACGCGGCCTCCCCCTCTCTCTCCTCTTTCTCTCTCTTTCTCTCTCTTTCCTCTCTTTTCCTTACACGGCTCCTCATTGAGCCGGTGGCACGACCGGCCATCACCGGCCGGCCGAACCCTCACCGGACGCTGGTGGCAGTCTCTGGTCAACCCTCAAGCCCAATGAGGCGGGGAGCACGCCGCTGGGCCCAAACCAATGCGGGAGCCGGTTTGGCTCCCGCACAGGAGAGGGCCGCGGCCCTCTCCTCCGCTCTTTGCCTGCCTCCGTCGCTCAGTTTCGGCATCCCCCATCGGACGCCACTCCAGGTCCGATGGGGCTGCCGACCGTGGCTCAGGCCCAGCGCCATGAATGCGGGAGCCAGTTTGGCTCCCGCATAGGAGAGGGCCGCGGCCCTCTCCTTCGCTGTCTGCACGCCTCCGCCGCTCAATTTCGGCGTCCCCCACCAAACGCCGCTCCAGGTTCGGTGGGGCTACCGGCCATGGCTCAGGCCCGACGGGCACGCCGCCGGGCCCGAGCCAAACCCCATGCCAGCACCCCTCTTGCCCTCTCTCTCATCGTTAGATTAAAAAAAATTACATGCAGTTGAATCTCAGTCTGGTGAAGAACAAAACCCTAATCCTGCCTGATGATGGAGTCCTTGTAAACGAAATCTTGATTGATGATGATGGAGTCTCCTCAACCTTAATTCTGCATGGTGGGCGGTGGAGTCTCCATAAACGAAACCCTAAAACAAAACTACGAATGGAAGAAAGAAATTTGATTTTGGGTATCGTGAGGGTTTCATTTTGGAAAATGAGGGAAGTGAATTAGGAGGAGAAAAATTATATTAGACTACGTCTTAATTAAAAATATAGTCTTTTATATTATAAAATATTAAAAACACAATCTTTTTATATTATCAGATAATATAAGACTACATCTTAATTAAAAATATAGTCTTTTATATTATAAAATATTAAAAATATAGTTTTTAATATTATCTGATAATATAAGACTACGTCTTAATTAAAAATATAGTCTAAAATTTATTATCAGATAATATAAGACTACGTCTTATTTAAAAACGTAGTCTTCTTATATTATCATATAATATAAGACTACGTCTTAATTAAAAATGTAGTCTTTTTATATATAAGACTATGTCTTATTTAAAAATGTAGTCTTTTTATATTTTCAGATAATTTAAGACTACGTTTTAAATAAAAGATGTAGTCTTTTAATTTATGAAAATATAAGACTACATTTTTTACAAAAAACGTAGTCTTTTTCCTAAAACCTACTGTAGTCTGTTTAACTTTTTGTAGTAGTGTGAGCTTTATGGTCATTCTGATGGTGCTCCGACGAGGCATGGCAATGATGAGCCTTATGGCGAGGATGTCTCACATCAGTGGAACGATAGCTGACATGAGCAGCAGCTATAGGGGGAGCAGAAGCTCTTATGGACCTCATGGTGGTGCTTTTGTTGATGAGCAGTAGCCCAGGCCTCCCTCGCCACATGCGACAGCTACTGTGTGGCCACAGAATACTGCTCCTGCAGCTTTTGGACCGTCGCCATCAGTTCTTGGACTTGCTTCAATGAGGGTGATGAGCTGGTCTGGTTAAATGATCCAAGGTGGTGGCAATGGTGAAGTAGAGAGGCTGGCTTTCCATTGCTCTGCTTGTCGTGAGGATTCTTCCCCACAATTGGTAGAGACCTCTCGTGCTCTTGTCATCACCATCTTTTTTGATCTAGAAGGGATGAGGATCTGTAGGCTAGTATTACTGACAATCTGTGCTCTGCTCTCTTCCTGGCATGCCAATCTGTTGATGCCAAATCACCTTTCTCGATCGTCCACGAGCGTCCAGTCACCTTTCTCCAGCGATCCTAGGTTCTTCTAGTGGGCTCCGCTCAGGTTAAGATCCTGCAAGAAGTTCCGAAGACCAATGATTTCGGCGGGAATCCTCTGACGCTTAAGTAAGTGGTTCGGGTAACAACTGTGTATTAGGGGGAGCTCGAGAGTTCGAAGGAAGAAACTCTGTATGAGCATCTAAGTGTTCATACCTGGTCGGGGGGTCCCTCTTACCCTTTTTGTTGATGTTTGTGAGACTTGAGGTTAACCCCCTGTCAGAGCATGCGTGGTAAGGATAGCGACAGGGGGGCATGCCTCTTCATGGTACATTAGGGCTGGCAGGCCATATCCCATCCAATGAGGGTAGCCGTAGTTAATTGGTGGGCTAGGTTTCATCAAGCATGGAGGCCATAGCAGGTTGCTGCAGGTTGTCGCGAGGCATGTGCAGTTGTTTTCCAAACATGTCTCGTACGTTGCACGCCGTTGTCCTATTCTAAATCATGTGGATAGTAGCCATTGGGGCACTACTCGAGTGGTCGCTAAGCCTGACCTGGGGCCATTGAAGGCAGTAGGGGCATAGCCCAGGTGGCCAATGGATCGGAGTCCTACCCGGATGGCCGGCTGGAGGTGCTTCTGCTTTACACACATAGCTCATGGTCATACATTAGGGTCGATGTTGTTGGTTTCCTTCAGAAGTGGTAGGCCCTCAACGTCCGAGTGCATAATCGGGCTGACTTTGGGGTGTTCTTGTGAAAAGGACGAAGAGAGTGGGGGCTCCCGGCGCCATCATAGGTCCCATGTATCCCGCGCTGTGCAACAATTCGATAGCCAAGTTTCTGGCCAACGATGGGTGGAATTCAATCCTTGGGGGCATACTTTGAGGCCTGCATACGATTGCCTGACTGCTCTATGCGGGGCAGCGGGTGAACCGGCCGATGTCGACAGAGGTTGAGTAGGAGAGGCCGAGTTCGGAGGCCTAACAAAAAGAGGCCGACTTTGGAGGTCGAGTCTGGAGGCTAAGCGGGAAGAGGCCGACTCCAAAGGCCGAGTTTGGAGGCAGAACAAAAAGAGGCCGACTTCGGGGGTCGAGACCGATTAGAGGGTCTGATTCGAATGCGATTACCGTTGCGGAGTTTATTGGCTCCATCAAGAACATCTATAGAAATTACCAAATTAATGTTGCAAGACTTTCTATCGTCCACAATTCATCATGTTAATGGGTCCTCCTCCTATGGTTCCTCAAAGATGGACTGATTGACTAATCGACGGCGAATTGTCTGAAAACCATACAGGACCTCTAGCTTTCCATCTTGGCCATATGATGTATAGGAAAAAGAAGGAAAAGTCTTTGTGCATCGACTTTCGATGCATAAATCACACTATGAATGCACATATTAGTTATACATCTATGTCATCAAGCGTACAATGTGCGTCACGATTTAATGAGCCAGTATGCATGATGGCAAAAGCAACTGTACATTTGATGTTTTCTTTGTGCATGATGAAAAAGGATTTTTTTGAAAAAAAAAAAAGTCTTGACTAAGCCCACCAACAGAAATAAGAATAGATTAGCCAACGAAGCAGAAAATGTTTTCGTACAATGGCAGCCCTTGCGCCCCCTCACCGTCTCATTGCCCTCGCTTTATTCCTTCTAACCCGCTCTCTCCCGGCAACGGCTCAAATCTATACCAACCTGACGAAGGGCACCACACTGACCTCCAATGGCCCGACCAACTCCTGGCCCTCGCCCTCCGGCGACTTCGCCTTCGGCTTTCGAAGCGTCGACTCCAACGCCTCCCTCTTCATCCTTGCCATCTGGTTCAACTCCACCTCTCCACAGAGCATCGTCTGGTTCGCCAACGGCGACACCCCGGTTCAGGCCGGGTCCAAGCTCGAGCTCACCCCCGATGGCCAGCTCTCCCTCACCGACCAGACTGGCAACGAGGTCTGGAAACCCGGAGCCAGCAGCGCGTCCTACGCCGCCCTCCTCGACACCGGCAACCTCATCCTCTCGTCCTCCATCTCCTCCTCCCCTCTATGGCAGAGCTTCGACCACCCGCCCGACACCCTCCTCCCGGGCCAAGTTCTGACCCCGGGGCTCAACCTCTCCTCCCGGCTCATGGAATCCAACTTCTCCAGAGGCCGGTTCTCTCTCGCGGCGCAGACAGACGGCAACCTGGTGCTCTACCCTGTGGCGTGGCCGGACAAAAACTACTACGAAGCCTACTGGGCCACCAACACCATGGGCTCCGGCAACGACTCCCGGCTTGTCTTCGACGAGTCCGGCGATCTCAACTACACACTAACCAACGGTACTCAGATCAATATAGCCCCCATCAGCAACATCTTGACCGAAGATTTCTACCGGAGGGCGACGCTCGACTTTGATGGCGTCTTCACGGTTTACATCTACCCGAAGAAGGAATCGGGAAAGGCGAGCTGGGGAGAGAAATGGACGGCCGTGATCAGCATACCGTCGGACGTGTGCACGAGTGTTTTGACGACTATCGGGAGCGGTGCCTGTGGATTCAATAGCTACTGTGTTTTGGATGCGAATCAGAGGCCTGACTGCCTTTGCCCACCGAAATATTCGTTCATGGATCCCGCGATGAAATTTAAAGGCTGCAAGCCAGACTTTGAGGAGCAGAGCTGCGAGCTAGAAGAGTCGGATTTGTTTGTAATGGAGACGATAGCCGGGTTTCAACTGCATTACGCCAACGTGGATGCAGACAAGTGCAGATCATTATGTTTGAGTGATTGCTTGTGTGCGGTCGCGATCTTTGGGCGCTCGGGGTGTTGGAAGAAGAAGCTGCCTCTGTCCAATGGGATGACGGATGATACCGGAGGGCAGGTGCTCATCAAAGTGCCCAAAGATAATACCTCCTTTCCTC
Organism: Calamus simplicifolius; assembly: GCA_900491605.1. NCBI lineage: Eukaryota > Viridiplantae > Streptophyta > Magnoliopsida > Arecales > Arecaceae > Calamus > Calamus simplicifolius. The sequence continues at coordinate 168,663 of UESW01002011.1, read as the reverse complement.
GAACTCCAGGCACAGTGATAGCCGTGGAAAGAAATAATCGAAGTACTTTGATTCTCGTCGAATCGTTGCTTCTAGGAAGCTCTGGGCTTCTCAATTTGATCTTGATTACTGCAATCTTTGCTTTAGTATACTGTTGCCACAATAAGAGGGTGAAGACGACGCTCGGTCAAAACACGAGCATGTTGGGGTTGAACCTAAGATTCTTCCCTTACAAAGAGCTTGAGGAGGCTACCGATGGGTTTCGCGAGGAATTGGGGAGTGGCTCTTTTGGCACGGTCTACAAGGGGTTGCTGCCGGCATGGGGGTCCAGAACAGAAATTGCAGTGAAGAAACTACATAGGTTGCACGAGGACAGTGAGAAGGAATTCGGCAATGAGGTCGGATCGATCGGCCAGATTAGCCACAAGAATTTGGTTAGATTGCTTGGTTTCTGTAACGAAGGAACCCATCGGATTCTGGTGTATGAATACATGAGCAATGGGTCACTCACAAGCTTTCTGTTTCGGAGCGAAAGGCCGCGTTGGAATAAACGAGTACAGATTGCAATGGGGATTGCAAGAGGATTGGCCTACTTGCATGATGAGTGCAGCAGCCAGATCATCCACTGTGATATAAAGCCTCAGAACATATTACTGGATGAAAATTTCACTGCCAGGATATCAGATTTTGGGCTGGCGAAGCTTCTAAGAACCGACCAGTCTCGAACAAGTACAGGCATCAGAGGCACCAGAGGATATGTCGCACCTGAGTGGTTTAGAAATACGGCAATCACAGCGAAGGTGGATGTGTACAGCTTCGGGGTCATGTTGCTGGAGATCATATGCTGTAGGAAAAACCTAGAACCGGAAGCCGGGGACGAGGACAGTGCGGTGCTGATATATTGGGCTTACGACTGCTACAGAGAAGGGAATTTGGAGCTTTTGGTAGGCGATGACGAGGAGACAATGGCTGAGATGACGATGGTGGAGACGTTTGTGATGGTGGCCATTTGGTGCATCCAGGAGGAGCCGTCGCTGAGGCCTTCAATGAAGAAGGTAATTCAGATGCTGGAAGGAGCAGTTGTGGTTTCTGTTCCCCCAGATCCTTCCTCGCACGTCAGTCCAATCCGATATGCAGCTTGCTCTTTAACCTTGAGTCGTTGACGCCTGCTCTAAGAACCTCAAGGTCACCTTTGATCATTGCAATTTTAATAACATGTATTAGAAGGCAAATTACAGCACCAAATTAAGGTGCCACTTATGTTAACATATATCTCAACCAGATGCTTTATGTTTGCTGCCACTAGCTTGCAGCATGACAGTCATGCAGACTATGCTGCAATAGGGACATGTAATAAATATACAAGAAAGATAGAGAAGATTGAAGCTCCACGTAATGATGTCCATCAAACGTTCTAGATTTGCAAATCAGATGTTATAGGTTGCAGATTATGACAATCTGGTGTGTTGTGAGGCTACCAGGCTTACATTATATTATAATGTATCGTGTTGTTGTTGACTTAATTACTTGATCGAGTGCTATAGGGTATGGTGAAGTTTGTGGTTTCGATCTAAATTCTAATGTTTGGAAGTATGCTAGGAATAACATTAAATTTTCCATAAATTAGTCTAACTATCGTCGCAGTTTAGGGATTCCCTTGAAAGGATTTGGTCATGTGACTACAAGAAACATGACTTTTGCCTACGATTTTTTTTCGTAGGGAAAGATAGAAAAATCGTAGGAAAAGCCTTTCCCTACGATTTTTGAACTTTTCCCTACGAAAAAAAAATCGTAGGCAAAGATGCGTCGGAAAGCCTTTGCCTACGACTTTCAAAATCGTAGGCAAAGATCAAAACTTTTCCTTACGAACTTTTTTCATAGGGAAAAGTTCATATTTCGTAGGGAAAGAGCGGCTAGAATTTGAAATGTAAATTTGAATTTTAAAAACTTTTACCTACGAAGATGAAAAATCGTAGGGAAAAGTTAGGTAATAATATTTTTTAATAATTTCTTTCCCTACGAGAAACCCTAAAATCGTAGGGAAAAATAAAAAAAAAATTATTCACATCTTTCCCTACGAAAATTTTTAAAATCGAAGGGAAAAGTTGGCTAATAATTATTTGAATGATTTCTTTCCCTACGAAATATCCCAAAATCGTAGGCAAAAATTAAAAAAATAATTTTTTATCCATATTTTTCCCTACAAAATTTCTTAAAATCGTAAGAAAAAGTTAGCTAATAAAATTTTTTAATAATTTCTTTCCCTACGAAAAACCCCAAAATCGTAGGGAAAAATTAAAAAAAAATTAATCCACATCTTTCCCTACAATTTTTTTTAAAATCGTAGGGAAAAATTGGCTAGTAATAATTTTTAATAATTTCTTTCCCTACGAAAAACCTCAAAATCATAGAAAAAAATAATTTTTAATAATTTTTAAAAAATATTATTTTTTAACTATTTTTACATATTTTTTTCTTTTTTTCCTACGAAATATATCTAAAATCATATAGAAAAGACATATTTATTTTATTTTAAATTATTTAATATTTTAAGTAGGCATAACATTTGAACGTTAGTAAGCAAAAACTCGGTTGTAGATGCGAACAGTGGTAATTCAACTCTTGAGCCTCTCCATTTTATACAACCATTACTGCCACCCACAAACATACCAGCAAGAACTGGAAAAGTAATACACCAACTAGCCACCTAGGTTCATTTACTGGGAAGAGTTGCAGAGACCCAATAAGCAACAACCATGAAAGCATAGCGAATATCGCCATCATATGTAAATGCCACATGAGGCCCCAAATATAAACAAGCAAATTACTAACTAAAAAATGCATCTTTAATGGTTCATAATCCATGAAAACAGAATGAGGTTCCACCTAATATGTCAGTGAAAAATCCAGTAATATAAAAGGTCCTGCAACCAGTGACAAGTTAAAAAAAAGGAAAACAATCTTCACTCCTAGACGGTCAGTTAATCATAATAACTAGAGATTCTATAACAAGTAAACTATATCAATTGTCCTTCATCACTAACTTCCAAACTCTAGCAGCAAAATGGAGAAAGACTCATAATTTAAATCATAAGCCCTCAGTACACAATATGAATGATAATCTATAATTCGAAAGAATGACATTCTCATAATCTGCATTCCTCTCAGTTGACTGCAACCTCAGTTGACAAGTAGGTGGCATGGAGAGACTCTTGACCACCTACTTTCTTCTTGGAGACCTTCAGGACTTCAACTGCTTCTTCCACTTTCGCAACCAATGATTCTGGCGACTCCAACAGCAAAAGCAATTCAGAATTGTCCATCTCCAACAGCATTCCAGTAATTTTAGCAGCAAGATCAAACTAAACAATACAAAAGAAAATAAGTTAATGCCAGAATTTGAGGCAACATGAATGCTATTCATGAAAACACAAGCCGGATAAAGCATCAAATTATTCATTGAAACAAAGAGCAACAGAACACCACCTTAAGTCTTTCAACCAAGGGGAAGAGGCGTTCACCAACCATCTGTTTTTGCTGCTGTGGGGTAGCAGCAGCAAGCAGGCAGTAGTCCTATTTGTGGGTTGTTTAACATGCATCAACAAATGAATTAAGATTCCAACCAAACTAAGTGATAGCCCAAGCTAAGTGTAACTTGATAGACCTCTGCACAACTAATTTGTCAAATCTATGGGGCAAGGAAAAGAAGAAGGTAGGGAGAGCAAACCCACCGATTGCTGGCCTACATTGCTCAAGAGTGGGGAGAAGAGGAATAGAAGCAGACGCTACAAGCCCATTGATATTAGCTGTGGAAGAAATGGGAGAACTTGTAAATTATTTTCCAAAAATTCCTTTGAACAAATTAGAGAGAGGAGTATAGATAGAGAGAGACAACAATGTGAAAAGTTTACCTATTGTTTGCTGGCTTCTCATATGAAGAGTGAGCTGGGGGCAGAGCTGGAGGCTGCAGACCAAACAAAATACAAAAGAACAAAAATATTAAAGGTTAGCTTGTTCCGGTTCATCATTCCAGCCTCAAGGTTCAATTGGTTAGCAATACACAGACCAAAGGGGAGGAAAAGGATTTAGATTCCGAGTAAAAGCTAAGACAAATGCGGGAAATCCTTAATTAAACAGACAAAATTTCATATTAAAAAAAAACAAGAGATGAACTAATGCGAATCCCAAAAAAAAATGATTTTTATAATTTAGAAAAAAAAATGAGGTGAGATTGGAGAACCGGGGGAGATCCTGGGCAGCATCAAGGGCGGACTGGAGCTAGAGAACATCAGCCCGAGAGAGAGGCTTCAAGATGGGGACGTCCTGGACAACAGCAGAGCACAGGCCTTTAGTCTCGAAGGTGATGAACGGCGCGGCATTGTGAGACCCGACGGGGAGCTTCTTGACAAGCTTTATCTGAATGGTAGCCGTGTCATCCCCAGCCTGGGACTGGATCATGACAGCACTGGGGAGGGCGCGGTGGAGGAGGCCAACGTCGATGGCGAAGGTGATGCGATCGGCGTTCTAACTGGAGATTCGGTAGTCCCGGAAGAGGCAGTCCTTCCTTAATTGGGCGATGGACTGGATGCCATCGCCGCCAAGGAGGTTGTGGAGGAACATGGCATGGTCGGGCGTCAGGTAGACATGGCAGATGCGGCCAAGCTTGTCAAGGACCGGGAGAAAGCCTAAGAATGAGAGAGGCAGAGAGGGGAGGTTAGATGTTTGAGGAAATGAAAAAGAGAAGGGGAAGGGATAGCAGGGAGCTCACGCTTGTCGAGGAGGTTGACGCCATCATGGGTGATGAAGGCTTTGAACTTCATCTCTTTTTGGCTTCAACTTTGCAGCATCTGTTCGTTGATGGGCAAGGAAGTGGGCTTTTTTCATCAGCGATGACGACGACCTCGCCGGTGGCGGGCTCCTCCCACGCGTTCCAGAGGTGGAAACCAAGAGCGACGGCGATGGTGACGAAGACAAGGGCGATGGTCGAGAGGGAGAGGAGGAAGAAGAGGAGGAGGGCGAGGAGGTCGCGGAGGAGGCGGAGGCCGTACTGGAAGGAGATCGGGGGGTACTGGTTGTCGTCGTCGTTGGCGTCCGACGGAGGGCGGCGGGGTCGGTGGAGGAGAGGAGGGGCTGGGCGAAAATCGGGAGTTTGGGCAGAGGCGGAAGAGAGGGAGTTAGGGCACAGGCGGAGGAGTTAGGGTAGAGGCGGAAGAGAGGGATTTCGGCAATAGTGACGGAAGTCGGGTGCTAAGTGTTTTTTTTTTCTCCTTTCCCTGCGATTTAATTAAACTCGTAGGGAAAGACTTATCATGAAAAAATTTTGGCGGATGTTTTTGCCTCATAAAAAATCAAAAAATTTTGAACCTTTCCCTACGATTTTTACTCTATCGTAGGGAAAGCTCTGAACCTTTTCCTATAATTTTCATTAAAATCGTAAGGAAAGGCTTTTAAGGAAAAATATTTTCAAGTGATTTTGCCTCTAAAATAAAAATAACTTTATTAAAAAAAAGCTTCTTAAAAATATTTCTTATTATATAAAAGAAAAAAAAAATGACAATAGTTATCAAATATATTTTTGTTATCAAAATTATAAAAAATAAAATTAATGATGATAATCAACTATATTTTTTATTATAAATTTTAAAAATAAAAATACAAATTATATTTTTATTTTTAAAAGAAATGACAACCACCCCAAACTACAGTCTTAGATGGATGTTCCACATTCTAACCATATGGACGTCAAGGAAGTTTTACTGAACGGCAGTAATAATAAGCATGCCTAGCCATTTCCATTTTGTTAGCCACTCAGATAATTGCAGGCAACATCACTATAAGAAAAAAATAATTGCATATAGAATATGGCCCAACTGGATCCATCCAGATCGATTTCAATAGCAGCATGATCAAAACCGGATCTGAGACCCCACGAAGCTGGATGCCGGGGTTTTGCACCATCGGGCCTTGGAAGCTGGGATTTGGGATGGAGTACCGAGGGATGGGAGGGGCACCCAAGGGCCAGAACAAAGGGGCGAAGGTCGGAATCGACTGAGGTGGCGGTGTCACAACAGTAGGGTTCGGATTGAAGTTGGGGTTAGGATTAGTATTCAGAGGTGGATTGGGGTTAGGGTTTTCGACGATGGAGGCGGAAGGAAGAGTGGAGGAAGGAGGAGGAAGAGAGGAAGGATCTTGGGAGACCAATTGGGGGCTTTTGGGCATTGTGGTTTTGGCGAGGCCCTGGCCTAAGTCCTTCACCAGGAAAGGATCAGGTAAGCTCCGGATTGGGAGCTCACGGACGAAGGGAGGCTGAATGAGGAAAGTTGAGAAGAATCGAAAAGGACCATCAGGGGTAGGAAAAGTCTTTGTACAATGGAATCCGGTGCGAGCAAGTGTGCCACGGCCCATTGGAATGCGATACCCCCCGCATGCACGCTCGCATGAATTCTGGTGCACAAAGCATGCATAGGGCATGCGCATTGGCCACACGCCAGTGCAAGCATGCGTACCATGGCTCATCGGGCTTCGGTGCCCTTTCATGCGCTCTCGCAATGCGCGCGGCCAATGCACACGCCCTGTACACGCTTTGTGCACCGAAGTCCGATGTACAAAGACTTTTCCTAGGGGGTTAGGTTTAGGGAGCTTTTCCTCTGGATCTTTGTCTATGATTTTTATGAATGTCATAGGCAAATGAAATCTTTGCCTATAATTTTTAGTTTATCATAGCCATTTTCATTTTGTCAGCCACTCAGATAATTACGTGCAACATCACTATAAGGAAAAAAATAATTGCATATAGAATATAGCCCAACTGGACCCATCCAGATTAATTTTAATGGTAGCATGATCAAAACCGGATTTGAGACCCCACGAGGTTGGATGCCGAAGTTTTGCACCATCGGGCCTTGGAAGCTGGGATTTTGGATGGAGTATTATGGGATGGGAGGGGCATCCAACGGCCGGAACGAAGGGGCAAAGGCCGAAATCGACTGAGGCGACGGGTGGGGTTCGGACTAAAGTTGAGGTTAGGATTAGTATTCGAAGGTGGATTGAGGTTAAGGTTTTTAGCGATGACAGCAGAAGGAAGAGTGGAGGAAGGAGGGGAAAGAGAGGAAGGATCTTGGGAAACCAATTGGAGGCTTTCGAGCATTGTGGCTTTGGCGAGGCCTTGGCCTAAGTCCTTCACTGGGAAAGGATTAGGTAAGCTCTGGATTGGGAGCTCACGGACGAAGGGAGGCGTAACGAGGGAAGTTGTGAATAATCGAAAAGGACCATGATAGGAAAAGTCTTTATACAATAGACTCCGGTGCACAAAGCACGCAACAGGCTCGGGTAATGGGCCCCGACCACCTCATCTGCAGCATTGAATTGAATTTAATTAAATTCAATCAACCGTCCTAGAGATCGATAGTAATAATTCACGAATGATATCCCTTCGTTCGCTGCCTTGACTGCATTTGATTTCTAACAACATTTTTTTTCTTTATTTATAAAAAATAGATTTCATTTTCTATTTTTATCTTTACAAATTACGTTTGGTAATTAAATAGAAATAAAAATTACTTTTTTATTTCTTATATTTATTATAACAAATATCTTTTAAAAGGATAACTAAAAAAGATATATACATAATAATATTTTTATTTAATATTATATTGCATAATAATATTGATTATATATATAATATATTCTATATTATTATAATAACTTTATAACATGTTCTATATACATTATGTATTACAATATAAGATTAATAATTTTATTAACAATATGATAATACATAATAAATTATAGTATACTACAATATTATAATAAGTAATTATTTTGTTATATAAAAATATTATATATATATTTTATTTTTATGTATTATATATAAATAGATATTTACTATATAATATATGTAAATAATATATAGTATTAAAGAAACTATAGTAATATATTACTAAGAATATTAATATATAACATGTTAACGGTATAATAAATAACAATATAATTATAAATACAGTATAAGAAATAAATAGTTATATTGATATTTATAATTATTAATAATATCATATAAAATATATAATTAATATAAATATAGTGAATATAAAATTTGATTTTGGGAAAGGTATACAACCTTTTCCTACTATTTTCGTAAAAATCATAGGGAAAGGGTTAGATTTCTGAAAAGGAGTTTTTCCTACGATTTTTATTAAATTCGTAGGGAAAGGTTTGTTGTCTTTCCCTACGATTTTTTGAAAATTGTAGGTAAAAGTCTGCATTCTTCCCATGAAAGGCTCTAGAGCCTTTCCCTACGATTTTTGTAAAAATCGTAGGGAAAGACTCTGGACCTTTTCCTATGATTTTTGTGAAAATCGTAGGGAACGACTCTTGACCTTTCCCTACGATTTTTTGAAAATCGTAGGGAAAAATTATTTAGAAAAATAAAAAGTCTTTCCCTATGATTTTTAAAAAATCGTAGGGAAAGGCTCTGGATCTTTCCCTACGATTTTTTGAAAATCGTATGGAAAGATTTTTTAGAAAAATTTTGGAGGGAGATTTTGCCTCCAAAAATTTTTATAGCCTTTCCCTACGATTTTCAAAAAATCATAGGGAAAGACTTTGGATCTTTTCCTACGATTTTTTGAAAATCGTAGGGAAAAAATTTTTCAGAAAAATTTTGGAGGAAGATTTTGCCTCCAAAAATTTGTATTTCCTTTCCCTACGATTTTCAAAAAATTGTAGGGAAAGGTCCAGCTTTTCCCTATGATTTTTTGAAAATCGTAGGGAAAGGTTTTAGCCTTTTAACTATGGAATCTTTGCCTACGATTTTAAAAAATCATAGGGAAAGATATCTTTTGCCTACGATTTTAAAATTGTAGGTGCAAAAATCGTAGGCAAAAGTCATTTTTCTTGTAGTCCCACTTGTCCAAGCATATTCTTGATGTTTCAGAGACCTCCCTAGATATCATACTGATATGAATTGTCTGAAAGGAGATGGAAAGCCTCTAGGCCCTATAAGAAGTAGAAGCTGATATTAATTAATATTAGCGGTTGCAAAGCTGTAGGTGTAACAATTTATCTAATACGCTGAGAACTATTGAAAGTTTTTAGGACTATTAGACTATATAATTTTTAAGAATTTTTATCTCCTCCCTTCTAATTAAGAAAAGAAAAAGAAAATCCTCCCATCCAATTAAAAAGAGAAAGAAAATAAAAAATTGTTATGGTTCCTTGCTGAAAAAAAAAAGAAAAAAGATCTTGCCTAACAATATATTGAAAATAGCTGATATCTTATGTAGTTAGGTCAAAAAAACTCATTCCATATGGATTTTACTTTTGGAGACAACAGACAACTTATATTTTGTGGTAAACTACATGCCTCTTTGTTGGGGTGCGCGGAATATCCCCAAGATCACGGCTATAGCGTATATGAGTAATATAAAAAACTTTTACCGTTCTAATCTATGAGTATAAGATCATACCTTCAGACTTGAACATTGGAACACTTTGATTTGATTGCTCGACCTCAACCTTTTAGCCTTCCGCCGTATTCCCGAAAATACCTTCCTTCTCTCACAAGATGGTGGGATCTCTCGGCCGACCTAGGGTTTCTTGTTTTTCTTTTTCCTCAAAAACGTTAACCCTAGCAACCAACTGAGAGGGTATTTATAGGGCTACAACATGGACCAATAGGCAAATATGAAAAGGACTTCCCACATAATTAAATCTCCCAATCCTATCCCGGGTTAGGATTCAATTACGTAAATTACAATTCATTCCACTAAAAATTATAATTGGTATATTTTCGAGCCTTAATATTAAATACTTAATCTCCCCACGATATCCATCAATTAAATTTAATTACTGACAATTATCACTTATCCACTTAACTTAATGTAATTCAAAATCCACTTGCAAGATTGTAAGCTCTCTATCATCAATCCAAATTAACAGGACGTGGATTCCTTCAACTATTAATATTCACCATATATATGTTATTGCCCAACCCACTGAGTTTATTGACTCATATAGAATCTCACTCTATGTGTAATCAAAGCAATAATCACTACATACACGTGTCTAGAAATAGAATTCAGATTAAGAGCATAAGTAATCATAATATTCAGTCAGTAACTCAACTGGGTCCTATTCAATACACACAAAGTGTACTAGCACAAATAGTTAGAATAAACCATTCCCCGTAGTCAAGACAGACCTACTAAAAATGTGCTACAGTTCTACTGATGGTGTGTCCAATTCCATCTAAAACTGTGAACCATAAACTTGTATTCCAAAAGAACCGATGATCTAGTCTTCTAAGCCGTACTCTACACACTAGATCAAATACTCATTGATGCACTTATTGCTCACTTAACTTATTTGATGTATCGGATTCAAAATCCACTTGCAAGATTTGATACAAATTTCAAAACTTATAAGATCTCTTCTCAAGGGGATATCATCAATCCAAATTAACAGGACGTGGATTCCTTCAACTATTAATATTCACCATATATATGATTATATGTTATTGCCCAACACCACTGAGATTTATTGACAATCATATAGAATCCACTCACTCTAATGTGTATCAAATCAAAGATACATCAATAATCACTACATAACACGTGCTCGCATAGGAGAATAATCACGTAAGCATAAGTAATCTATAATATCTCATGAGTTTTATAATTATTTTTATAAAGTCTATAAAATAATTATACTCAACTGGGTCCTACTCAATACACACAAAGTGTAACTAGCACAAAATCAGTTAGAATAAACCAATTCCCCGAGTCTAAGCACAGACCTACTCGTCTTAAAAATCTTGCATGGAACATATCCTACGGAACCGCATGGGACCTAGCTACGGGTCGGCAATGGTGTGCTAATTTCTGATGCTAATTTTGCTAAGCTTCATGAACGGGTAACTATTCGGTGCTCAAAGGCCAGAAGGTGAAATCCTTGTCCAGTAAATCCGATTCTTACTAACAATCCTGCGGGAGGTTGACTTCTCTCATACCGCCAATGAGGTGGCTTCTTCTGTATGCTGGTTCGTGGATCTGGATGATTCTTGTCCAAGCTCTGATATCTGGGCTGATTCACTAGTATAATCGTTTGTTTGTATAGTTACTAATTTTGCTACCTATATCATCTCACTATGTTGTAAATGGACTAGAATCTCTATCATTCAATAGTCCAGCTGTCAGATAAGGATGTGTACTTTTCACTAGATAACTCAGCATGCATGATGCACACAGTTAGCTCGCAACAAGTTTTGAGCTTCTGCAAATATTGGCAAACTACAGCTGATAAAGAATATTGAATAAACAACCTTTCATAAAAGATTTGCATCAACATAAAGGCAGATATCTCTCGCCATGTAAAAGATATACAGATAATCAATCTTGTCTGAAATAGGGAAAATTACCCTGACAGGGACTATGACATTACTGTAAACCCTGACAGGGATTATGACATTACTGTACACCCATGAAAAGATAATCGATTACCTACAAAATAAATTACTACTTGGATTACTATGGATATACACAGGTAATACTACAGTAATATTGATTATATTGACTTCTAAATTAAATTTAAAAAATTTATATAATATTATATATTTGATTTAAAAAAATATATTTATAAATGATATTCGAAGTGGCCGGTGAGAATGCCGGAGGCCACCGATTGAAAGAAGGCGCTCAACCTCACTTCGCGAAAGAGGATGTGGCTTGAGACCTTCGACACGGAGGTTCCAACGAGTATATTTACTCTGCTTACTGCGCCTCGGGCCCAAATCTTGATGAAAATAGAGCATCAACTCCCTCACCAAAACCTCTTCGAGGGAATCCAACCCAGAGAGATATGACCAAATACTGTCGGTATCATCGCAACCATGGTCATGATACCAAGGAGTGCTGGCAGCTCAGGTAGGAGATCGAGCAGCTGATCCGTCGAGAAAGGCTTGAGCGCTATAAAGGACACCCGAAGGTAGACGCTAGAGCAAAGCATCCACCCGAGCTTTGATAGCAACCCCCGTCGAACTCACCGACGGTAGGCAACGTACATATGATTATCATGGTCGGCTCATCCAAGAGTCGGTCAAACTGAAAAGGCCCTTACCAAGTAGCAAAAGTCATTAGACCCGGCACCTATTGGCTCCAAGACCTTGATGGAAAAGCCGTCCCTAGGACATGGAACTCGGACAACCTCCGAGTATACAATCAGTAAGGTATTCCTCAACTAGATTACCTTGCTCTTTGTAATGGACTTCTCCATATTCAAATTTCAATGAGAACAAAGTTTCTCCCAATTGCTGATCCTACATATCCTATCTCCGAATCCTCAGCTGGGCTGAGGTCCTCTTACATAATTTTTTCGAACCTCGGTGGGGCCGAGTACTCTATCTCTTCAAACCTCGGTAGGGTCGAGCACTCTATTTTTTAGAATCTCGGTAGGGCCGAGCATTTATTTCTCTGGACCTTGGCAGGGCCGAGCGCTCTATTTCTCCGAACCTTGGCAGGGCCAAGCACTTATTTCTCTAGACATTGGCATGGCCGAGCATTCTATCTCTTCAAACCTCAATAGGGCCAAGTATTTAAGTTCTTTGAACCTCGGCAGGGCCAAGTACTTAATTTCTTCGAAACTCGATAGGGCTAAGCTCTTATTCATCTAGACCTCGGCACGGTCGAACATCCTATCTCTCCAAACCTGACAGGGCTGAGTACTTAAGTTCTCTGAACCTCAGCAGGGCCGAGTACTTATTTCTCCGAACCTCAGCAGAGTCGAGCACTCTATTTCTCTGAATCTCAGCAAGGCTGAGCACTTATTTCTCTAAACCTCGGCATAGCCGAGCATTCTATCTCTCCGAACCTCGATAGGGCCGAGTACTTAAGTTCTCTAAACCTCGACAGGGCCGAGCACCTAAGTCATCTAGACCTTGGCACGGCCGAGCATTCTTTCTCTTCGAACCTCGGCAGGGCCGAGTACTTAATTTATCTGAACCTCAATAGAGCCGAGCACTTATCTCTCCGAACCTCGTTACGACCGAGTGCTTAATTTCTTCGAACCTCGGCATGGCTGAGCACTTATTCATCTGGACATCAGTACAACTGAGCATTATATCTCTCCGAACCTCGACATGGCCAAGCACTCTATTTCTTCGAACCTCAGCAAGACCGAGCACTTATTTCTCTGGACCTTGGCAGGGCCGAGTACTTAATTTCTTCGAACCTCGGCAGGGCCGAGCACTTAATCTCTCTGAACCTCGACAGGGACGAGTACTTAATATCTCTGAACCTCAGCAGGGCCAAGCACTTATTCATCTAGACCTTGGCATGGTCGAGCATTCTATCTCTCCAAACTTTGGCAGAGCCGAGTACTTAAGTTCTCCAAACCTCGATAGGATCAAGTACTCTATTTCTTTGAACCTCGATAGAGCCGAGCACCTAAGTCATCTAGACCTCAGCATGGCCAAGCATTCTATCTCTCTAAACCTCGACATGACTGAGTACTTAAGTTCTCCAAACCTCGGCAGGCCGGACACCTAAATCATCTGGACCTCGGCAAGGTCGAGCATTCTATCTCTCTAAAGCAGGGTTGAGTACATTTTGTTGTTATTCTCCAAACCCTCGGCTGGGCTAGGGTCCTCTTATCTTTGAAATCTTGGCAAGCTTGAGAATCTACAAGTTATTCCTCTGAACCCTCAGCCAGGCCTAGGCCCTCATTATATTATTCATCGGGACCTTGATAACATCGAGTATGTTCCGTCATTACCTCCATAAATTTTGTCAAGGCCGAGTAAGAAATTACTTCATTCTACTTATGGACTTTAAAAAGGGCTAAGTCCCTATTTAATTTGTTCCATCTCCGGACTTCGGCACGATCGAATCTATCTTACTATCTCTTTGAACCTTCAGTCGGGTCGAGACATCTGTGAGTTTTCACTCTAACCTTTCAGTTCAAGCGCCATGATCTTCAGCTTCGCCACTGTGTCATTCCATCGGTCACCCATGATCAAAATTCAAGAAGGCTTCTCTCGTTTAACAAACTAAAATGAAAGCATGACAACTCAGCATTTATGGCATCATTATATCGCTCTCCGAATTCCTCCTTTGCCATAAAAGTTAGCCACCAAGGCTCTACTCCCTATGTCCAAAATTAAACTTTGAACTAAGGAGTGGGGGGGCAAGTGATGCGAGGTAAAAAAAGTCTCTGCATAAATTGGCCAACGTAGGAAGACGAGTCGGGCCCACATTGGGACCATGGCTGACCTTCAAGAGACGAAAGATACCTTGCCGGCCTCTGCCTAGGCATCTCCGCCCAAGCCTTCCAAACTGAACCTCGGCCTATCGACCTTCAGCTTCGTCGAGTCATGCTCTTGAGCCAAAGCAACTAGACCTCAATAGTCGAAAGTCATCCGACTGACCCTCCCCTTCGCCGACCTTCGACCCGCGCCGAACATCTTGGCCAACATATCGCTAAAATCACAAGAATCTCATAGTGCCTTCTCAAAGTGGTTCTCCATGAATGAAAATAGAAGTTGGATATGGCTTCCCCTTTTTATGATTTGCGAGATCACGAATCTTCCTAATAAGGTATACATCGAAATTGGCTTTACCGTCCTCCAACTTTCATAACTGCTCTCCAAAAATTAGGTGACAACATACCATCCTTGCTGCCTATTAAACACCAGTTCCAGAACCCCTCAGGTAAGGCAACAGAACACAAGGCAACAGAGAGACAATAATCATTCTATGGGAATCCCTCTTTCTTTTCTCTTCTTCTCTATAGAACCTTCTTCCTATTATCTATAATCAAGGATCTTTACTGAGTTATCAAAGAGTCTTTTGCAGGAACTATCCACTTTATCTCCTATATAAAGATGCTATTTTGCAGGTCCATGGAGACGCAATAATGCCATCTAAATTTTAACATGTGCTATCGTCTTGTTCCCAAATCGGAGATTGAAAATCGGCAGTGACACTCTCTATTATTCTTCTTTCCATTGATTAAAGAAATATTTAAAAGGATACAAGTGCTTATGATGTTAAACGGTAGTACCATAGGTTAAATCAAATAAAAAAATTAAATGCGGTGTGCTATGTACGATGTGCTATGTGCATGTCGTACGGTTTTATCTATCTTTCTTGCTATCTTAATCTTCATGATTAAACAATTTTAGTGCGAGTCAGCCCAGAAATATCATAATACAATATTTGATTAAAAACAGCAAGACAGGAATCACCCTGCATCCAGACCCTATAGCCTGTATGTTGAGCAACCGCCGCCGCTACCCAGTCTGCTGCAGCATTGGCTCGCGATAGACATATCGGATCTGGACACTGACAGCATCCCGCAAAATGGCCCAAATGTCAAGGAGCAGGGGATTGACTGGAGCTTGACAACAGCTATTGTTGGCCCAGATGACAACCCAAGAGGGGGGGTGAATTGGGTTCTTTAAAAATTTAGCCTCTTAAAAAATTGTTTGCTTAAGATGAATGAAAATGCAATGTAAATATAAAGTACAATGAATAAAATAGAGATAGAGATAGAGACAATGGAAGCACGGCAAACACAAAGATTTTATAGTGGTTCGGTGTATCCAACACCTACGTCCACTCCCAAGATCCTACTTGGGTCCACACTATAATCTCCTCGATTACAGCCGAGTTGTTTTACAAGTTCACAACCCAAACTTGTTGTTTTACCCGGGATCACAACGAACCCAGCCGGTTTTCGGGCTCACCAGCACACAACCCTAAACTCAAGCTAAACTAGCTTGACCCGAGGTTAACAACCTCCACTAGTTCAATCCCCTTTGATTGAACTAGGCACAAACAAGTATAAGAATGTTTTACAAAGTTTCACAGCTCCTCAATGAGCAAATATTCAAAGAAAAGTAAATAGGTTTAGAAAAGCCTGGTTTGAAGTTGTTTGGCTTTGAGCTTTTCTTCTTTTCTTCTTTTCCTCTTCTCCTTGCTGGGTTGAATCAAGCCTCAGCTCCGATTCCTCACAGTAGATGCAGTTGAGAAGATTGAAAAGTTGGTCTTTTTCTTCTAGTTGAGAATCCTCCGATTTTTCACTATTTGAATGGCTTGGATTCTTCTTTGAGCTTTGTGGAGTGGAAGGATTTGAATTTGAAAGCTCCTCTCTTGGATATAAGGCTCAAGACTTTTCGGATTTTGATTTTTGATTTTTGTCTATCCGTTTCTATCTCCTTTTTTTTCAAACGGTTGTTTTTCCCTTTTTATAGATTTTCCTTTGATTCATTTTTGGGTGGAAATCTAGCCGTTGGAGTGTACCTGGAAGGATTTTCCATTCATAAAAAATAGCCGTTAGATGTCAGAAATCAAAAATATTACCGTTAGAGCTGATCTGGCATTTTTAATTTTTCGTCCAGGTGGGTTGGAGTCGGCTCCAGCTTTTCAGGTGTCGGCTCCAGATCGTTTTTCCATAAATAGTAAAATCTGAGTTCGTCGTGGAGTCGGCTCCGCAAAAGTAAGTGTCGGCTCGCCGTCGTCAGGTGTCGGCTCCCGAATACTGTAGGTGTCGGCTCCAGGATGCTCAAAAAATCAACGTTCTGTCCCCGCATCGGAGTCGGCTCCAGACACTGTAAGTGTCGACTCCGAAACCTTAGGTGTCGGCTCCGAAACTCTAGGTGTCGGCTCCAGGTTGTATCAAAAATCAGATTAAAATTGAATTGGCCATGGGGTCGGCTCCAGACTTTCTAGGTGTCGACTCCAAGCTCTGAAACTTTGAAATCTCTGATTTGTATTTGATTCAAAATTCATTTCTTAATTCCTTTAAATTGATCAAATAAATTTAAGTCCTGAAACACTTATAAAATCCATTAGTAATCAAATAAATATACTCAATTCCTTTATTAATCATCAAAATCAATAAATGGATCAACAATCTCCCCCTTTTTGATGATTATAAAAACATTGAGTATATGCATAGAATTCTTAAAAAAATATCAAGGAAGTGATCTTTACGAGTAAGCTCCCCCTGAATAAGGTAGCTTCCCTTATGAAGTTCAAATTATTCTTCCTCTTACTTTACATTTGGTACTTAAGATTTCTTTGTGCATAGACAATTCAATTTGATTATTAATCCACATCAATAACTCAATATCATATTAATCAATTAATTAACATTCTCCCCTTTAATGCAATTAACAACTATAATTCTTTCCATATATAATTTTCTCCCTCTTAATGCATATACAATCCTAATTCTCTCCCCCTTTTTTGTAATCAACAAAAAGGTAAAGAATATTTTACTGCATCAAAAGATAATTGCATCAAAAGTCAAATATTAAAAAAAAAACTTTTCATTCATCAACATAAACTTCACTACATCAACATATAGTCAAGTATTACATAATTCTCTCCCCCTTTAAACTTCATTACATTAACTTCATTACATCAAAATGTAAACAACATTTCAACAAAATTAAACATACATTACATCAAAAGTTCTTTCTAACTATTCTTGTTAAATGGTCTACAATATTTTTCATTCCATCACATTGAAGTCTAACATAATCTTTTAGTCTCTCATCAACAAATGTGCAAGCTGTTAAGATTTTGTCTTGAAGCTTCGGCGTTGCACTTTGAATAAGTTTCACCATCTCCACAAATCTCTTTAAGCTCTTCAAAGATGTTCTTCAAATCACCACTTAAAGATTCTGCGGAGGAGTTGAGAGTTGATTCAATCTTTGCAATCCGATCATCAAGGGAGTAAAGTGATTCTTTTAAATTCATGAATTTACTGTCAAACTCATCCTTCTGAGCTGCAAACAAACTTTTTAATTGCTCCATTTGAAGGTCTGAGAATCCAGTCGAAGAAGTGGATGGTTGATCATAAACTTGTGCAGGTGCAGGAGCAGGAACAGGAGCAGAAATGGGACTCCTAGGCTGTGGAGAAGGAACCCTAAATGATGGTCCAGCCTCGCAAGGCTCAGAAACTCTCGGCATAGGGGCTCTTTCATCTAGGTGTCCTTTCCTATCCCACTGTCCATTCACCTTAACAAAACCCATCCGATGCAATGTTGCTAAGCTATAGTAATCTGTGTGCCTCAGGTTCTTGGAAGGTTCATTCTCTTGAATTTCAACCCCTTGGCTCCTGAAAACCATAGTAAGTACCATTCCATACGGTAGGGATGATCTCCTCTTCCCTCCAGCTTCTGCCATATAAAAAATCATCATTGCTGCCAGATTGATCGGCTGCCCAGTCAGAACACTGTCCATAACCACAATGTCTCGCTCCGAGACATACTCAAACCGACCAGTCTTTGGAAACAAAATTCTACTGCATATATTGTGTAATAATCTCAATTCTAGGGGTAGTTGATTGGCTCTAATTTCCTCAAACTCTGTTACATCCCTTCCTAACATCCTTGAAAGGCTGCTGACCTATCACTGTGCATGTCAGCTGCTAAACCAGTGATCGGGATGCTAAGGAGGTTTCCAAGCTTTTGAAAGGTGAGATGAATCCTTTTCCCTCTAACATTGCTTACTAAACCTCCATCCCCTCTAGCCAAATTGAAATAGAATTCTTTTACTAAGGCTGGATAGGTAGGAACATCAAGAGACATAGCTTATCCCAGCCCATTTCCTTCAATTGTCTCCCGATTGAAAAACCTTCGGATTCAAATAGGTCAAAATCGATTTTTCTACCCATTGTGATGACTCTATCAGCTAAGGTATCTACCTTGTGGAAGATGTGTTGGGGTTGTCAGAATCCGTGGACGAATCGCTGCTTGGAGTCGGCTCACGAACGGGACGACGTGCGGACCGCTTTCCCGTAGTTACCGGCGCTCCAACCACTGATTCTCTCCTTTTGGGTGCCATTTGATCTTTGGAAAGGTTCGATTTGGATGGAATTAGAGATGGGGAAGTTTTGGAAGAATTTTGGAAGAGTTTGGTTAGGATTTGAGAAAGTAATGAAGTGACGAGGTGTCGACTCTGCCCTAATAAATCAATTTTTGATTCCCAGGTGTCGACTCCCGCAAAGTCGGGTGTCGACTCCAAATCGCTAACACAGTCAGCGCTCGAACTGGAGTCGGCTCCGAATTCACAGGTGTCGGCTCCAAGGTCAGGGACCGAGAGCGACACAGTCAGAGGTGTCGACTCCTCATTCTGAGGTGTCGACTCCAAAGACAGTTTCAGCAAAAATATATGAAATTCAAATGACTGAAACTCGTCAAAATAAATTTTATAAAATTTTGATAAAATTTTGGAGTATTAAGGATCAAATAGCTCAAATGACTAGATAATTTGTCCTTAAAATTGTGAAGGAATATCAAGAAATTGATAGAAATCTAGATTCTCATTCCTTAATGTATCAAAATCAATCCATAGGGTCACATATCCCTAATTCACCTCTAAGATAACAAAATCTCTCTTCACTCAAAGGTTTTGTAAATATGTCAGCTAATTGTTCCTCTGTATTAACATATTCAAGACAAATTTCATTATTAGCTACATGTTCTCTTATGAAATGATATCTAATTTCAATGTGTTTTGTTCTTGAATGTTGAATTGGATTTTTAGTTAGATTTATTGCACTCGTGTTATCACATCTAATTGGTGTTTTATCGGGGTTATGCCATAATCTTCAAGTTGTCTCTTAATCCAAAGGATTTGAGCACAGCAACTTCCAGCTGCAACATATTCTGCTTCAGCAGTAGATAATGCAACCGAATTTTGCTTTTTGCTAAACCAAGAGATTAAGTTACATCCTAAGAATTGACATGCACCACTTGTGCTTTTTCTATCCAATTTACATCCAGCATAGTCAGAATCAGAATATGCAATTAAATTTAAAGTTGAGTCTCTAGAGTACCATAAACCTACATTTTTAGTTCCACTTAAATATCTTAAAATTCTTTTTACAGCAATTAAGTGAGATTCTTTAGGTTCAGATTGAAATCTAGCACATAACATACTGCAAACATAATATCTGGTCTACTAGCTGTTAAGTAAAGAAGAGATCCAATCATACCTCTGTAATGTTTTTGATCTACTTTCTTACCATCTTCATCTTTGTCCAATTTGCACGAAGGACTCATAGGTGTCCCAAGTGGTTTGATTGACTCCATTCCAAATTTCTTGAGCAGTTCTTTTGTGTATTTGGCTTGATTGATGAAGATTCCATCTTTGCTTTGTTTGATTTGAAGTCCTAGGAAGAAGTTGAGTTCTCCCATCATACTCATTTCAAACTCACCCTGCATTAACTTAGCAAATTCTTGACATAACAAATTGTTAGTAGCACCGAAAACAATATCATCAACATATATTTGTACTACTAATAAATCTTTGTCTTTTGTTTTCAAAAATAGTGTTTTATCGACATTTCCTCTTACAAAATCATTTTCAATCAGAAATTTACTTAATCTTTCATACCAAGCCCTAGGTGCTTGTTTCAAACCGTATAGTGCTTTGTGTAATTTAAAAACATGATTTGAAATTCATGATCTTCAAATCCCGGTGGTTGTTCAACAAAAACTTCTTCATTTATAAATCCATTTAAAAATGCGCTTTTAACATCCATTTGAAATAAATTGATATGCATATGACATGCAAATGCAAGTAACAATCTAATTGCTTCAAGTCTAGCTACAGGTGCAAAAGTTTCATCAAAATCAATTCCTTCTTCTTGATTATATCCTTTTGCAACTAATCTAGCTTTGTTTCTAATTACTATGCCATTTTCGTCTAATTTATTTCTAAATACCCATTTTGATCCTATTACAGAATGATCTTTAGGTCTATCCACTAATGTCCAAACATTATTTCTAGTAAATTGATTTAATTCTTCTTGCATGGCTAACATCCAGTTATTATCTTTTTCAGCTTCTTCAATAGTTTTAGGTTCAATTTGAGATACAAATGCAAGATGATTATTGATGTTTCTCATTGATGATCTAGTTCTTACTCCTTGAGATGGATCACCTATAATTAATTCTCTTGGATGACCATAGGCATATCTCCAATCTCTAGGTAGATCTATATCATTACGATTTGCATCAACAACATCAACACTAGGAGAATCATTATCTTTAGCTTCTTGTTCATGATCTGAAGATACATCTATATTTAATTTTTCAATGTCTCTTTCTAGAATGTTTGTATCTTCCTCATCATCAATCTTTTTAGAACTTGATGCTAAAGATTCATCAAAAATTACATGAATAGATTCTTCTACAATTAAGTTTCTCTTGTTAAATACTCTATAAGCTTTACTAGATGTTGAATATCCTAAGAATATGCCTTCATCAGATTTTGCATCAAATTTTCCTAGTTATCTTTGCCATTATTATGAATGAAACACTTACAACCAAATGCATGAAAATAACTTATGTTTGGTTTTCTATTATTCCATAGTTCATAAGGTGTTTTCTTAATGATTGGCCTAATTAAAGCTCTATTAAGGATGTAGCATGCCGTGTTTATAGCTTCTGCCCAAAAGTATTTTGGTAAGTTGCTTTCACATAGCATGGTACGGGCCATGTCTTCTAGGGTTCTATTTTTCTTTCAACTACACCATTTTGTTGCGGTGTTCTAGGTGCAGAAAAATTATGATGGATGCCATTTTCTATGCAAAAATTTTCAAATAAATGATTTTCAAATTCGGTGCCATGATCACTTCTTAGAGACACTATGGTGTTGTTTTTCTCATTTGTGACCTTCTTGAAGAATTTCAAAAATAGTGGAAAGGTCTCATCCTTATGAGCTAAAAACAATACCCAAGTGTATCTAGAGTAATCATCTACAATCACAAGACCATATTTCTTTCCTCCTAGACTTGTGGTTCTAGTAGGTCCAAAAAGATCCATGTGAAGTAGTTCAAGTGGCCTAGAAGTGGAAACAATATTTTTAGTTTTGAAAGAATTTCTAGTTT
This sequence comes from Calamus simplicifolius, assembly GCA_900491605.1. Taxonomy (NCBI): domain Eukaryota; kingdom Viridiplantae; phylum Streptophyta; class Magnoliopsida; order Arecales; family Arecaceae; genus Calamus; species Calamus simplicifolius. Next base: position 146,787 of record UESW01002011.1, on the reverse strand, counting down.
GTTTTCCAAATTGACATGCATCACAAATTTTATTATTTTCAAAATCTAATTGTGGAAGTCCTTTTACTAAATCCATTCTAATTAATTTTGAAATAAGGTGTGTGCTTGCATGACCTAATCTTCGATGCCACAACCAACCAATCTCATTTATATTAGCATTATTAGCAACTAAGCAATGATTACTAGTAGACAAATTGTCTAAATCAATCAGGTATACATTGCCATTTCTATTTCCAATAAAAACAATGCTATTATCAATGGGATTAGAAACTGTGCATATAGAAGATTCAAATGATACTTTAAAACCTTTATCACATAATTGACTAATGCTAATTAAATTATGTTTCAAACCATTAACATATAAGACATTTTCAATATATGTGGAGGGAGTTATTTGAATGTTACCAAACCCCAAGATTTGGCCTTTGCCATTGTCACCAAATGTAACTACTCCTCCTCTTTTGCTTTCAAGGGTGATGAATTGATCCTTGTCACCCGTCATGTGCCTTGAGCAGCCGCTATCGAGATACCACTTTCTCTTTGATCTTTTGGCCGCAAGACACTCCTGCAAAAATAATTAAGTCTTATATTTAGGTACCCAAGCTTTCTTGGGTCCTTCATGGTTAGTAGCATAAACAATTGTTCCTTTAGGAACCCAAATTTTCTTTCCTTTATTATTTATCTTCTTATCTATTTTCTTAAAATTGCATTCAAAAACTTTGTGTCCCTTCTTGTTACAGTAATGACATGTAACATTATCATTGTTTTGTTCCTTTCTAAAAAAGTTTTTGACAAATTTTTGTTTCAAATTAGGTCTATATCCTAAACCAGCCTTATCATATATAGCTCTTTGATTACTTAACAATAAATTAAGTTTTTCTGAACTATAAGTGAATTTATCAACAATACTTTTATATTTATCAACTTCCTTCTTTAGTTTATCATTTTCATTGGAAATTGATTCTTTTTCTTTAGTCAAATTGTCTTTTTCAGATTTCAGCACTTTAGTTTCATTATTAAGATTTTCTTTTTCTTCAATCAAAGTTAAATTTTCATTTTTCAAAAACTTATATTTCTTTTTCAAAATTTTGAAATCACCGACAAGTTCATTAAAAGCATCAAACAATTCATCAAAAGCAAATTCATCGCAAGGGTTTTCAGAACTTACCTCATCCTCTTCGTTTGCCATAAAGCAAATGTTAGCAACCTCCTTTTGTTCTTCCTCCGATGAGGATTCATCGCTGTCGCTCCAAGTTGCAACATAGGCTTTCTTTTTCTTCTTGAAAGTCTTTTTCAGTTGAGGACAATCATATCTGTAATGCCCCGGTTTCTTACATTCATAGCAAATCAAGGGGTCTTTCTCTTTATCCTTGTCCTTGTCTTTTTCTTTCTCTCCTTCCATCTTAGTTCCAAATTTCTTCTTGTGGAAGGGTCTCTTTCTCCTCATGAATTTTTTGAACTTTCTTGCTAGAAGAGCTGTCTCATCATCATCTTCTTCACTATCATTGCAGCTCTCCTCATTTCAGCAGCCTTAAGAGCTATGGTCTTTTTCTTTTTCACATCTTCTTCTATGTGCTGCTTCATGGTCAATTCATGGGTCATTAGGGATCCTAGAAGCTCCTCTAAGGGTAAGGTGTTGAGGTCCTTTGCTTCTTGGATTGCTGTCACCTTCGCTTCCCACGTTCTTGGAAGTGACCTGAGAATTTTACGGACAAGTTCAGAGTTAGAATATGTTTTGCCTAAACTTTTCAACCCATTTACAATATCAGTAAATCTAGTATACATGCTAGCTATAGTTTCAGTTTGTTCCATGCAAAATAACTCATATTTATGAACAAGAATGTTTATTTTGGATTCTTTTACTTGGTTAGTACCCTCATGGGTAACCTCTAATCTATCCCAAATCTCCTTTGCGGAATTACATGTGGAGATTCTATTAAATTCATTAGCATCTAAAGAGCAATATAAGACATTCATGGCCTTAGCATTGAGCTGTGCCATTTTCCTATCATTATCATTCCAATCCCTTTCGGGCTTAGGAACAATAGTGCCATCAACAACGTGTGTGGGTGTACTAGGTCCATTAGTTATAACACCCCACAATTCATAATCAGAAGCTTGAATGAATATCCTCATTCTTGCTTTCCAATAAGAATAGTTGGAACCATTAAATAAGGGAGGTCTATTTGTAGAATGACCTTCGGCAAATGATCCAACTTGAGCTGCCATTTGGATCTTTAGCTCTTGATCGTGTGATCAAAATCTAATGAGCACTTGCTCTGATACCAATTGTTGGCCCAGATGACAACCCAAGAGGGGGGGTGAATTGGGTTCTTTAAAAATTTAGCCTCTTAAAAAATTGTTTGCTTAAGATGAATGAAAATGCAATGTAAATATAAAGTACAATGAATAAAACAGAGATAGAGATAGAGACAATGGAAGCACGGCAAACACAAAGATTTTATAGTGGTTCGGTGTATCCAACACCTACGTCCACTCCCAAGATCCTACTTGGGTCCACACTATAATCTCCTCGATTACAGCCGAGTTGTTTTACAAGTTCACAACCCAAACTTGTTGTTTTACCGGGATCACAACGAACCCAGCCGGTTTTCGGGCTCACCAGCACACAACCCTAAACTCAAGCTAAACTAGCTTGACCCGAGGTTAACAACCTCCACTAGTTCAATCCCCTTTGATTGAACTAGGCACAAACAAGTATAAGAATGTTTTACAAAGTTTCACAGCTCCTCAATGAGCAAATATTCAAATAAAAGTAAATAGGTTTAGAAAAGCCTGGTTTGAAGTTGTTTGGCTTTGAGCTTTTCTTCTTTTCCTCTTCTCCTTGCTAGGTTGAATCAAGCCTCAGCTCCGATTCCTCACAGTAGATGCAGTTGAGAAGATTGAAAAGTTGGTCTTTTTCTTCTAGTTGAGAATCCTCGATTTTTCACTATTTGAATGGCTTGGATTCTTCTTTGAGCTTTGTGGAGTGGAAGGATTTGAATTTGAAAGCTCCTCTCTTGGATATAAGGCTCAAGACTTTTCGGATTTTGATTTTTGGCTTTTGTCTATTCGTTTCTATCTCTTTTTTTTCAAACGGTTATTTTCCCCCTTTTTATAGATTTTCCTTTGATTCATTTTTGGGTGGAAATCTAGCCGTTGGAGTGTACCTGGAAGGATTTTATTCATAAAAAATAGCCGTTAGATGTCAGAAATCAAAAATATTACCGTTAGAGCTTATCTGGCATTTTTAATTTTTCGTCCAAGTGGGTTGGAGTCGGCTCCAGCTTTTTAGGTGTCGGCTCCAGATCGTTTTTCCATAAATAGTAAAATCTGAGTTCGTCGTGGAGTCGGCTTCACAAAAGTAAGTGTCGGCTCGCCGTCGTCAGGTGTCGGCTCCTGAATACTGTAGGTGTCGGCTCCAGGATGCTCAAAAAATCAACGTTCTATCCCCGCATCGGAGTCGGCTCCAGACACTGTAAGTGTCGACTCCGAAACCTTAGGTGTCGGCTCTGAAACTCTAGGTGTCGGCTCCAGGTTGTATAAAAAATCAGATTAAATTCGAATTGGCCATGGGGTCGGCTCCAGACTTTCTAGGTGTCGACTCCAAGCTCTGAAACTTTGAAATCTCTGATTTGTATTTGATTCAAAATTCATTTCTTAATTCCTTTAAATTGATCAAATAAATTTAAGTCCTGAAACACTCATTAAACCCATTAGTAATCAAATAAATATACTCAATTCCTTTATTAATCATCAAAATCAATAAATGGATCCTTCTAAATCCAATGGATAACTAATAGAGAATCTCCCTCAATAATCAGGTAAAGAGCATGCACGGTCCTTCTAGCATATAGAACTCCAGCCCATGCAGCATAGAGCTCGGCCAAGGGGACCAAGGAATCAAGACTACCAAAACCTCCAGCCGCCAACAGCTCGCCACCATGCCCTCTGATCACAAAAGCAGAGAGCCAGCAAGCCTACCTCGGACACTCCCATCAAAATTAATTTTTACAAACCCTGAAGGGGGCTCCCAAGAGATGAAGACCGTATGCCGGTCCGCTGTCATAGCAGCAGGGGATCCCCAGTGGCCAGGGCTACCAATCACAGGAAGTTTACGATGACGAGAGAAGTCAGCCGATAATAGCCTGGCTTTCCGAACAATACTAAAGAAGACATGGCCTCATTAGTAAAGATGAGAAGGTTCCGAGATAACCATATATGGTAAGCAGTCGCAACACACAGACCAATCTGCTACTATCTATCCTGCCGAAGAATGTGCAAGAATTATGCGATCGCCCGTTTGTACTTTTTTTTAAAAAAAATCTTCATGATGTACTCCAAGTTCCGTCTATCTCTCCACTATCTGTGCTACGATAAAGTCTTCGCAAACCTCTTTCCACTAGATACCATCCTTCCAGGTGCATGCGATCGATTGATTAGAACAAAAGGCTCCTTTCTACCTTGATATTTTTCCTCCGAATAACGATAAGACGTCAATTTGTGTATCTTAATTGCAAATGCGTGATGAGAAAGACAAGTGGAATGCCTGCCTTCGAAGAATGGTCATGGTTCTTGGCTAAGGCCTTCGATGCCATATATTCCACGGAATAACGACAGAGACGAAGATCCATTGATCCAATCAATCGCTATGATCATTAATTCTTGTGTGGTCCAAAGTTTATCAGCTAGCGTTGCACTTGCAGCCATATGCAATCCTTCCCTCTTTTGCAATTGGCAGCTCCGTTGTGGAACAAAACGTTTAGAGAGGCATTGTCTGGTTGCATGGATGAGCCTTCCAACAAAGCCTCCATGGATACCTGGCACCCATGGAATCGGTGTTGATGGAATCATCAAATTTTACCTTAATTATTTCAAGAAAATAGCACAATCCCAACCATGTTAATATATAATGCACGGAAAAGATGCCGTTTTTCTTAGAATATAAAATTTTCTTTTTTTCTTTGAATGTCAACCTTCTACTTTATCCTCCACAATTAGCCCCCTTTCATTAAATCCAACTTGAACTTGATCTAATATGATGCTAACTCGATTAGACCAAACTTGTTATCTATATTTAAAGACTCTTGGGTCAAGTTTAAAAAATTAAACTTGATCTAAATTTTGAATTATGTCTGAATATTATATTTTTCAATCCAGTCTAATCCAAATCCAATCCACTCGACTTATAAACCTAAATTATATAATTCTTATTTTTTTCATTCCAATTATCTTTATGAATTCATTAAATAAGCTCTTATTTATACAATTGTTTTTCCATCTTAATAATTAGATATCTTATCATCTATTTTAACTTAATTATATCTAAATATTTTATTTCATTATTTGTTTGAATGATTTCTTATTTATAATGTCTTTAGATATATCAATAAAATTTTTAAAAATCATAATTAGTAAATTAAGGATAAACATTTACTTGGTAGAATTAAATATTTTTAAATAAAAATTTGATTTTAAATTGGTTCTTTTTAATCTTAATTAACTTTTTTAATGGATCTGAAATAATTATTGGATTCTAACTATAAAATAATAGTTCAATGCCTAAGTCAAATGAAACAAGATCTAAATATATTTGGTTTAATTAATTTGGGTTATACTTGTCCTTAGATTAATTCGAATAATACTTAGATTTAAAATTTTTCTATAGGCTGGATTCTATCAATAAATATATCAGATTTCCATCTAAAATCATAATCTAGAGATGAAATTAAGTTGGAGCGAAATTAAACATAACTAACGTAATTTCAGTTACGAGCATGTTGTGAACGAAGCGTGGGTCAAAATGTTGACATTTATAATATCAGGGATCGGCTTCTACATCTATCACTAGTTAGCTAAATTCAATCAAGCTTATCAAATATAAGTCAAGATATGGGTTTGATTTTCATGAACCCTGTTTGATCCAAACTGGAAACAATTTATACCCTATAGTTTACCTGATATATAATATAAATTTTGTATTTATATTTTCCTTGTTTATCATCAACCTTGTCGATTGTATTTTGATTTCACTTCCAATCCCGATTCATCCCCAATCTCTACTTGATAGGGGATTATTTGAAACCACACGGTCCAGTATACACTCCCTACAAACAACAGAACATAATGCCTCCAAAAATGTTATAACAGCCGTTTTGGTGTTGCTAATTTTTTGCTCCATTTCAGCCTCCTTGAAACTTAATTTGAACAATGACAAACCTAATGGTTTATAACTTGTTAGGTAGAACTGTGTTCCAAACCTTGACCAAGTTCTCTATTTTGACCATGAATGAGTCTCATTAAATCTATGGCCTCATCAAGGCTTAACTAATCCAAAGAATGAAAAAATATAATTGCTGACCCTCATGAACTCTACGGAAAAAGTAAATGGGACAGTTCAAGGCCTATATCCTAGACCAAATCGATGCAGCTTGAGAACTGTTGATGCCAAATCACCTTTTTCGATCATCCATAATCATTCGATCACCTTTCTCCAATGAGCCTAGGATCTTTCGGTTGGCTCCGCTCTGGTTGAGATCATACAAGAAGTCCTGAGGGCCAGTGATTGCGATGGGAACCCTCTGATGCTCAAGTAAGTAGTTTGGGTAACAACTATATATTAGGGAGAGCTCGAGAGTTCAAATAAAAAAACTCTGTATGAGTGTCTAAGTGTTCATACCTGATCGGGGGTCCCTCTTATCCATTTTGTTGGTGTTTGTGAAACTTGAGGTTAACCACATATCAGAGCATGCACGGCAAGGGCAGCGACAGGGGGGCATGCCTCTTCGTGGCACATCAGGGCTAGCAGGCCATGTCCCGTCTAGTGAGGATGGCCGCAGCTGGTTGATGGGCCAGGTCCCGTCAGGCATGGGAGGCCACTGCAGGTTGTTGCAGGGCATGGGCAGTTGTTTGCCAGACACATCTCGTACGTCGCACGTCTGTTGTCCTATTCTAAATCGTTCGAAAGTGATGAGTGGTGGAGCTAGGTATGTGAGTCCCTCAATAAACCCCATCTAGGTGGCCGCTGAGGCACTGCCTAGGTGGTCGCTAAGACTGATCCTGGGTCATTGATGGCAGCAGGGTGCAGCTCGGACGGCCGAATGGATCAGAGTCCTACCCAGATAGTTGACTTGAGGTGCTTCTGCTTCACACACATAGCTCTGGGTTCATACATTAGGGTCGGTGTTGCTAGTTTCCTTTAGAAGTGGTAGGCCCCCGACATCTGAGTGCATAATCGAGCTAACTTTGGGGCTGAAGATCTTATTCTTGTGAAAAGGACGAAGAGAGTGGGGGCTCCCGACGTCGTCGTGGGTCCCATGTATCTGCACGCCATGCCATAATTCGACAGCCAAGTTTTTGGCCCACGGTGGGTGGAATTCAATCCTTGGAGGCATACTTTGAGGCTTGTATACGATTGCCTAACTGCTCTATGCGGGGCAGCGGGTGAACCGGCCGATTTTGATGGATGTTGAGTAGGAGAGGCTGAGTCCAGAGGCCAAACAGAAAGAGGCCGAGTCTAGAGGTCGAGTATGGAGGCTAAGCGGGAAGAGGCCGACTCCAGGGTCTGAGTCCGAAGGCCGAACAGAAAGAGGCCGACTCTAGAAGCCATGTCTGGAGGCTAATCGGGAAGAGGCCGACTCCAGGGGCCGAGTCTGGAGGCTAAACAAAAAGAGGCTGACTTTGGAGGTCGAGGCTGACTAGGGGCCAAACAGGAAGAGGCCGACTATAGAGGCCGAGTTTGGAGGCTAAGCGGGAAGAGGCCGACTCCAAAGGCTGAGTCCGGAGGCTAAGCAGAAAGAGGCCAACTCCATGGGCTGAGGCCGACTGGGGGGTCCGATCCAGATGCGATTACCATCGCCTATGGGGCTTATTGGCTCCATCATATGCCTCCCACACTCCTAAGCTTATGTGACTGCGTGCTTTGCATCTACCAAGTGAAAGGATTGTAGAACTCTTTATCTTTTCACTTGTCTTTGCCTACTAGTTTTGGCTCTGATTCCTTCCTAATGGAGGGATCTTTTTTTTTTTTTGCACTGCTTTCGACACTAATAATTTTGGTCCATTGTTGTGTGGGCTTGTGAGCGCATCTGCATGCCCAAAAGTTTTAAGCAAGGTCAAAGGTAGATTGGTTACCTTTGGGGGGTGGCTGGGAGCATCCAGTAATCTCCTCCCAACTCAGAGTCAGGAGGTGAGCGCTTGTCACCAGTGAGTTGGAAAGTTGATCTCTTTCATAAGGTCAACCACTAAGGTAGAGTGGAGGCCGCTAAGGCAGAGTGGAGGTTGTTGAGGCAGAGTGAGGCCGCTAAAGCAGAGTGAAAGCATAGCCCAGGTGGCCGAGCGGGTCAGAGTCCTACCCGAGAGACTGGTCAAAGAAGATAACCTGGGGGTTGCTGAGTTCAGCTCGGGGGGTTTTGGGCCTACCCAAGGGTTGACTCGAAGGTCATTGAGACTGACTCGAGATCCTTTTGAAACCGACTTGAGTGTTTTTGGGCCTGCCCGAGGGTTGACTCGAGGGCTGCTTAGATCTGGTCGAGAGCCTTTTGGAACCGACTCAAAGGTTTCTGGGCTTACCCGAGGGTTGACTCAAGGGCCGCTGAGACCTGCTTGAGAGCCTTTTGGAACCAACTTGAGGGTTTCTAGGCTTACCCAAGGGTTGACTCAAGGGCTGTTGAGACCTGCTCGAGAGCCTTTTGGATCTGACTTAGGGGTTTCTGGGCCTGAACGAGGGTTGACTTGAGGGCCGCTGAGGCCTGCTCGAGAGCCTTTTGGAATCGACTCAGAGGTTTATGGGCCTGCCCGAGGGTTGACTCGAGAGCTACTGAGACCTGGTCGAGAGCCTTTTGGAACTGACTTGGGGTTTTCTTGGCCTACCCAAGGGTTAACTCGAGGGCTGCTGAGACCTACTCGAGAACCTTTTGGAACTGACTCAGAGGTTTTTGGGCTTGCCCAAGGGTTGACTCGAGGACCGCTGAGACCTGCTTGAGAGCTTTTTGGAATCGACTCAAAGGTTTTTGGATCTATCCAAGGGTTGACTTGAGGGCTGCTTACTCAAAGGAACTTACTCGAGAGCCTTTTGAAACTAACTCAGGGGTTTCTGGGCCTTCCCAAGGGTTGAGAGTCTGATCTTCAGCTAGTGAAGCGAGTTGAATGATGAGATAGAGTATTCGAAGCTACTTTTGTTCTCATCAGCTAGCCGCCTCCATCGTTGATAATGTCTATGGAGGTTGCCCACGTTCCAGACCTAAGGGATGGGTCTCCTGTTGAGCTTCTTGGATCGATATGCTTCTTGGTGAAGTGCTTCGGTGACTCGATAGGGTCCCTCCCAGCTTAGGAAAAGTTTGCTCCCCTCCATTAATTTGGAGATCTCCGTTCTCCTGGGGATTAAGTTCCTGGGACAGAATGTTCGCAGACATTATAAGACTTTGCAACTTATTGGTGAAATGTTGCTTTTATTTGCACTTGGGAAATTAGGCCAAAGTGTCAGACTCTCATCCAACAAAGCTTGAGATCGAGGGGCTCACTATTTCCATCACGATAGCCATTATTCTATCTTGTCTAGCAAGGTGAGTCCTTTCGAACTCCGATCTATTGGCGACTAATCAGGTGACATGCAGCCAAATTGGGAATCAGGGAATGCGGGCTGATGGACCTCAATTCCATAGGGTTCCTCCCATTAATGCCTTCTATTCCCTGCTCGATGGCTTTAAAGAGGGAAAGGACTAGTGTCACCTGCATCCATACGGGTCTTTGGTACTCCGCCTTCTTGTCCTTTTGTCTCTTTCACACTCTTTCTACTTTTGCGCATAGTGATGGAGGGAATAACAGAGTTTTGTGGGATATGTTCCCCGATTGTATCTCCAGCCGATGGTGGCTCAGGAGGAGAGGAAGAAGACCCTTGAGGGCTCTCCGTCTCTCCTTTCCTGACGGAGATGGAAAAGATGCCAGCTTTGAGAGAGGAGCAGGCTTCAAAAGGCACGGCATGGCTGCTGCACATGTTGGAGATGAAAGTTGGTAGCCTCAAGGACAAAGCTCCTCAAAAGAAGAAGGCTTTCTAAGAACCATCTTCTTCTGATAGAAAAGATTGAAGAAATGCCGGCCTCGAAGGAGAAGTGGTCTTCAAAAGGCGCAGCGTGGCTCAATCAGATCCTGGATCTTGACGCTGTGACCTTGGCTGGTTATGACTCAAAAGAAGGAGAGGAAGAAGAACCCTCGAAAGCTCCTCGCTTCTCCCTTTCTAACGGAGAAGATGGAAAAGATGCCAGCTCTGAGAGAGAACCAGTCTTCAAAAGGAACAGCGTGGTTCAGTCAAATCCAAGATCTTGATGTTGTGACCTCGGCTGATTGGAGCCTATCATCCTCAAGATGTTTTGTTGGCCACGGGCGACTTTTCGTCTGTAGGAAATTTCCTTTTGTACCTCTTGTTCTTCAGTGCACTCGTAACTCTTCTGTAATAAGGACTTTTAATGAATGAAAATAGTCTTTTTTGATTCTCAGTTGTGAGTTGACCCGGTCCTCTTTGATTGATATAAAGCCTGGGGTGAAAGCCTGTCAACTATGAGTTGGGGAGTCGATCTCTCCCAACCATGAGTTGATCGAGTATCCTTTGTTTGATATGAAGCTTGGAAGTGAAAGCCCATAAACTGTGAGTTGACTGGGTGATGAAGGGCGGCACGCTTGGAGCTCCTTCGTGTAATATCTTGGGGGGATGGGGGAATTTGTCTCCTTCCACTGATTTAAATGCCTCAGCATATCAATGACCCACCCTCCAGGGAATCATATCGACTGAGGCTGGGAGAAACTGGTACCTTAGCTTGGGCTCCCTCTCATGTCACCGTCCATGGAAGGGGGGACCATTTGGACGATGAGTGGGAGGTCGGGGGCATCATGATGGTGGTGCCCCTACTGGTGAGCTTTATGGTCATTCTGATGGTGCTCCAACGAGGCATGGCAACGATGAGCCTTCTGGCGAGGAGGTCTCACATCAGTGGAACGATGGCTGACATGAGCAGCAGCTATAGGGGGAGCAGAAGCTCCTATGAACCTCATGGTGGTGCTTTTGTTGATGAGCAGTAGCCCAGGCCTCCCTCGCCACATGCGACAGCTACTATGTGGCCACAGAATGCTGCTCCTGCAGCTTTTGGACCGTTGCCATCAGTGCTTGGACTTGCTTCGGTGAGGGTGATGAGCTGGTCTGGTTAAATGATCCGAGGTGGTGGCGATGGTGAAGTAGAGAGGCTGGCTTCCCATTGCTCAGCTTGTCGTGAGGATTCTTCCCCGCAATTGGTAGAGACCTCTCGTGCTCTTATCATCACCATCTTTTTTGATCTAGAAGGGATGAGGATATGTAGGCTAGCATTGTTGACAATATGTGCTCTGCCCCCTTCTTGGCACGCCAATCTGTTGATGCCAAATCACCTTTCTCGATCATCCGCGAGCATCCAGTCACCTTTCTCTAGTGAGCCTAGGTTCTTCTAGTGGGCTCCGCTCAGGTTAAGATCCTGCAAGAAGTTCCGAGGATCGATGATTTCGGCGGGAATCCTCTGACGCTTAAGTAAGTGGTTTGGGTAACAACTGTGTATTAGGGGGAGCTCGAAAGTTTGAAGGAAGAAACTCTGTATGAGCATCTAAGTGTTCATATTTGGTCGGGGGTCCCTCTTACCCTTTTTGTTGATGTTTGTGAGACTTGAGGTTAACTCGCTGTTATAGCATGCGTGGTAAGGATAGCGACAGGGGGGCCTGCCTCTTCATGGTACATTAGGGCTGGCAAGCCATATCCCATCCAATGAGGGTAGCCGTAGCTGATTGGTGGGTAGGTCCCATCAGGCGTGGGAGGCCATAGCAGGTTGCTGCAGGTTGTCGCGAGGCATGTGCAGTTGTTTTCCAGGCACATCTCGTACGTTGCACGTCCGTTGTCCTATTCTGAATCATGCGGATAGTGGCAAGTGGTGGAGCTAGGTACATGAGTCCCTCAATGAACCCCACCCAGGTGACTATTGGGGGCACTACCCGAGTGGTCGCTAAGCTTGACCCGGGGCCATTGAAGGCAGTAGGGGCGTAGCCCAAGTGGCCGAATGGATCGGAGTCCTACCTGGATGGCCGGCTGGAGGTGCTTCTGCTTTACACACGTAGTTCCATGGTCATACATTAGGGTTGATGTTGCTGGTTTCCTTCAGAAGTGGTAGGCCCTCAACGTCCGAGTGCATAACCGGGATGACTTTGGGGTGTTCTTGTGAAAAGGACGAAGAGAGGGGGGACTCCTGGCACCATCATGGGTCCCATGTATCCCCGCGCTGTGCAACAATTCGATAGCCAAGTTTCTAGCCAACGATGGGTGGAATTCAATCCTTGGGGGTATACTTTGAGGCCTGCATACGATTGCCTGGCTGCTCTACGTGGGGCAGCAGGTGAACCGACCGATGTCGACAGAGGTTGAGTAGGAGAGGCCGAGTTCAGAGGCCGAACAAAAAGAGGCCGACTTTGGAGGTCGAGTGTGGAGGCTAAGCGGGAAGAGGCCGAGTTCGGAGGCAGAACAAAAAGAGGCCGACTCCAAGGCCGAGTTTGGAGGCTAAGCGGGAAGAGGCCGACTCTAGGGGCCGAGTCCGAAGGCTAAATAGAAAGAGGCCGACTTCGGAGGCCGAGGCCGACTTCGAAGGCCGAGGTTGACTAAGGGCTAAACAGGAAGAGGCCGAGTCTGAAAGCTAAGCGGGAAGAGGCCGACTCCAGAGGCCTAGTTCGGAGGCTAAGCAGAAAGAGGCCAACCTTGAGGGCCGAGGCCGACTAGGAGGTCTGATACGAATGTGATTACCGTTGTTATGGGATTTATTGGCTCCATCAAGAACATGTATAGAAATTATCGAATTAATGTTGCAAGACTTTCTATCGTCTACAATTTGTCATGTTAATGGGTCCTCCTCCGATGGTTCCTCAAAGGTAGACTGACTGACTAATCGACGACGAATTGTCTAAAAACCATAGAGGACCTCTAGCTTTCCATCTTGGCCATATGATGTATAGGGAAAAGAGGGAAAAGTCTTTGTGCATCGACTTTCGATGCATAAATTACGCACTGATGTGTATATTAGTTATACGTCTATGTCATCATGCGTACAATGTGCGTTACGATTTAATGAGCCATGGTATGCATGATGGCATATGTGGCTGTATATTTGATATTTTCTTTGTGCGCCGATGAAGAAAAACTTTTTTTGAAGAAAAAAAAAAAAGAAAAGAAAAAAAAGTCTTCACTAGGCCCACGAACAGAAATAAGAATAGTAGCCAACGAAGCAGAAAATGTTTTCGTACAATGGCAGCCCTTGCGACCCCTCACCGTCTCATTGCCCTCGCTTTATTCCTTCTAACCCGCTCTCTCCCGGCAACGGCTCAAATCTATACCAACCTGACGAAGGGCACCACACTGACCCCGAACGGCCCGACCAACTCCTGGCCCTCGCCCTCCGGCGACTTCGCCTTCGGCTTTCGAAGCGTCGACTCCAACGCCTCCCTCTTCGTCCTCGCCATCTGGTTCAACTCGACCTCCCCACAGAGCATCGTCTGGTTCGCCAACGGCGACACCCCGGTTCAGGCCGGGTCCAAGCTCGAGCTCACCCCCGATGGCCAGCTCTCCCTCACCGACCAGACTGGCAACGAGGTCTGGAACCCCGGAGCCAGCAGCGCGTCCTACGCCGCCCTCCTCGACACCGGCAACCTCATCCTCTCGTCCTCCATCTCCTCCTCCCCTATATGGCAGAGCTTCAACCACCCGGCCGACACCCTCCTCCCGGGCCAAGTTCTGACCCCGGGGCTCAGCCTCTCCTCCCGGCTCATGGAATCCAACTTCTCCAGAGGTCGGTTCGCTCTCGCGGCGCAGACAGACGGCAACCTGGTGCTCTACCCTGTGGCGCTGCCGGCCGAAAACTACTACGAAGCCTACTGGGCCACCGACACCATGGGCTCCGACTCCGACTCCCGGCTTGTCTTCGACGAGTCCGGCGACCTCAACTACACTCTAACCAACGGTACTCAGATCAAAATAGCCTCCACCAGAACCTTCTCGACCGAAGATTTCTACCGGAGGGCGACGCTCGACTTCGATGGCGTCTTCACGGTTTACATCTACCCGAGGAAGGAATCGGGAAAGGCGAGAAGGGGAGAGAAATGGACGGCCGTGGCCAACATACCATCGGACGTGTGCAGGAGAGTTTTGACGACGGTCGGGAGCGGTGCCTGTGGATTCAATAGCTACTGTGTTTTGGATGCGAATCAGAGGCCCGACTGCCGTTGCCCACCGAAGTATTCGTTCATGGATCCGGCGATGAAATTTAAAGGCTGCAAACCAGACTTTGAGGAGCAGAGCTGCGAGCTTGAAGAATCGGATTTGTTTGTATTGGAGACGGTAGACGGGGTCGACTGGCCAAATGGGGACGCTGAGCATTACACCAACGTGGATGAGGACAAGTGCAGATCGTTATGTTTGAATGATTGCTTGTGTGCGGTCGCGGTCTATGGGGTGCGGGGGTGTTGGAAGAAGAAGCTGCCTCTGTCCAATGGGAGGACGGATAATCCCGGAGGGAAGGTGCTCATCAAAGTGCCCAAAGATAATACCTCCTTTCCTCGAACTCCAGGCACAGTGATAGCCGTGGAAAGAAATAATCGAAGCACTTTGATTCTCGTCGAATCGTTGCTTCTAGGAAGCTCTGGGCTTCTCAATTTGATCTTGATTACTGCAATCTTTGCTTTAGTATACTGTTGCCACAATAAGAGGGTGAAGACGACGCTCGGTCAAAACACGAGCATGTTGGGGTTGAACCTAAGATTCTTCCCTTACAAAGAGCTTGAGGAGGCTACCGATGGGTTTCGCGAGGAATTGGGGAGTGGCTCTTTTGGCACGGTCTACAAGGGGTTGCTGCCGGCATGGGGGTCCAGAACAGAAATTGCAGTGAAGAAACTACATAGGTTGCACGAGGACAGTGAGAAGGAATTCAGCAATGAGGTCGGATCGATCGGCCAGATTAGCCACAAGAATTTGGTTAGATTGCTTGGTTTCTGTAACGAAGGAACCCATCGGATTCTGGTGTATGAATACATGAGCAATGGATCACTCACAAGCTTTCTGTTTCGGAGCGAAAGGCCGCGTTGGAATAAACGAGTACAGATTGCAATGGGGATTGCAAGAGGATTGGCCTACTTGCATGATGAGTGCAGCAGCCAGATCATCCACTGTGATATAAAGCCTCAGAACATATTACTGGATGAAAATTTCACTGCCAGGATATCAGATTTTGGGCTGGCGAAGCTTCTAAGAACCGACCAGTCTCGAACAAGTACAGGCATCAGAGGCACCAGAGGATATGTCGCACCTGAGTGGTTTAGAAATACGGCAATCACAGCGAAGGTGGATGTGTACAGCTTCGGGGTCATGTTGCTGGAGATCATATGCTGTAGGAAAAACCTAGAACCAGAAGCCGGGGACGAGGACAGGGCGGTGCTGATATATTGGGCTTACGACTGCTACAGGGAAGGGAATTTGGACCTTTTGGTCGGCGATGACGAGGAGGCAATGGCTGAGATGAGGATGGTGGAGACGTTTGTGATGGTGGCCATTTGGTGCATCCATGAGGAGCCGTCGCTGAGGCCTTCAATGAAGAAGGTAAGTCAGATGCTGGAAGGAGCAGTTGTGGTTTCTGTTCCCCCAGATCCTTCCTCGCACGTCGGGCCAATCCGATAAGCCTTTAACTGCTATTTTTTTTTTTTTTTGGCCTAAGTCGGATGCTTGTTGGTATTTCTCCTTTATGTATCCTGCTTGCTCTTTAACCTCGCCTGCTCTAAGAACCTCAAGGTCACCTTTGATTATTGCAATTTTAAGAATCATGTATTAGAAGGCAGATTACAGCACCAAATTAAGGTGCCACTTATGTTAACATATATCTCAACCAGATGCTTTATGTTTGCTGCCACTAGCGTGCAGCATGACAGTCATGCAAACTATGCTGCAATAGGGACACATAATAAATGTTGCCGGATCTGTCCTTCGACTCAAGCACGATCGGCTTCATGATCTGGGCTTCCTTCTGGGCGGATCTGCATAGAAGTCCTCGCGCGAGAGGTATTGGGGGTGGTCCTCCGCGGAAGACCCTTCGACGCTCAAGTCAGTGGGGATCGGCGATCAACAGAAATGAAGAGAAGGATCTCTCTGGGGAGTCCCTCCAGGGATGGCCAATCGGAAGCTCTAGGGGAGCGCCGACGAGCAGTGAAGGAGCCAGAGAGTGAGTGAGAGTGAAAGTGAGAGTGAGCCAGTAAACCAGGGGCTATGAGCGCATACCTGAAAGAATATGGGAGTGTCATATTTATAGGAAATCACCTGGATCTTGAGCACCTTCTGAAAGGTTCGAAGGTTGTTAAAATACGGGGATGATTCGAATCAAGCTGTTACAAGGCCGGTGGGGTCCGTATCTTGTTCGTTGAAGGATCGACGGCTGAGAGGGCCCTTTGATGCCTGAGATCTGATGAGTGCGTAGGTCCTAGGCCGTTATTGTAGATCCTAGGTCACTCCTCGATATGATCCTTTATTTGGGATTCCGTTATGCTAGGCCTGGGCTCTCCTGCGTCGGGTTCCACAGAGGTGTGCATCGAGCCATGGATTGCTCGGGGGTTACTCGGAGAAACGGGCTATGAAAGTTCGGGGAAGCCGAGCTATAGGTAGCTCGGGGAAGTCGAGCTATGGAAAACTCGTGGAAGCCGAGCTATAGGTAGCTCGGGGGGGCCGAGCTATGGAAGCTCGTGGAAGCCGAGCTATAGGTAGCTCGGGGGAGCCGAGCTATGGGAAGCTCGGGGAAAGTCGAGCTATAGGAAGCCCGTGGAAGCTGAGGGAAGCCGAGCTATGGGAAGCCCGTTGAAGCCGAGCTATGGGTAGCTCGAGGGAAGCCCGTTGAAGCCGAGCTATGGGTAGCTCGGGGGAGCCGAGCTATGGGAAGCCTGGGGGAATCCGAGCTATGGGTAGCTCGGGGGAGCCGAGCTATGGGAAGCTCGGGGGAAGTTGAGCTATGGGAAGCTCGGGGGAAGTCGAGCTATGGGAAGCCCGGGGGAGCCGAGCTATGGGTTGCTCGGCCCATTGGATCATATCAGTTAGCTCGTTCTTCGGGGGCGTAATGTAGCGGGCGGGAGGATGGGGCTGATCTTACCCCTTCGCACAGTTATCAATGCAATGATGATTTTACACCTCAACAATAAATATACAAAAAGAAAGAGAAGATTGAAGCTCCACGTAATGATGTCCATCAAACGTTCTAGATTGGCAAATCAGATGTTCTGGGATTGCAGATTATGACAATCTGGTGTGTTGTGAAGCTACCAAGCTTACATTATATTATAATGTATCGTGTTGTCATTGACTTACTTAATCGAGTGCCTAGGGTACGGTGAAGTTTGTGGTTTCGATCTGAATTCTAATGTTTGGAAGTAAGCTAGGAGCAACATTAAATTTTTCATAAATCAGTCAAACTTTTCTGGCAGTTTAGGGATTCCCTCTAAAGTATTTGGTCATGTCCCACTTGTCCAAGCGTATTCTTGATGTGTTTCAGGTACTTCCCTACATATCATATTGATGTGAACTATGTCTGAAAGAAGATGAAAAACCTCTAGGCCCTATCAGAAGTAAAAGCTAATATTAATTAGCGGTTGCAAAGCTGTAGGTGCAACACTTTGTCTAATACGCTGAGAACCATTGAAAGTTTTTAAGACTATTAGCCTATCTAATTTTTTAGAATTTTTATCTCTGCCCTTCTAATTAAAAAAATAATAATAATAAAGAAAGACCTCCCTTCTAATAAACAGAGAAAGAAAATAAAAATTGTTATGGTTCCTTGCTAAAAAAAAAGAAAAAGAAAAAAGAATTTGCCCGACAATATATTTGTTGCCGCCGGGATCCGTCCTTCGACTCGGGCGCGGTCGATCTCCAAAGGAGGGCAGATCTGCACAAAAGTCCTCGCGCGAGAGGCGTTGAGGGTGGCCCTCCGCGGAAGACCCTCCGACGCTCAAGTCAGTAGAGAAGAAATTGGCGATCAACCAGATAGTGGAGAGGTGGATCTCTCCGGGAGGTCCCTCCGGGGGCGGCCAATCGAGAGCTCTAAAGGGCAAGAGCACCGACGAGCTACCGGCGAGAGAGCAGGAGAGTAAGAGTGGGGTGTGAGCGCGCACGTATGCGTACCTGAGGGAATCTGGGAGTGTCCTATTTATAGACTGTCACCTGGATCTTGAGCGCCTTCTGGAAGGTTCGGAGGTTGTTAGGATACGGGAGTGGATCGAATCAGGCCGTTGTGAGGTGTTGGGATCCGTATCTTGTCTGTTAGGGGATTGACGGCTGGGAGAGCTCCTTGATGGCTTGAGACACTACAAGAAAAATAAAATATTGTGACACCCAAATGCGTCGCAATTGCGTCGCTAAACATGATATTGCGACGCAATAGCAACGCAATGACGGCGTCGCTCAACTGTCCGTCGCAATACCCATTTGTCGCAATTGCGTCGCAATATTGCGACTCTCTGCGACGCAACTGCGACGCATGCAAATGCGTCGCTATATTTAAAAATAATTTTTAAAAATAAAATTATTATTAAATATTGTGACGCACTATATTGCGTCTCAATATTGCGATGCATCTGGATGCGTCGTAATATTTAATAATAATATTTTTGGTATAATAGCGACGCAATTTGAGTCGCTAATGCGTCGCAAATAAAAATTATTTTAAAATATTGCGACGCAAGGTCATTGCGTCGCAATATTTATTAAAAATTTTTAAGATAAAATAGCGACGCATTTGTAGTCGCTAATGCGTCGCTATTAAATTTATTTTTAAATTATTACGATGCCAGATCATTGCGTCGCAATATTTAATACTAATATTTTGAAAATATTAGCGATGCAATTTCAGTCGCTAATGCGTCGCAAATTTTATTTTAAAAAAATATAAAAAATTAAAAATTAAAACGGTTAATACAATTTCGCTAAATCTAAATATTGATACAAACATTTTTCACTCAATCCAAACAATAATAAATTTCCAAAAATAATTATATATTAAAATTTTGAAGTTTTTACAACATAAAAAAAGAAAAGAAAAATACATCAAGAATCTGGGCGATCACGTGGAGGCTGAAGACTCTGCGACAAGCGTCTAACCATATCCCGCAAATAATGCATCTCATCTCGCATGTCTGCAACCTCCTGATCCCGGCCTCGCATACGATCCTCAAAATCCTGCTCGACCTCCTGGCGAACCTCCTCTGCAATAGATCTGCGAAGGTCCTGTAAACGCTCGGGAGGAAGATCACCAGGAACTCGCGAGCTGGAGGCCTGATGGGGAAAAAATGTAGAAGCTCTAGTGCCCAGACCATAGACCCTGCGGTCTCGTGGTTGGGACCAACAGCCTCCAAAAACACACGCCGACTCTCCTCTGCTGAGAGTTCGACGGGCGTCTCCCCATCAGTAGAGTCGACCTGCAATGCCTGGGAGTGAAGCTCCTCGACTCGTGTCTTGAAATTATGAAATCAATAATAAATGAGTTAATAAATTTCTTGAAATAAAATTTTAGAAATTAAACAGATACTACATATATCTAATTTCTTACCGCAACCTCCCGTGATCGCGTATCGACCCAGGAACCGTCCCTCCTGGTGTGTGTCGCCCTGAATAGACGAAACTCACCAGGATCTATGCCCTCCTGCTCAGACTATAACAATAAAAAAAATGATATTAATACAAATATTTGTAAATAACTAAAATAGTAATTAAAATATTTTGTTTTCTTACCATACGCCGTCTGTGCTCCTGAATCGAAATGGAGCCCGAAGTATGGCGGGAGAGACCCGTGCCAGGACCGCCCTTCTCAGATCGGCGGTTCGTGCTGGCTGATGCGGACCTCCTGCGCCAGCCATCGGACTCCCAGGCCTGCTGCCACTCGTGCCAAATACCCTCTGGCACGTGCGCAGGACACTGACCCGATGACCTCCAACGATGAAGCATGTCGGAGTTTCGGCGTCGCGTCAGAGCCTCCCATGCTGCCCTAATGGCATCATGGCTGGCAGGATCCCACGTAAACTTTTTCTGCATTAAAATAAACAGTTAGTTTATGAATTTATTAAGTTTAAGAAATTTTATATCACTGATAAATTGTATTTAATAAGTTTACCTGAAACTCAGAAAAATAAAACTCCCTCGTGGCTGGAGATACGTGGCGCCAATCGTAGCCACTGGGATCTGCACGCCTCTGAAATACGGCGCTGATGTGGCTGGATACATGATGCTGCTCAATGAATCTGTTAAAAAAATGTATGTTTATAAGTAATTGACTTAAAAACATAAACATATATTTTTAATTAGTATATACTTACATCCCTGAGCATCAAGTTGAAGTACAATGCGGCCGAAGGATGGAAGAACTCTCGGAGGTCTGTGCCGATCGGCTGGATGGTAATACTGCTGCAGAGATCGAAGGCTGCGCCTCTGCTGGAGATCCAAACTCTCCATCTCCGATGCTCATGTGATCTGATGTAGCAGGGCTACGTCTCTGCTCACTCCGTCTGTCATCGGTAGATCTACCTCTACCGTCATACTGAAAATACTAAAGATTCACACAATTAAATTACGATTAATGATTGACTATGTAAGAATTTAACTTTTTTAAAAAAAGTTAAATTTTAAAAAACCTCTATGTTTAATCGGTGTCATTTGTTTCGTGAAATGTTGGTTCAACATCCGATGCCGTATCGGATTGCGAATCAGTTTCATTATCATCGGAAGGAAACCGAACATTTGCATCCGCAATTTCTTGGACATCACCATTTGGATCTCTAAGTGATGTTTCAGGAGCCCTTGTGTCGTCCTCAATTGCATGCATTTCCATCTCATCCTCTTGAAATGCAGGGCACTCGGCTGATTGACTTGATGAACTCTCCTCTAATACGATTGTTGAACGTGGGACGATTTTAGAAACGGCCCACCAATCTCGCTTGTCGTTGCGCAAACTTGGATATCCGTAGTAAAAGACTTGCTGAGCTTGGGATGCAAGGATGAATGGGTCATATTTCTGCAATCTTCGTCGATGGTTCACTTCAACCAAATTATAGTCGTTATGAACCCTTTTGCCCACAAGAACTATCGGATCGAACCATCACAACGAAACAATACGGTTCGTTTCATAGGCCAACCGGGATATTCAACTTCAACCACCTCTACTAACTTTCCATAATAATCCTGCATATTTGCTCCAACACTTTCTCCTTTCACACACACGCCCCAGTTTTGCGTGCCTCTTGAAGCTGCTAATCGTTCAATCTGAAATTTGTACCCATTTACAAAATAGCCAGTAGAGGTTGTTACGGTCTTCAATGGCCATTGCGATAGACATTTAATGAAAATATTGTCGGTTGTGGACCATGGACCGTTGACCTATAAATTAATAAGCTATTGACATCCAATTCAAAAAATAATAGCCATTATCGAAATTGATTGAGTGATACTACTCACAAATTCATAAAACCAGTAAGCAAACTCCGTTTCTAATTTATGCCCAATTGCAACTTGACTGATGTCGGGATTCATCTGTCGTTGTCTATCACAAAACATCCTTATGGGATGAAAAGGATGAAAACTAATGTTAGAAATTAAATATTATGGTATATTGTTATTTAAATTTAAATTTTCAATTTAGCATTGAAGTATACACTTACTCAATATATGGATCGACTTCTCGACAGTTCATTAGGATGTAATAATGTGCTGCATTATACTCCATATCACTAAGATTTCTTGACTTCTGCCCACCAAATGAACGGCCGATAGCTTTAAAAATTGATATTCTACCGTCATTAGCTTCTGCTTCGTCCACACATACGTCATCGTTACGACCATGATTTCGGCTCCTCGTGTGGACGTGACCCTCAAAGTAATGTGAGGAAAAAGCTGAAAACTTCTTCGACCAAGTGTGCATTGCATATAGAACCTTCAACCCTTGCCTTATTACGCACATTATTTTTTAACTTCTTAAGATACCTATATGTAAAGTTGCAACAAAAAATTAACGATTTTTTCAAGCAATGAAATAATATTTGAAATGTCAACATATCTTAATGATGTATATATTTACCTCTCGAAAGGATACATCCAGCGATACTGCACGGGACCAGCTATGCTCGCTTCATATGGCAAGTGAACCGGTAAATGCTCCATTGAGTCAAAAAACTGGGAGGAAATATTCGCTCAAGCTTGCATAAAATAATTGGAATTTCCTCCTCAAGCCTTGCCATGGATGCAGAAGTAATGACTGCGGCAGATAACTCCTTGAAGAATAAGCTGAGCTCCGTAATTGCCTTCC
>UESW01002011.1:49609-121386 GCA_900491605.1 Calamus simplicifolius | reverse complement strand
GACGATCCGACGGTTGCAATCGATCCAAGCCCTGATCCCGATCGGCCACGACTGATCTCGGACCGTGGCGATCGGTCCGATCGGTAACGATCCGACATTTGCGATCAATCCAAGCCCTGATCCCGATCGGCCACGACCGATCTCGGACCGTGGCAATCGGTCCGACGGCAAAGATCCGATGGTTGCGATCGATCCAAGCCCTGATCCCGATCGGCCACGACCGATCCCGGATCGTTGCGATCGGTCCAAGATCGCTGGCGATCCGACGGTTCCAATCGATCCAAACCGTAATCCCGATCGGCCACGACCAATCTCGGACCGTGGCGATCGGTCCGATCGGCGACGATCCGACGGTTGCGATCGATCCAAGCCCTGATCCCGATCGGCCACGACCGATCCCGGACCATTGCGATCGGTCGAAGATCGGCGACGATCCGACGGTTGCGATCGATCCAAGCCCTGATCCCGATCGGCCACGACCGATCCCGGACCGTTGCGATCGGTTCAAGATCGGCGACAATCCGACGGTTGCGATCGATCCAAGCCATGATCCTGATCGGCCACGATCGATCTCGGACCGTGGCGATCGGTCCGATCGGTGATGATCCAACGGTTGCGATCGATCCAAGCCCTCATCCCGATCGGCCATGACCGATTCCAGACCGATGCGATCGGTCCGACATCGCTGGCGATCCGACGGTTCCAATCGATCCAAGCCGTGATCCCGATCGGCCACGACCGATCTTGGACCTTGGCGATCGGTCCGATCGACGACGATCCGATGGTTGCGATCGATCCAAGCCCTGATCCCGATCGGCCACGACCGATCCCGGACCGTTGCGATCGGTCCAAGATCGGCGACGATCCAACGGTTGTGATCGATCTAAGCCGTGATCCCGATCGGCCACGATCAATCTCGGACCGTGGCGATCGGTCCGATCGGTGACGATCCAACGGTTGCGATCGATCCAAGCCCTTATTCCGATCGGCCACGATCGATTTTGGATCGATCGCTATTTAACATAATTAATTTTTTAAAATATATTACGACGCAAAGGGTAGCATGATAATTTTTTAATATGATAATTATATTATATAAAAAATTAATTTTAATTATTATAATTACGATGCAACAAGTGCGTCGCTATATTAAAACATAATTTCCTTAATTAATTTTTTGGTTTATTACGTCGCTAATGCGTCGCTATTTAACATAATTAATTTTTTAAAAACATTGCAACGCACTGTGTTACGTCGCAATTATTTTTCTCATATTTGTACTTTATAAAATTTAATTTTATTTAAAATAATTGCGACGCATTTATTGCATCGCTAAATTTAAAAATAATTTTAATTTATTTTCTGGTTTCTTGCATCGCTAATGCGTCGCTATTTAAAATATTTAATTTTTTTCAAAACATTGCGACGCACTAAATGCGTCGCAATATTTTTTAAATATTTATACTTTAAAAAATTTAATTTCATTTAAATTATTTGCGATGCAATTGATGCGTCGCTAAATTAAAAATAATTTTTTAATTTCTTGTTTATTGCATCGCTAATGCGTCGCTATTTAATATATTTAATTCTTTTAAAAACATTGCGACGCACTGTGTTGCGTCGTAATGTTTTTTTGATATTTTTTATAAAATTTAATTTTATTTAAATTATTTGTGATGCAATTGGTGCGTCGCTAAATTAAAAATAATTTTTCTAATTTTTTATTTTATTGCGTCACTAATGCGTCGCTATTTAACATATTTAATTCTGTTCAAACATTGCGACGCACTGAGTTGCATCGCAATATTTTTTCCGATATTTAAATTTTATAAAAAATTAATTTAAAAATATTGTGACGCATTATTTGCGTCAGAATATTAAAATATTAATTTTTTTTGATTTTTTGGTTAATTGAGTCGCTAATGCGTCGCTAATTGCATCGCAATATTTTATTGTCACAGAGGCGTTGCAAAGTGGTCGCAATTTAGCGACGCAATTATGCGTCGCTAAACTTGCGTCGCTATTTCAGTATTTTCTTGTAGTAAGATCTGGTAGATGTGTAGGTCTCAGGCGGCCTTGATAGGTTCTAGACCACTTCTCAGTATGATTCCTTGTCTAGGGTGCCGTTACAGTAGGCTGAGGCTCTCCTGCATCAGGTTCCGCGGAGGTGGGTATTGGATCGTGGGTCGTTCAGTGAAGCCGGGCCATGAAAGCTCGGGGAAACAAACTACAGGAAGTTTGGAAGAGCCGAGCTATGGAAGGCCAGAGAGGCCGAGCTACGGAAGGCCGAGCTACGAAGGCCGAGCTATGGAAGCCCGGGAAGGCCGAGCTACGGAAGGCCGAGCTATGGAAGCCCGGAAAGGCCGAGCTATGGAAGCCCGGAAAGGCCGAGCCACGGAAGCCCGGGAAGGCCGAGCCACGGAAGCCCAGGAAGGCCGAGCCACGGAAGCCTGGGAAGGCCGAGCTACGAAAGCCCGGGAAGGCCGAGCCATGGAAGCCCGGGAAGGCCGAGCTGCGGAAGGGGTTGGTCCTAGCCTCCTCTCACGGATATTGATGCAATGATGATTTTACCCCCCAACACATGCCCTCCACTCCCTAGTTCGAAGCGCAGGTTCGGGCATAGGGAGTATAAGTCCAGGTGGCACGTTTCGGATGGGACAGTTTGGTTTAGACAGCTCTTGCAATGATGCCTTAATTAATGCGATAGGGTCATCGTGCCTTCGGGGTTAAGGCTCCCCCATGAGTGACGGTTGGGAATACGCCACGTCGCGAATCCCGATCGATCCGGCGTTTGTCGAGGCAATTTCGGATGCCTCGGGCGGGACGCCTCGTCTTCTCAAGGTGGCTTCCTTAGCAGGGAAGCAAGGCGATAGCCGCACTATATATATGCATGCTTGCAGCATCCTTTCGTTTTGTTTTTGAGGAGTTTCGCCTTTCGCCCTTTGCGACACCCGTTGTTTTGCCTAGAGTTTTTCTCAGTTAAGATGACGATGAGCCCCGACGACGTGGTTTCGGAGATTGTCGCTGAGGATTTGGGAAGGATTCACCAATGGTATGGCATGCCCTCAGATGTCGTTCTGCGGGCGCCGGAGTCTGGAGATAGGGTCTCGCGAGATCTGGAGTCTGGGGTCTTCATTTATGAAGACAGTTTGAAGGCAGGCTTTTCGTTTCCTCTCCATCCCTTGGTGAAGGAAATAATGACACACTATAACATCTGCCCGGCAATGGTGGCCCCGAACAGTTGGCGGAGCATTATCGGATTTATTTCAATGTGCCATCAGATTCAAATTATCGCTACTCTTCCCCTTTTCCATGCTTGTTACCATCTGATACCTGGGAGGAAATCAGAGTGGCCCTACATTGGACTCCGGAGATCCTTCAACGTTATTGTGGATAAACCATCCTCTATTAAGAGATGGAAGAGCCAGTTTGTTATAGCAGAGGGGAACATTGGTTCCGACTTCCCTCGGAAATGGGGGAACTTTGTTAGGGATGCGGAAACGCATCCAATTTTGTCAGCGTAGGAGGAGAGGGATTTGGACATCCTTCGCAATGGCCAAGTGTTTTCGGCCAACGACCTGTTATCGGAGGGAGCCCTTTTCGCAGCCGGGCTTAGCTCCCAGGACCCACAAGGTGAGTCCTCCCTGTTACCTTTTTTTTCACTGTGTTTTTTTCCCGAATGTGTTTGGATCTGATCGTGCGTGTTTCATTCTTTCAGCCAAGAGGTCGGCACTGTCGAGCCTCGCCAAGAGGAAGAGAGGAAAGCGCCTAGGGGAGAGCAGCGGCGTAGACAGTGGTAGGCCTGAGAAAAGGGCTCATACCTCCGCAAGAAGCCCACCGGACGCAGGAGCGGTCACGACAGGAGCGCCGGGGGTGGAGGAGGATTCAGGGAGAACAACTATGATCCCTTGCCCTCTCGTGTTGGAGATATTGGATAGTTCAGACGAGGCTCCGTTGGTTCGTCTGACTGCGTCCCCTATGAAAGAGGAGACGGCGATAGATCTAGCGGAAGCGGTCATTTCTGAGGGGCCCTCCGTCTCCGCGGGTCCACTACTGGCTCCAGCAGGAGAGGGAGAGGGGACAGCTGCAGCCGAGGAGGTTCAGGGAGAGCTCCCTCTTGGTCTCTCTATAGGGGAGTCCGGTAGTAGTGAAGCCGGGTCGCTCGTGGTAGTTCAGGAAGCGGGCCAGATAGAGGCTTCGGCGGAGCCTGCAGGGGAGGCGCAAGTGGTAGGCCAGGCTAAGGCCTCGGGGGATCCTGTGGAGGAGATGCAGATGGTGGTGACCGGGAAAGGTGCGTCGGAAGAGGGGGCGCAGCAAGGTGGGAGTCCCGCATTGGGAGCTCCCTCGAAAAAGATTTTGGGGAGGCTGGCGCTTGGGCTAGCCGAATTATCTGAAGAAGTCCAAGCTAGGGCCTTGATAGAAGAGGCCGGGAAGTTGGAGGCCTCTCAGACGGAGGTCGCCCAGGTTGGTCCCTCAGGCGGGGACGGTCAACCCAGTAGTTCGAGCGCTGGTGTTGAGGAGGCGTTTTCCGCCTTAATGAGGTCGGCCTTGCATCCGGGTGCAGATCCTTCGGCGGATAAGTTTGCAGATTTGGAGTTGGTTGATGCTGCGTTCGGGCAGCAAGGCGTGGCTGAAAGTGTCCATCTCCTTCCCGATATTGACAATACGACCCTGATGAGGATGACTCGGGCCTATGCCTCGCGGGTGAGTTGCCATTCCTGTGTAGTGGACACATTCTGGCTGACTTAACTCTCATTCATTCAGTTTTTATCCTGCAGAGTGTTTTGCTTTCTCGGGCGATATGCTGGCATTTGAGTTTGGCGACGGGGGCCAGCATTCAGGCCAGGAAAGACAACGCCGAGCTCAAATCGCGACTGAAGGTGTCTGAGAAGTTCGAAGAACTTATGGCTATGAATGATAGAAGTTTGAAGGGGATAAGGGTGGCACACCAGGTCGCCCTGGCCGAAGTGTCCAAGCAAAAGCGTAGAGTGGAGGAGTTGCAGGAACTCCTGGCGAAGAGCAAAAACGCGTGCTTGGAGCTGGCTAGAATTAAGTCGAAACATTCTGCGGAGGTGGCGGCGATGCGGCGGGAACATGGTGAAAGTTTGGGTCGGCTGGAAAGGGAAGCTGCCGACGAAAGAAAGCGCCTGGCCAGAATGCTTGGCAAAGTGGAGGAGAAGCTGAAGCGGCGCGATGGCGAAATTGCTCACTTGAGGGAGGGCGCTAAATGGCACCAAGGGACAATAGCTCGGGTGAGCAACGAGTTATCCCAAGCCCGGGAGGAGGTCGGAGCCAAACAGTTAAGGATCAATAATCTGCAGGAGAGAGTTGAGCTGATCGGGGCTGATAGGACAAGAGCCAGGGGTGAGGCTGAGGAGCTGACCAAGAGGTTGGCCAGACGAGAGGAGGAGGTACGATCTCATTTCCCCCCTTTTTAGCTTCTTCTACTGGTCTCTTGTGATGCCGACTGACTTTGGTTTTTTCAGATGGCGAAGTTAGAGTTGGAGATTCGGGCTCTCCAAGGTGAGCTCGTGTCCAACCGCAATAAGATCTCAGAACTCGAGACGCGGGCCGGCGAGTTTGAGGAGCAAAATCATTTTGCGGGCTCAAGTTGTGGAGGCTGAGAAGCAGGCTGTTGAGGCTAAGATGCAGCTCGCCATACTCAAGGGGAAGCAGGATGCTATCGGCGTTGACGCCTTCCAACTTGGGATAGAAGAATGTAAAGATAAGATATCCAGTGAGCATCCAGAATGAGATCTCTCTTTTCTGGATACTGAAGCTCCCGATGACGGTGAGTCCGAAGGAGAAGAAGAGGATGAATATGTCGACATCTCCGATACCGATCCTGGTGCCACCCCGGGTCCCAGCGAAGCCGCAGCTTCTGAGGAATGATTGCAAACTGCCGCTGAAGGGGCGAAGGTATTGGAAAAAGGCGAATCTAGTCGCACCTCTGTGGATGTAACCAAAGGCTCCTCCAAAACTGACGTGGTTCCTGACTCTTAGGAGCCACCCCTGTATTTTGTTTTTGAAAGTCCGAATGGTGTCCCTTAATGAATGAACCTTCTATTTTCATTTAAGTGTCTTTCCTTGTATAGCCCTGTTGCCGCCCGGTCTTGCCTCAATCGCAAGTGACTTGTGGCTCGGTCATCTTTGTCCCGGGATACGCATTGGCTTGGCCCCAGGCGGGGCGATGGCCTTGACTGGCGAACCGATGGACGATCTGGTCCATTCTGAGTCTTAGTTAAAACTCGAGGCATGAAACCGGTTGGTTAAGACCGATTGGTCGGGTAGGTCGGCTTGGGCCGATAGACGGAATAGATCGGCTAGGGCCGACGAGCAAGGTAGGTCGGCTAGGGCCGACAAGCTAAATAGGTCGGCTAGGGCCGACAAGCTAAGTAGGTCGGCTAGGGTCGACAAGCTAAATAGGTCGGCTAGGGCCGACAAGCAAAATAGGTTGGCTAGGGCCGAAAGCAAAATAGGTCGGCTAGGGCCAACAAGCAAAATAGGTCGGCTAGGGCCGACGAGCAAAATAGGTCGGCTAGGGCCAACGTATGAAGGTGGTTGCCGAAGCATTTTTCGCTTCCTTCGGTCATTTTATTTTTCGTTGAAAGAACAGTTTACGTAGCCTTCGTGCTCATTTGGTTACTCTGCCAGCGCCCTGCCATTCTGCAAGCAAATCGGTTTTTATTTCACCAAAATTGATGATACGGCGCTGTGGGAACATAAAGCTGCTCTAGAGCTTTCCGAAAGGTGCTCTTTTCCCATGCAGGTCATTTTGGTGTACGGCGCACGCAGCCGTTTACCATTGGAGGACATTATTTTCGTAGGACGATCTCCTGAACCTGTCAGCTTTCGTAATGCTGGCGGATGATCCTCTGCATTTAATGATCGCGATTCGGGATCAAGAGGAAATCTCCGCATATGTCATAACTCAGGCGGTGGGCTTGGCGCGCATTAGGGCGCCGCTTTCATCCTGGGAGGCCACGTGGAGGTATGGGCCAGGTGTTTGAATCTCGGGGCTTATAGCCTTGGTGATTGCTCCCGGTCCATTCTTGGCCTATAAAAAGGGAAAGTGGGGTACTGCTAAGCCATCCCCAAAAGTTTCTTTTCCACTAGAGCTTTCATCATGCTCGTTTCTCTGTTGTTGCGAGTGGGAGGACTGAGCTTTTCTCTTGCAAGCTTTTTGCCTTCGGATAGTTGGGGCGATGAAGGAGCTGCCGAAGGATGGCTCGCCCTTAGGGGATGAGTTCCGGAGATCATATGGAGAGCGCACATGGAGGGCGCAGAGATCACACGGAGAGCGCACATACACTATTCCAGTGTGACCTTTGTGGTTCCCCTTTGGGGACGCATGGTAGGAAGTGCACGCGGACTCCCCATGGTTTGAGTGAATTTTGCCTCCTCCCCTGGTTCGGATTCTTGGGCTCGCCCGCCCGAGGAATCTTTCACCACATGGGGAGGGGGTGAAAGTGTGCCGCCCGTCGACGCCTTGTCCTTGAGCCATGGCAAGGTGGGGGGGTGCATACTCGGTTTGGGAGAGCGTTCCGACGCCAGGTTCCGCTGGCTTCCTACCTGCTCGCCGGGGGGTCCCTCGGTTGGGTGGTCTAGGATGGCCACCCAGATATCTCGGTTGGGTCACCGAGATATCATTATTGACTGAAGCTGGCCGCAATGATTGGTCCATGTCATCCGGCTATTATCAGCTCGAGCTGACTGGATGCAGATTAACTGGTTCGGCGATCGGATGCCGGAGCACCACGGTCGCCCAGGCCTGCTTTGGAGCAGTTGCCCGAGTTTTGTACTTGTCTTTATTTTATGCATTTCAATGCTCTTGTAACGCCTCTGAGGCATTTGTAACCGATCTTGTTTGGCAATGAAATAAAGAGAGTTCTGTTTTGTTTCTCAATCTCTACCTCTTCTGTGCCAAGTTTATTGTTGTTGTTAATCATGGATGTCTCGCTCGTTCTTAGGCGAAGATCCCGCGCTATCCGAACTAGTCGAGGTTCGCAAGCGGCGGTTTGGAGATCGCTTGGCGGAACACGTTCCTTACTTCGGTCCGAAGCTCGGTATTTTGTGTTTCGTCCTTACCGGAGCTCGAATGTTCATGGGTCGGCCCGCCGAAGTTCAGAGAACTTGTAGCTCGGCCTAGCCGAGGTTCGGAGAAGTTTTTGCTTGGCCCTGCCAAGGCTCGGAGAACTTGTAGCTCGGCCCGGCCGAGGTTCGGAGAAGTTTTACTTGGCCCTGCCACGGTTCGGAGAACTTATAGCTTGGCCCAGCCGAGGTTCGGAGAAGTTATGGCTCGGCCCAGCCGAGGTTCGGAGAAGTTTTACTTGGCCCTGCCAAGGTTCAGAGAACTTATAACTCGGAGAAATGACTTAGCTGCCACCATGAGCCGTAGTGTAAGGTATCTATGACGTTTGGTGAGGGGCGCCAGAGCGAAACGAGCGGTATGTTATCACGTTTCTTTATTCATGACGTTATCCTTCCCGAGGAGACAAGTCACTGGCCGGACGCTGGATTTCATCCCTCCGCACTTCCCGAAAAGAGAGCTTGGGGAAGTGCTGGGAGCATTTATTATGGGGGGTCGGCAGATCGGAAAATGTCCTGTTTAGGGGGTTTCCCGAATAATCCGTACGTGCTTACCGATCTCTCTCGGGATGGGGCACGACCCTTCATATTCCGCAGGCAATAAAGCGATGACACGTGGCCAGTTCTCGTAGGTCGGTTGCTGCGGTGCGTCCGATCGAGATACCCGCCTGGCAAGTATAAATATGACCGAGGGGTGTGGTCTTAGTCATTCCTCGGTTCAGATCTTGAAATAGTATCGGATCATGGCTTCCCAAAGGCGATCCTCCGAGGAGTTACGTGCATCACTCGACGGGTTGTTACACCCGCCGAGGGGGTGTACCACAATCACTGTCGACGGGCTGGGTCTGGCGTCGACCCTTGCGAGCCAACAGCAGCTCGTAAGGGTCGTGGAGGAGTATGTGGATGTATCCACTAAGGAGGCGGAGGCCTTGCGCCGGGTTGCAGACTGGCAGAGGGAGGAGATCGCATCACTTCGTCAGCAGGTTGCCGACCTCACCGAGCGTCTGGAGGATCTGCTGCCTCTGGGAGCGACTCCGACCCCTGATTTAGGGCTTCCGTTACTTTTGCTTTCTGTTTTTGCTTTTCTTATCTCTTTTTGTACCCCCTTTTTCCCAATCAATGAAAAAAGGCTTTGTTTGGGTAACCTTCTTTTTTCAAGAGTTTTTAGCTTTAAACATGCCAGTCGCATAATAGTTGGGGAGTCGTCATAGCTCCACCGGTTCACGCATCGAGATAGACGCTTTGTTTGACGGGTTACAGGGGTGTTTACCCAAAGATTTTAGTAGCGGAGGGGAATTCCCTGGCTCTGCTCGGGACTTTTGGCCGATTATACGGGGCTTATTGAACCCTTTAAGGGGTTCGCCGGAGGCGCCCTTTTTTGCGCGTCGATGGTTTTTGCTCAGCGTGTTTCTTTCTAAACCGGCGGAAGTTTTGGGGACTATTTGGAAGTCCCTCGGCCTTAATTGGGGCCTGCGTATTTCGGTTTCCAGCCGGTGTTTTAACCTGAGAATTTTTACTCAGCCTTGCTGAGGTTCGGAGAACGTTTTACTTGGCCCTGCCAAGGTTCGGAGAATTCTCAGCTTGGCTCAGCCGAGGTTCGGAGAATTTTGACTTGGCCCTGCCAAGGTTCGGAGAATTTGTTGCTCGGCCCAGCCGAGGTTCGGAGAATTTTTTACTTGGCCCTGCCAAGGTTCGGAGAATTTGTTGCTCGGTCCAACCGAGGTTCGGAGAATTTTTTACTTGGCCCTGCCAAGGTTCGGAGAATTTTTACTTGGCCCTGCCAAGGTTCGGAGAATTTATTGCTCGGCCCAGCCGAGGTTCGGAGATTTTTTACTTGGCCCTGCCAAGGTTCAGAGAATTTTTACTTGGCCCTGCCAAGGTTCGGAGAATTTGTTGCTCGGCCCAGCCGAGGTTCGGAGAATTTTTACTTGGCCCTGCTAAGGTTCGGAGAATTTGTTCCTCGGCCCAGCCGAGGTTTGGAGAATTTTTTACTTGGCCCTGCCAAGGTTCGGAGAATTTGTTGCTCGGCCCAGCCGAGGTTCGGAGAATTTTTACTTGGCCCTGCCAAGGTTCGGAGAATTTGTTGCTCGGCCCAGCCGAGGTTCGAAGAATTTTTTACTTGGCCCTGCCAAGGTTCGGAGAATTTGTTGCTCGGCCCAGCCGAGGTTCGGAGAATTTTTTACTTGGCCCTGCCAAGGTTCGGAGAATTTTTACTTGGCCCTGCCAAGGTTCGAAGAATTTATTGCTCGGCCCAGCCGAGGTTCGGAGAATTTTTTACTTGGCCCTGCCAAGGTTCGGAGAATTTTTACTTGGCCCTGCCAAGGTTCGGAGAATTTGTTGCTCGGCCCAGCCGAGGTTCGGAGAATTTTTACTTGGCCCTGCCAAGGTTCAGAGAATTTGTTGCTCGGCCCAGCCGAGGTTTGGAGAATTTTTTTACTTGGCCCTGCCAAGGTTTAGAGAATTTGTTGCTCGGCCCAGCCGAGATTGGAGAATTTTTACTTGGCCCTGCCAAAGTTCGGAGAATTTGTTGCTCGGCCCAGCCGAGGTTTGGAGAATTTTTTACTTGGCCCTGCCAAGGTTCGGAGAATTTGTTGCTCGACCCAGCCGAGGTTCGGAGAATTTTTTACTTGGCCCTGCCAAGGTTCGGAGAATTCCTGTCCAGACAAGGAGCTCGGTCGTGCCGAGGATTGGTAAACAGCATCTATTTCTTTTTGCAATTTTCAGCGATGTAGTGCATAATAATTTGCATTGAAAAAATGCGCCGACAGGAAGATATAATGAGGCATATGAAAATAAACTCGGAGAGGACGTACCCTATTGATAATATTTTCGAAGATTGTCCGAATTCCACGTCCGGGGAATGGATTTCCCATCCAAATCCTGTAGCTTGTAGGTTCCCGGTCTGACGATCTCCGCTACTTGGTATGGGCCCTCCCAGTTTGGCACCAGCTTTCCTTGTTCCAGCGGTTTGGAAACAGAGGCCTTTCGGAGGACAAGGTCGCCGGGCAGGAAGGCTTTCCCTCTGACTCTAGAGGTGTGATAACGGGCTACCCTTTGTTGATAAGCGGCCACTCTGATCCGGGCCTTCTCCCTAATCTCCTCCACCAGGTCGAGGTTGGTGCGGAGTTGTTCGTTGCTAGCCTCCTCTGAGTAGCTTTCCACCCGCAATGATGGGAGGCCGACTTCCACAGGGATAACGGCCTCTGTACCGAAAGCCATTCGGAATAGGGTTTCACCTATCGAGATTCTCGGGGTTGTGCAGTAGGCCCATAAGACATGGTGCAGCTCCTCCGCCCACCGACCTTGGGCTCTAGAGAGGTGAGCTTTGATTCCTGAAGGAGGGTCCTGTTGGTCACTTCGGCCGCTCCGTTGGCTTGTGGGTGCCCGACTGAAGTGAGGTGGTGATGGATTCCATGCTCCTCACAGAACTGGTGGAATTTAGAGTTGTCAAACTGCTTACCGTTATCAGTGATTATGGTATGCGGGAGGCCAAATCGGCAGATGATGGACCTCCAAACAAAATCTCTGGCCCGTGCCTCAGTAATTTGTGCAACTGCTTCCGCCTCGACCCATTTGGTGAAGTAGTCGATGGCGACAAATAGAAATTTCCGCTGTCCTGTGGCAAGCGGTAATGGGCCGAGGATGTCCATTCCCCATTTGGCAAAGGGCCAAGCGGAGGATATGGAAACAAGTTCGGTGGAAGGAAGCCTTTGGATGCTTGAATGCCTCTGGCAGGGGTCGCAGGCTCGGACTAGATCGTCGGCGTCCTTTTGCATGGTCGGCCAGTAGTAGCCTTGTCGCAGCACCTTGTGGCATAGGGATCGGCTTCCCAAATGGTTGCCGCGGATCCCTTCATGTACCTCGCACAGAGCATAATCTGCTTCGGATGGGCAAAGGCATCTGAGCAGTAGCATAGAAAAAGACTGTTTGTAAAGCTGGTTGTCAATCAGCACATAGTGAGTGGCCTGCAGCTTCAGCTTTCTAGCCTCCCTTCGGTCGGACGGAAGCGACCCTTCTCTGAGATATTTGAGGATAGGGTCGAACCATGATGGTTCGGCCTCAACTTGCATTATTCGGTCGGCTTCCGTGATGCTGGGCTTTTCCAAAGTCTCCAGGTGGAACTTTTGCTCGGTGTCCATTGACTCCGCGGTTGCCAATCGGGAGAGTAGGTCGGCGCGGGCATTCTCGGATCTGGGAATCTGAATGATTTCAAATTCGGCAAAATGGGGAAGCAGGCTCCACACCTCCTGGAGATATCGAATCATGTTCGGCTCCCGGGCTTCAAACTCTCCCCGTACATGGCCGGCTACTAGCTGAGAGTCGGTGAAGGCATTGAGCTTCTCCACCTTCAGATTGCGGGCGATTCGGAGACCGGCTAACAGGGCTTCGTACTCGGCTTCGTTGTTGGAGGCCGGGAAGGAGAATCGGATGCCATATTCAAAGGTTATTCCCTCCGGACTGGTAAGAACCAGACCTGCATCGGAGCGATGGGCATTAGATGACCCATCGACATGAAGGAGCCACCGGGTTCCAGCTTTTGGTTCTTCGGGGGAGTCTGGGGTAGAACCGTCCTTCGGGATGGTACACTCGAGGAGGAAGTCGGCTAGCACCTGGGCCTTGATGGCTGGACGAGGCTGGAAATGTATGTCATGCTCACTTAGCTCGACGGCCCACTTGGTCATTCTCCCCGACGTCTCGGGACGGTGGACCACTGCCTTGATGGGTTGGTCGGTCAGGACCGTCACGAAATGTGCTTGGAAGTATGGCCGCAGCTTCCGAACTGAGGTGATTAAGGCCAACACCATCTTTTCAATTTGTTGTACCTTGTCTCCGCATCGCGGAGTAGCCTGCTGACATAGTAGATCGGCTTTTGGACTTTGCCTTCTTCTTTGATCAGCACCGAACAGACCGCACCTTCCGAAACAGCCAGGTACAAAAATAGGGTCTCTCCCGGGGCTGGACTACTGAGGAGTGGGGGCGAGCCGAGGTACTTCTTGAGATCTTGAAATGACCTTTGGCATTCGGGAGTCCACTGAAAGTTTTTGGCCGATCGGAGAGTTTTGAAGAAGGGGAAGCATCTCTCGGCCGACCGCGCCACGAAGCGGTTTAGGACCGCTATTCTCCCGGTCAGGCGTTGGACCTCTTTGACAGATGCCGGGGGCTCCATTTGTTGGAGAGCTTGAATCTTCTGGGGGTTGGCTTCAATACCTCACTGGGAGACCATGAAGCCGAGAAACTTCCCTGAGTTAACACCGAAGGCACATTTGGTTGGGTTGAGTCTCATCCCGTACTTGCGCAGCGTGGCAAAGCTCTCTGTGAGGTCCTCTACATGCTGCGATGCCTCCTTGCTTTTGACCAGCATGTCGTCCACGTACACCTCCATATTTTGGCCGATTTGCTCCTTGAATACTTTGTTGACCAGCCTCTGGTAGGTGGCACCTGCATTTTTAAGACCAAAAGGCATAATGCGGTAACAGTAAGTACCTCGATCGGTTATGAAGGCGGTCTTTTCTTCATCTTCAGGGGCCATTCGGATCTGATTGTAGCCTGAATAGGCGTCCATGAATGACAGCATCTGGTGGCCTGAGGTGGCGTCCACGAGCTGGTCGATCCGAGGGAGGGAGAAGCTATCCTTCGGGCAGGCTTTGTTGAGGTCGGTGAATCGATGCAGATTCTCCATTTGCCATTCGACTTCTTCACCATGATGACGTTTGATAGCCAGCTCGGATAATTTACTTCTCGGACCAAATTGGCCTTGATGAGCTTGTCTACCTCTTCTTCAATGGCCTTTTGTCGCTCTGGGGCGAAGCTCCTCTTTTTCTGCTTGACGGGCCTGTGCATCTCGTCCACATTGAGATGATGGACGAGAACCTCGGGGCTGATCCCTGGCATGTCGGAGGCGGACCAGGCGAAGATGTCAGCGTTGCCTCAGAGGAACCGGATTAATCTGCGCCGAGACTCTCCTTTGAGCAGCGACCCGATCTTTATAGTTCGGTCGGGACGGGCCTCATCCAGCGGTACCTCCTCCAATTCCTCTGCCGGTTCTCCCCGTTGTTCGGCGAAGTCCTCGCGAGCATCAAGCCCATCAACTTCTGGCATTCTAGACTGAAGGCTTGTAACAAAGCACTGCCGAGCCATGGCCTGACTTCCCCGAACAACTCCAACTCCTAGTTCGGTGGGAAACTTCATGGATAGATGCGGGATGGAGACGACTGCCTTGAGGGACATTAGACCGGGCCTGCCGAATATTGCGTTGTATGGAGATTTGAGGTCGGTTACTAAGAAATCTGTCTGGACAATGGTCACAAGGGGCCAGGTTCCCGCGCAGACCGTCAGGGTGACGACCCCTTTCGGTACAATGACGTCGCCTGTGAATCCCATCAAGGTGGAATCCATGGCTTGAAGGTTTTCCATAAGTAATTTCATCCTGGCAAATACACCGAGGTACAAAACATTTACCGAACTTTCACTATCAACTAGGATTCGGCTTACATCATAGTTATTCAAATTAAGGGATACAACTAGTGCGTCATCATGGGGAAGCTGTATCCCTAGAAGATCATCATCGGAGAAGGAGAGTTCGCCCGTCCGTGCCTTCTTTGGCACCGATTCATCACCGTCGCCCCTGGGGCTCGATTCGACGGCCTCTTCAATCATATTAATGTGGCCGATCACGGGCGGATTCGGTGGAGGAGGAGGTTGTTGAAGTTCGGGCTGGCGGTCACCTCCTTGTTGTTGTGGCTCGGGCGCCCTCCTGAACTGATTCAGTCGCCCCCGCTGGATCAGTCTCTCGATTTCGTTTTTCAGCTGCCAGCATTCTTCAGTGTCGTGGCCGTGCTCCCGGTGGTAATGGCAGTACTTGGTGGGATCTCTTCGGGTCGGGTTCCCTCGGAGAGGCATTGGCCGGGGGAGCTGGCGCTCTATTTCCATAAGGATTTGCGCCCGGGCATGGTCAGCAGAGTGTAGTGGTTGAATCGCCTGGGAGGGCTCCGGGAGCGATTCCTTGGCGGCAGCGGAGGGACTCTCTGGCGGCGAGGTGGACTTGGTCGCTGGGCGGGACGGTGCCTGTCGGGGACTTTGGGCTCCTTCTTCTTTGTTTGCTCAGCGCGGGCAACTCTCTGCGATTCTTTGACCCTAGCGTACTTGTCCGCCAGGGCCATCATATCAGAGAGGCTGGGGGGTAGCTGACCTCCATAGCTAGGTAGAAGTCGCTCTCCTTCGAGACTCCCCCCGCCAGGGCAAACATGGCCACCTCATGATTAAGGTGGTCCACCTCCAACATGGCCTTATTGAAATGGCCAAGGTAATTCCTCAAGGACTCCCCCTCTCTCTGCTTAACTTCGGAGAGGGAGTCAGATCTTCGTCGGTGGTGGCGGCTGCTGACGAACTGACCAATAAAAAGGCGGCTCAGCTCATCAAATGAATCGATAGAACCTGACTTCAAAGCATTGAACCAGGTTCGGGCGGATCCTCTGAGGGTGGAGGGGAAGGCGCGGCAAAGGACCGCATCAGATGCTCCGTGGAACATCATTATTGACCGGAAGCTGCTAAGATGGTCGTCCGGGTCAGAAGAGCGGTGATAAGGCTCGACGGCTGGTAACTTGACGTGGGAGGGAATCACTTCCTCCATAATACTCTTAGAGAAAGGGATGCCCTGTTCCGCCTTGGGCTGGGGCGGATGGGCCTGCCTTGGCGGCGTCCAGCTCTTGACGCATTTCCAGGATCTGACGATGGATCTCCTCTTCGCCAGCCAGGGGAGGAGCTGGGCGAGAAGATCGCAGAGACGGCGTCGAATCATGGTGGGAAGTCACCGGTGAGAGAGACTGGGCTCGCCGAGATCTGGGAGGATCTCCATTGTGACCGCCTCACGGGATCGGCCTGTCCCCTCTAGGTCGGTGTAGGGGGTCCGCGGATTTGTGCGGACTGGAGGAGGAGGTCGCCGGTGAAGAAGGAACCGCTGCTTCCTTGTGAAAGTGTGGAGCAGGAGGAGCCGTAAGGCGCTCCTGGACCAGATGGGTCAGAGTTTGAACTTGTTGGACCAGCAAAGCAAACTAGTCCTGGGTCACCGGAATGGCAGACGATGACGGGGTTTCGACTGGTGGTGGTTGCGGCGCTACACCGCTCGTCCGATCAGGCCTCTGGGAAGCGACATGATCTTGAGCTTCTGAGGTTGCTCTTCTCTGGTTGGCCATGAAAGAGGTTCTACTCCGGATTTAGATCCTTATCTCCTCTTTTCAAGTTTTAATGGGACTTGAGGCCCTTCTTCTAGCGCCAATCTGTTGCCGTCGGGATCCGTCCTTCGACTCGGGCGCGGTCGATCTCCAAAGGGGGGCGGACCTGCACAAAAGTCCTTGCTCGAGAGGCATTGGGGGTGGCCCTCCACGGAAGACCCTCCGATGCTCAAGTCAGTGGAGAAGAAATCGGCGATCAACCAGATAGTGGGGAGGTGGATCTCTCCGGGAGGCCCCTCCGGGGGTGGCCAATCGAGAGCTCTAAAGGGCAAGAGCACCGACGAGCTACCGGCGAGAGAGCAGGAGAGTAAGAGTGGAGTGTGAGCGCGCGTGTATGCATACCTGAGGGAATCTGGGAGTGTCCTATTTATAGACTGTCACCTGGATCTTGAGCGCTTTCTGGAAGGTTCAGAGGTTGTTAGGATACGGGAGTGGATCGAATCAGGCCGTTGTGGGGCTGTTGGGATCCGTATCTTGTCTGTTAGGGGATCGACGGCTGGGAGAGCTCCTTGATGGCTTGAGATCTGGTAGATGTGTAGGTCTCAGGCGGCCTTGATAGGTTCTAGACCACTTCTCAGTATGATTCCTTGTCTAGGGTGCCGTTACAGTAGGCTGAGGCTCTCCTGCGTCAGGTTCTGCGGAGGTGGGTATTGGATCGTGGGTCGTTCAGTGAAGCCAGGCCATGAAAGCTCGGGGGAAATGAACTACAGGAAGTTCGGGAGAGCCAAGCTATGGAAGGCCAAAGAGGCCGAGCTACGGAAGGCCGAGCTACGGAAGGCTGAGCTATGGAAGCCCGGGAAGGCCGAGCTACGGAAGCCCGGGAAGGCCGAGCCACGGAAGCCCGGGAAGGCCGAGCTGCGGAAGGGGTTGGTCCTAGCCTCCTCGCACGGATATTGATGCAATGACGATTTTACCCTCCAACAATATTGAAGATAGCTGATATCCTATGTGATTAGGTCATAAAAAACACATTCTATATGGATTGTACTTTATACCAAGCATTAAGAATTCCTACCGAGCGACATATTGAAGACAACAGACAACTTAAAAGGTAACTACAGACCTCTTACGTTACCAACCAAATAAAACATTGGATAAAGGTTATTATTTGCACAACCAACTTGGTGTCTGCGTACTCAGTCCTCCCATAGATCCAATCCATTATTATTTAATTCTTGGAAAAATGTGGATAAAATGAGGAAGAAACTTCCACTAATTACGAATTCGATCTGGGAACAATATATGAATTAAAAAATAACTATTTTTGGGTTGGGCAATATTTCTCCTAGCTCATCATTTGCAGTCCTCCTACCCTCAAGACACACCGCATGAACTTGGGTTCCTTCCACACTTCTATTAGCTAAAAACCTAGAACACCTCATAGATCTCAATTTATGGCACACTTGCATTCAGTTTCCAATCCTTGAAAACTAGAAGCCGTCTTATTTTCAGCGTCTCAGCTCTGACCACCGTCAACGTCTCTGACTCCCTCATGATCTCAGGTCAATCATCCCTCTTGCCAATTATAAGCCTTAAGAGTAGTTCACGATCATGATGACTCTATTTCTAGTGATGCAAGTTTAATGTAAGGAAATGAACATGAACAAAACAACTAAATATGTTAAGTTAATTGGTGCGGGCATCATTATCAGGCAGAGGATTCTTAATCCTCTGTGGGTATCTGATTAGGTTTGTAGGATTTGATTCAGTCTTGAGTTGGAAAACTAAGTTTAGTTTATTTTAATTTGAGTCTTGTTTTCTTAGTTGGTACCCGTTATTAAGGTTTGGGTTATATTGAGTTAGCTCATTGGGAGCTTGTGTCAATTTGAGTCCTGTTTAGTCCAGTTGGTATTGTATTAAGTTCATTCAGCTTACCAGAGGAGACACTAGTATTGGAGCAGAAGACAAGGCCATCACAGTCAGATAGAGCAACTGTTAAATTCAAATTGGGGCCACACCTACATAAGAAGTCATATGCCAGCCACACACCTGCCACCCTTCAGCACAAGTGATGGCCCAGATGGCAACCCAAGAGGGGGGGGGGGTGAATTGGGTTCTTAAAAAATTTAAGACTTTTAAGCAATTTAAAATGAGATGTGCAAGTGAAAGGATTAACTAATAAGCAAAGCACAAACACAAGTATATGAGAGATAGAGAAGAGACAATTAGGCACGGCAAACACAAGATATTTTATAGTGGTTCGGTGCAACCAACACCTACGTCCACTCCCAAGACTCACTTGGGTCCACACTATAATCTCTCTAGATTACAGCCGAGTTGTTTTCCAAGTTCACAACTCAAACTTGTTGTTTTTCCGGGATCACAACGAACCCAGCCGATTTTACACGGGCTCACCGGCACCAAACCCAAACACAAGCTATACCTAGCTTGTACCGAGGTTTAACAACCTCCTCTAGTTTAATCCCTCAGATTAAACTAGATACAAACAAATAAAATGAGTTTAATTACAAGCAGCTCCTTTTTGAGCAGATATTTCAAAATAAAAATTGAGTTTAGAAAAGCCTGAATATTTAGAGCTTGAGAGCTGGCTTGGCTTCTTTGGATTCCTTCCTTCAACTCCTCTTGATGTTGAATCAGGCCTCAGCACCGATTCTTCACAGATTTGAGCTTTGGAGTTGGGTTGAAGCTTTTTCTCCCTTTTCTTTGAATGTGGAAGATCTTTGATTTTCTCTTAAAGGCTTGGGATCTCCTCTTGAATCTTTTGTAGAATGTAGCTTTGGAGTGCACGAATCTCACTCTTGGATTTCACTCCTTTTGAATCTTTCTTCTTAAATCAAACGATTTTTCTAATAACACTCTGTTTTTCCCTCTTTTGAATTTCTTACTGAATGATTCTCAATATATATCTTCTCTCTTCTTTCTTTGTTGAATGGCTCCTCTATTTATAGATTCTGAAACAATATAGCCGTTAGAAACAAAGAAAAATAGCCGTTATTCAAAAATATATCCGTTGCTGATGTGTCATAAAAAAAATTTCCGCCCAGATTTCGGGGAGTCGGCTCGGGTACTGTGCGAGTCGGCTCGAGCAATCGAATCCAGAACATACCAAAAAATGGGTCTCCAGGAGTCGACTCGCGAAAGTCTGGGAGTCGACTCGTGACTTTCAGGGGTCGACTCGCGAAAAGCTGGGAGTCGACTCGTGAGGCACTCAAAAATGAGTCTTTCTGCCGTCTGAGTCGAGTCGGCTCGCACAGTCATGAGTCGGCTCGAGAAAGTTCAGGGGTCGACTCGGAAACTCTCGAGTCGGCTCGGGACTGATACAAAAATCAGAAAACATTCTGATTTGCTTTGAAAATCATCCCAACCAACTTTGAAATATAAATATGACTTAGATAATGTTGATTTAACAGTAATGCTCAATTTCAATGCATTATTAAGTCATTGATCTTTAAAAGATTGATATATAAAATCATTTTTGAATTCATAAGTATAGCTCACTGAAACATATATTCAATTGATTCAAGAAACTCATTATATTTTAATAGTTCATAGTTTCCAATTTGAAATTGAATATTTCATTGGTTAACTTAACATTTTCATAGCCTTTTAGAAAGTAAAGCAATGTCTTTTGGAAATCATCAAAATCAATAAGTTGGAGTAATTATGTTACAATAATTTCTCAACAATCTCCCCCTTTTTGATGATGACAAAAATATTGAGTTTGTTCATGATTGATTAGTGAATTAACTTTGTTTTCATAGTTAAGTTTAGGCTCCCCCTCAATGAGGTAGCTCCCCCTATGAAACTTAATTAATTAACCCATTGTTTATCACAATCATAGACAATCATAAAACTATAAAATTCTCCCCCTTTTTTGTTATCAACAAAAAGATTGATAAACATTCATTCAAATTTCATTGACATAAGGAAATAGAGAATTCATTTCATTCAAAAAGTCTAGTACATCAAAATGTTCGATACATTGATTTCATAAAGAAAGCATAAAAACTTCAGTACAAACAGCTCTAGTAACTCAAAAATGAGTTCTTACAATTCTAGTTAGATGATCAACAATGTTTTTCATTCCTTCAGATTGAATTTTTACATAGTCCTTGAGTTTTTCATCCACAAATGTGCACGCACTCTTGATTTTATCTTGAAGCTCTGCGTTGCTCTTGGAATAAGTCTCACTATCTCCACATATATCCTTAAGTTCTTCAAAAATATTCTTGAGATCACTACTTAAGGATGCCGATGAAGATCCGATAGTGGATTCAATCTTTGAAATACGATCATCAAGAGAATAAAGTGTCTCTCTCAGATGCATAAACTTATTCTCAAATTCAGTTTTAAGCTTGTCAGATTGATCTTCAAGTAAGGCTTTGAGTTGCAAGATTTGTTGATCTGAGAAGCTAGCAGAAGATGAAGTCTGAACAATTGTTGGAACAGGGGCTGGAGCAGAGGTAGAAACCAAGGGGCTCGGAGGTGCAGGCGAGGGATGTCTAACAGATGGTCCTGCAGCCTCAGTATCTATTGCTCTTTCCTCTGTCACTCCTTTCCTTTCCCACTTCCCATCCTTTTTGACAAACCCCATCCTATGAATAGTTGCCAGACTATAGAAATCAGTGTGTCTTAAGTTTTTCATTGGTTCATTATCAGAGATCACCACACCCTGGCTTCGAAAAATCAAAGTGAGAATCATCCCATATGGCAGACTGGATTTCCTTTTCCCTGCACAATCTGCTATATACCACAAAATCATGCTTGGAAGATTGATTGGCTTGCCAGTCACAATGGCGTCCATTACAAAAACATCTCTTTCGGAAACATAATCAAATCTACCCGTTTTAGGAAATAGAATCCTACAGCATATATTGTGAAGCAATCTCAACTCTAAGGATAGCTGATTAGCAAGAATCTCTTCAAATCCAACCACATCCCTGTTTAATAATCTGGATAAAGCTGGGGCGCGGTCATCAGAAGAGAAGGTTGAGGTGCCAGACAAGGGTAATTGCAATAATCTAGCCAAGATCTCGGGAGTTACAGAAATTCTTACTCCTCTCACATTGCTAATAAGCCCATGGTCTCCTCTAGACAAATTTTTGTAAAATTCTTTAACTAATGAGGGATAAGTCGGGCATTCAAGAGAGCAAACTTTCTCCCATCCCATCTCGATTAACTGTCTTCCAAAAAGAAAGCCCTCATTCTCAAACAATTCAAAATCCATCTTCCTACCAGTGGTGATGATTTTATCTGCTAGTCGGTCTACCTGGGAGGACGTGGCAGCAGGAGCAGCAGCTGGAGGAGAAGCAGATGCGGTGGAGTCCGAGCTTGGCGAAGGTTCACGCGCCGGACGCTTACCGTTTGCTTCACGG
Organism: Calamus simplicifolius; assembly: GCA_900491605.1. Taxonomy (NCBI): domain Eukaryota; kingdom Viridiplantae; phylum Streptophyta; class Magnoliopsida; order Arecales; family Arecaceae; genus Calamus; species Calamus simplicifolius. The sequence continues at coordinate 99,731 of UESW01002011.1, read as the reverse complement.
AGCGCTTCCTCTTGATGCCACCCGCCACAACACTAGATCCTCTAGTTTAGGAGCCATTTGATGATTGGAGGTGATAAAAAGGGATTCAAGGAGTTTTGGAGGGTTTGGAGAGAGTGTGGAGAGCGTATTTTTGATTAGGGGACGAATAGAATGAGCGTCGAGTCGACTCTGCCCTAGAAAAATCAATTTGGGACCACCTCGAGTCGGCTCGCGCAAACTCAAGTGTCGACTCGGCACAGACACAGAAAGTCCGTCCCGACATGGAGTCGACTCGCGCCAGAGAGGGGTCGACTCGAGAGTTTCAAATGAAACCGGGAGTCGACTCCGATACGCGTCGAGTCGGCTCCGAGACTATTTCAGACAAAAAACATGAAATTTCTGAAATATGTCCGGAAAATGATCATAAAAATTGATAAATAATCATTGGATATGAGTGAATCAATCAGATAAGAGTTCTAGATGAGATGTCCTTAAGATTTGAGGATTTAAAGGAATTCTAGATATATTTCCTTAAGATTTCAAAATTTACTCAAAAGGATTACAAATTCCTAATTCTCCTCTTAGATATTCAAACCTTTCTTCACTTAGGGGTTTTGTAAAAATGTCAGCTAATTGTTCTTCAGTGTTTACATAATCTAAACAAATTTCATCATTAGCTACATGTTCTCTTATAAAATGATATCTAATTTCTATGTGTTTTGTTCTTGAGTGTTGAATTGGATTTTTCGTTAAATTGATTGCACTAGTATTATCACATTTTATGGGTGTCTTATCAAGTTTGATACCATAGTCTTCAAGTTGTCGCTTAATCCATAGGATTTGCGCACAGCAACTTCCAGCTGCAATATTCAGCTTCAGTAGTTGATAATGCAACTGAATTTTGCTTTTTGCTAAACCATGTGATTAAGTTACTTCCTAAGAAATGGCATGCACCACTTGTGCTTTTTCTATCAATTTTACATCCGGCATAATCAGAATCTGAATATGCAATTAGGTTTAATGTGGAGTCTCTAGAATACCATAAACCTACATTTTTGTTCCATTTAGATATCTTAAGATTCTTTTAACAGCTATTAAATGTGATTCTTTAGGTTCAGCTTGAAATCTAGCACACAAACATACTGCAAACATTATATCAGGTCTACTTGCTGTTAAATAGAGAAGGGATCCGATAATACCTCGATAATACTTCTGATCAACTTCTTACCTTCTTCGTCTTTGTCTAGCTTGCATGAAGGACTCATTGGTGTTCCAAGGGGTTTCATTGTTTCCATACCAAACTTTTTGAGTAGTTCTCTTGTGTACTTGGTTTGGTTGATAAAAATTCCCTCCTTGCATTGTTTGATCTGGAGTCCAAGGAAGAAGTTGAGTTCTCCCATCATGCTCATCTCGAATTCTCCCTGCATTAACTTTGCAAATTCTTGACAGAGAGATTCGTTAGTAGCACCAAAAATAATGTCATCTACGTATATTTGTACTACTAGTAAATCTTTACTTTTTCTTTTTAAAAACAAGGTTTTATCAACATTTCCTCTTGTAAAATCATTTTCTATTAGAAATTTACTTAACCTATCATACCAAGCTCTAGGTGCTTGTTTCAAACCATATAAAGCTTTGTGCAATTTAAAAACGTGATTTGAAAACTCGTGATCTTCAAAACCTGGTGGTTGTTCTACATAGACTTCTTCATTAATAAGTCCATTTAAAAATGCGCTTTTTACATCCATTTGAAATAGGTTAATGTTCATATGACATGCAAATGCAAGTAAAAGTCTAATGGCTTCTAGTCTAGCTACAGGTGCAAAGGTTTCATCAAAATCAATACCCTTCTTCTTGACTATATCCTTTAGCAACCAATCTAGCTTTGTTTCTAATTACTATGCCATTTTCATCTAATTTATTTCTAAAAACCCATTTAGTTCCTATGATTGAATGGTTTTTAGGTCTTTCCACTAAAGTCCAAACATTATTTCTAGTGAATTGATTAAGTTCTTCTTGCATAGCTAACATCCAATTATTATCTTTTTCAGCTTCTTCTATAGTTTTAGGTTCTATTTGTGATACAAATGCAAGATGATTACTAATATTTCTCATGTATGATCTAGTCCTTATTCCTTGAGATGGATCACCTATAATCAATTCCTTAGGATGACTATAAGCATATCTCCAATCTCTTGGAAGATCTACATCATTATGATCATTATTAACATCATCATCCTTATGTGAATCATTATCTTTAGCCTGTTGTTCATGATCAGAAGATACTTCAATATTAAGTTTTTCAAGATCTTTTTCAATTATGTTTGTATCTTCCTCATCATTAATCTTTTCAGATCCAGTTGCTAAAGATCATCAAAAACTACATGAATGGATTCTTCAACTACTAAGGTTTTCTTGTTAAAGATTCTATATGCCTTACTAGTTGTTGAATAACCTAGAAAAATTCCTTCATCAGATTTAGCATCAAATTTTCCTAAGTTGTTTTTACCATTATTATGAATGAAACATTTACATCCAAATGCATGAAAGTATTTTATATTTGGTTTTCTTTCATTCCATAATTCATAAGGTGTTTTCTTTAATATTGGTCTTATTAAAGCTCTGTTTAAGATGTAACATGCTGTGTTAATAGCTTCCGCCCAAAAATATTTTGGTAAGTTGCTTTCACATAGCATGGTACGGGCCATGTCTTCTAAAGTTCTATTCTTTCTTTCAACTACACCGTTTTGTTGTGGAGTCCTAGGGGCTGAAAAATTATGATTAATTCCATTTTCAGTGCAGAAATTTTCAAATAAGTGATTTTCAAATTCTGTTCCATGATCACTTCTTAGAGATACTATAGTAGTGTTTTTCTCATTTGTGACTTTCTTGAAAAATTTCAGGAACATCGAGAAAGTCTCATCTTTGTGAGCTAAAAACATTACCCAAGTATATCTAGAGTAATCATCTACAATCACTAGACCATATTTCTTTCCTCCTAGACTTGTGGTTCTAGTTGGTCCAAATAGGTCCATGTGAAGTAGCTCTAGTCCCCTAGAAGTTGAAACAAAGTTTTTAGATTTAAATGAACTTCTTGTTTGTTTTCCAAATTGACATGCATCACAGATTTTATTATTTTCAAAATCCAATTTAGGTAAACCTTTGACTAAATCCATTTTAATTAGTTTTGAAATAAGGTGTGTGCTTGCATGACCTAATCTACGATGCCACAACCAACTAATATCATTAATGTTAGCATTATCAGTAATTAGGCAATGACTACTCTTAGAAGTTTTGTTTGTGTCAACTAAGTATATATTGCCAAATCTATAACCAGTAAAAACAATGCTATCATCAATAGAATTAGTTACAGTGCATAAAGAAGATTTAAAAGAAACATTAAAGTTTTTATCACATAATTGACTTATGCTAATTAGATTATGCTTCAAACCATTAACATAAAGTACATTGTCAATTACTATAGATGGAGTTATGCGAACTTTACCAAGGCCCAAAATTTGACCTTTACCGTTATCGCCAAATGTCACAACTCCACCAACATTTTCTTCTAGGGTGATGAATTCCTCTTTGTCACCCGTCATATGTCTTGAGCAGCCGCTATCAAGATACCACTTCTTGTTTGATCTTTTGGCCACAAGACATTCCTGCAATATCATCAAACTTTATGTTTAGGTACCCAAGCTTTCTTGGGTCCTTCATGGTTAGCAGCAATAAAAATTGTTCCTTTCGGAACCCATATTTTCTTAGTTTTAATATTTTTAATTTCTTGTTGTTCATTAAGGTTTTACATTCGAAGGATTTGTGTCCTTTTTCATTGCATTTAAAACAAGTAATATTACTTTGGTTAGCTTTTACAAAAATATTTTTTTGATTTTTGTTTTCTTAAAGTGTTATACCCTAGCCCAGCTTTGTCAAAAACAGCCTTTTGACTATCTAGAATCATGTTTAATTTAGTTGAGCTTAAAGTAAATTTCTCAACAATGTCTTTATATTTTTTGACTTCTTTCTTTAAACAATCATTCTCATTTGAGATTGATTCTTTTTCTTTAATTAATTTTTCATTCTCAGATTTCAGCAAATCAATCTTATGAGTAAGATCATTTTCTTCGTTAAGAGAAGTTTCTTCTTTATCTTTTAATTCATTTTTCTCCTTAACTAAATTTAAGTTTTCAGTTTTCAAAACTTTATATTTCTTTTTCAAACTTTAAAATCAATCATCAATTCATTGAAAGCTTCAAACATTTCATCAAATGTAAATTCATCATCGGGGGTTTCGATGCTTACCTCGTCATTGTCGTCGTCGTTGGCCATGAAGCAAATATTGGCAACTTCCTTTTGCTCTTCTTCTTCGAAGAAGACTCATCAGACCATGTTGCCATGTATGCTTTCTTCTTTTTCTTGAAGGTCTTTTTCAATTGTGGACAATCATATCGATAATGCCCCGGTTTCTTACACTCATAACAGATCAAGGGGTCTTTCTCTTTGTCCTTGTCCTTATCTTTCTTTTCCTTTTCCTTTTCTCCTTCCATTTTATTTCCAAATTTTCGTTTTTGGAAGGGTTTCTTTTTCCTCAAAAATCTTCTGAACTTCTTGGCCAAGAGAGCAGTCTCATTATCTTCATCACTATCATCACTGCTGCTCTCTTCCACATCTTTTGCAGCCTTTAGAGCAATGGTTTTCTTCTTTTTAGTTTCCTCCTCAATATGCTGCCTCATTGTCAATTCGTGGGTCATGAGAGATCCTAGAAGCTCCTCTAAGGGTAGTGCATTGAGGTCTTTGGCTTCTTGGATTGCTGTGACTTTTGCTTCCCACGATCTTGGCAATGACCTGAGTATTTTGCGAACAAGATCAGCATTAGTATAAACTTTTCCTAAACTTTTCAAACCATTCACAATATCGGTGAATCTAGTGAACATGCATGTGATGGTTTCAGTTTGTTCCATTGTGAACAATTCATATTTATGAACTAATATTTATCTTTGATTCTTTTACTTGGTTTGTTCCTTCATGTGTAACTTCCAACCTATCCCATATTTCTTTAGCGGAATTACAAGTAGAGATGCGGTTGAATTCATTTGAATCTAAGGAACAATATAAGATATTAATGGCTTTGGCATTAAGTTGAGCCATTCTCCTATCATTATCATTCCAATCCCTTTCGGGCTTTGGAACAATAGTGCCATCTATAAGGTGTGTGGGTGTACTAGGTCCATTTAATATAACACCCCAAAGCTCATAATCAGAAGCTTGAATGAATATCCTCATTCTAGCTTTCCAATAAGAATAGTTTGAGCCATTAAAAAGTGGAGGTCTATTCGTAGAATGACCTTCAGCAAAACTAGAACCACTTTGTGTTGCCATAATGACCTTTAGCTCTTGATCGTGAGATCAAACTCTAAATGAGCACTATGCTCTGATACCAATTGTTGGCCCAGATGGCAACCCAAGAGGGGGGGGGGGTGAATTGGGTTCTTAAAAAATTTAAGACTTTTAAGCAATTTAAAATGAGATGTGCAAGTGAAAGGATTAACTAATAAGCAAAGCACAAACACAAGTATATGAGAGATAGAGAAGAGACAATTAGGCACGGCAAACACAAGATATTTTTATAGTGGTTCGGTGCAACCAACACCTACGTCCACTCCCAAGACTCACTTGGGTCCACACTATAATCTCTCTAGATTACAGCCGAGTTGTTTTCCAAGTTCACAACTCAAACTTGTTGTTTTTCCGGGATCACAACGAACCCAGCCGATTTTACACGGGCTCACCGGCACCAAACCCAAACACAAGCTATACCTAGCTTGTACCGAGGTTTAACAACCTCCTCTAGTTTAATCCCTCAGATTAAACTAGATACAAACAAATAAAATGAGTTTAATTACAAGCAGCTCCTTTTTGAGCAGATATTTCAAAATAAAAATTGAGTTTAGAAAAGCCTGAATATTTAGAGCTTGAGAGCTGGCTTGGCTTCTTTGGATTCCTTCCTTCAACTCCTCTTGATGTTGAATCAGGCCTCAGCACCGATTCTCCACAGATTTGAGCTTTGGAGTTGGGTTGAAGCTTTTTCTCCCTTTTCTTTGAATGTGGAAGATCTTTGATTTTCTCTTAAAGGCTTTGGGATCTCCTCTTGAATCTTTTGTAGAATGTAGCTTTGGAGTGCACGAATCTCACTCTTGGATTTCACTCCTTTTGAATCTTTCTTCTTAAATCAAACGATTTTTCTAATAACACTCTGTTTTTCCCTCTTTTGAATTTCTTACTGAATGATTCTCAATATATATCTTCTCTCTTCTTTCTTTGTTGAATGGCTCCTCTATTTATAGATTCTGAAACAATATAGCCGTTAGAAACAAAGAAAAATAGCCGTTATTCAAAAATATATCCGTTAGCGGTGATGTGTCATAAAAAAAAATTTCCCCCAGATTTCGGGGAGTCGGCTCGGGTACTGTGCGAGTCGGCTCGAGCAATCGAATCCAGAACATACCAAAAAATGGGTCTCCAGGAGTCGACTCGCGAAAGTCTGGGAGTCGACTCGTGACTTTCAGGGGTCGACTCGCGAAAAGCTGGGAGTCGACTCGTGAGGCACTCAAAAATGAGTCTTTCTGCCGTCTGAGTCGAGTCGGCTCGCACAGTCATGAGTCGGCTCGAGAAAGTTCAGGGGTCGACTCGGAAACTCTCGAGTCGGCTCGGGACTGATACAAAAATCAGAAAACACTCTGATTTGCTTTGAAAATCATCCCAACCAACTTTGAAATATAAATATGACTTTAGATAATGTTGATTTAACAGTAATGCTCAATTTCAATGCATTATTAAGTCATTGATCTTTAAAAGATTGATATATAAAATCATTTTTGAATTCATAAGTATAGCTCACTAAAACATATATTCAATTGATTCAAGAAACTCATTATATTTTTAATAGTTCATAGTTTCCAATTTGAAATTGAATATTTCATTGGTTAACTTAACATTTTCATAGCCTTTTAGAAAGTAAAGCAATGTCTTTTGGAAATCATCAAAATCAATAAGTTGGAGTAATTATGTCACAATAATTTCTCAACAACAAGCATTCCACATATCACCTAGCAGAGCAAGTAGGTCAACAGGATAAGTTTCAATCCTCAAATTCATGCAATCCTGTTTGAAAGAATTTCAGCCCGAAGAAGCAACAAAGGGACGCCCATTATTGCTACCCATTACTTGCCTTTTTTGAAAGGGATTTGTAAGCAGGATAAGCCTCAATCCCCAAATTCATGTAACAAGAATTTCAGCCCGAAGAAAAAGGGATGTCCATTATTGCCGCCCATTACTTTCCTTTTTGAAAGGGATTTGTATGGCATGACATTTTTTTTCATGTAATCTAATCCACACTTTAGGAAAAAAGTGGGCGCCTCTTTTTTTTCCATATATGTATTTACTTGGCCCTAAGTCTCTTGCCCTATAAAAGAGACCCTCTTGTATGAATTAGGGGACTATTATTATTAATCAATCAATCAAGCTTTGAGTTACTGTGAGTTTTGTGTTACTGTTATTTGGTTCTATGGTGCTCTTGCTTCCCTTCTCCTGTGCATCCCAGCCTCCAGGAGAAACCCGGGCCGCCGCTCTTGCTTTCCTCCAGTGGATGCCCAAGAGCCTCTTGATCACCCCCTCATTCTCTACTTCTTCCTTGCCTCTTTGTGTCTCTTTTGATTTTCTTCTTTCTTATTCTTTAACCCTTATATGGTGATCTTGCAGGTCCCTCAGTAGTCGCGAATCCAGGATTCAAGGTGATCGCCATCCAGGTCAGCGGATACTTGGCCACAGATTCGCAAGCTCAGAGCTTGGTCATCCAGGGCGCATCCGCTAGGCAGAGCAACCCCTTCAGCATCTCGATCTTCTCATTCCGCTAAGTACACCCCCTCTAATCTACTAGTAGTTTTATTGTGGGAGAGGAAGCCCTACTGGGGTTTCTTAGCCTCGGCGGTTCTTCTTCTCTGATTTTTTATGGAGCTATTTCGCATGCTGAGAATTACTGAGTTTTTCTAAACCCCTCTTAGGCTCTTACTTCGAGAAACTAATCAACTGAAGATCATAAATCCTATAAAAATCACTTGCATGCGATTTCAGTCTTACATCAATTGGTATCAGCACCTAGGTTATGGCTTGATTTTTCATTCACATCCTTGTCAGTATATCATATGTTAATCAAATTGTTTCTGCCTGCATACATATCAGAAAATTTTAAAATTTATTTCTCTAGATTTAGTATAATTGAAGATATTTTTTGTTATTTTCTAAGGATTTAATTCGATCTATGAATTAATTGCATGCTTGATTACTCACAGAAAACATAAAAATTTATGAGATTTACTGTTGTTTCTAGATTTCTGGATTAGGGTTTGTGTTGTTGCATTCTTTAATCTAGGACCTCGCACACCTCTTGAGCAGTCATACACAAGTATAACTCTTGTCCCATGGGAGTAATGAGTTATGGCCGGACGTGAGAACCTAGGTTGGAGACCCGATTCGTTGAATTGAATCTTGCGTACCATTCATTTACATTAAACTACTCTTAAGGGCTCTCATTGTTGTCAGATAAGGGAGGGATTGAGACCCCTTCCTTGGCCCAAAACAACCACTGGTGCATTTCGAATCCAAGCCTCTAATCTAAAAGAGAGTAGCAACTTAACTGACATTTGCCCTAGAGGGCTAGGGACACTAACAGTCGGTCTAGTGTACTGGACGAGACTAGTACAACTCAATTTGGCATTTGCTCTGAAACTAGTGTCTAAAAGGGGGGTCAAATATCAAACGACTTAAGTGGAGTGACATGGTTACTCTAATTAGGCTCCTGTAATTTGTAGGAAGAACCTCTCCCCTCCCATCTGTTCCAACTGGCCAATTGAAGAGTTGCTGTTAGATTGGCTTGCATTGAGCCAAATCCTTTACTTTGGACGACTAGGTCTAGCACACTATAATCCAAGTCAGTTTGAGTCTTGTGTGCTTGATTGTGTTTGCATGTGCACTAGATCAGGAGCATCTTTTCACCCATCACCACCTCCATTACAGGTTGAACCCATGGCTAATCAAAACATTAAGGATCACTTAATAATCATCACTGAACAACTAGCCCAAATGAACTAAGACATCAAGCAATCTGAGGCTAGATTAGGGTCCAGGTTCGATCAAGTCGAAACCAGGTTAGGCATCCTAGAAGAAGACTGTAAGGACCACACTGAATCTGATCATGAGACCCCATCTCATCCTAGGAGAGCCCATCAGCCTGACCTCTACATAAGGCCAAACCCTAGGGGACCTCCACACCATGATCCTCACTTTGAAGATGGGCCTAGGAGACCACCTTAGCCTGATCTAGTCCTAGTGTCCCCCTTAGGAGACCCAATTATGAGGCAGTAGACCAAGAAGAAAGAGCCCTTAGAAGTGTCAGACTTGAGGTACCTACTTTCGATGGCTCTATGGACCCTAAGGATTACTTAGATTGGGAGGAAGACATGGACCAATACTTTGACTGATACGATATGTCTGAAGTGTTAGTGTATGCCCTAGATCCAATCGGATTGGATGCTATATACATTCTATGAATACAAATCAAATAAAAATGGTTTCTTTATCTATCCAGATATCTTTTATTATATATTTGATATATATATCTGTGAGATAAAGTCCAAAAGAATGTAAACCGTGCATATAAAATTTGTAATAGAGATTACAAATTATGAGATCCAAATTATACGTTATGGCTCGATTTTTTAAACTTCCTAGTCGATGTGTAGATGGAACTGGACACCATCGAACACTGTGAGACTAGCACACATTGCATATGCTCACCCTTGGGGTGAGCAGCTGATTTCACAAGCTGAAGTATGAAGATACTTGAATAGGTGTGTGGATGCTCATTATTGTAACGATGCATTGGATGACCCATACAAAGATCCCATATGGATATTCTATATAGTGTCGATGGTTGATCTCTAATGACGATGGTGTGAGTGATCCTTTGACTTGAGATCTTCATTGCATCTCATGTGTTGAATGTCATGCTTTGACGGCATCCAAACGTTGCTCTAGCCACGGGTGGCAAATATGGTATCGATTGTAGGACATGAAGCACATGAAGATGGTGTTTGATCAAGACAAGATTCGTCTCCCTTGATAGAAAGGGTTATATCCCACGGCCACTTGATGGATTAAATTGATTGTTAAATCCTTGCAAGGTTGATTTGGAATTCGAAATGGTTTCGAAGTTCTAATTCATATGAGTCAATTTTTTCTGAGATCAAGTAAACAAAGATCAATTACAGGGTTGACACATTCCATACCACTGATTGATCTGGGATATGTGACAAAAGGATTTGATCATACGATAACCGTTCATGGACATGTATTGATAGTCATGTCAACAAAACCTTTGGCAATTGGATGGTCATGATGCTTTGCTAGAGGCCTCTCATGATCTATAATCATATTGTTGACTTGGACAAAGAGTTTTCCAATCATTCCTAGGGTCTATGATTAGGATATGATTATTGCCAACATATTAAAGGACCTAATGGGTCACACGCATTAAGGAGAATTTTGGATGAATTAAAATGAGAATTAAATTAGATTTAATTCAGATAAGATGATCAATTATAATTGGGTGAGACCAAATTTAAAGAAGATAAAATAATAATGATATGATCCATTATAGTAGAAGGAATGTTAAGGAGAAATTATTTGTGCATATGATGAACAAATAATTGGATACCCATATATGACTTGATCCATGTGATGGATGGCTCTGATTATTCGGGTATGGATGGCCAATCTCAGCCATGTGAAGATGGAATCATGCCCATGGGATGAGGCATGATGAATCTCTATGGTTCGATGATGAACACGTACAAATTAGGGCATGTAGTTATGAGATAACAAATTCCTAATTTCAAAGGCTGAGATTGTAACCCTTGGATTAATGTTACCATGAGAATGGTAGTTTCTTTCGTTTCCTTGGATTAATGTTACTATGATTTTACCATGAAAATGAGAGTTTCTTTGGATTAAAGTTACCATGACGTTACCATGCTATGAAGAGAGGTCTCTTCTTCTCCCTTGGAACGTTTCCTTTTCACCCTATAAATATGGTTCTTCTAAGAAGGTAAAGTAAGAGAAGAAAAAGATTAGATCTTTCTTCAAAAATATCTTCTGTATTTCTGTAAGGGATTCAAGAGGCGCTAGCACCCCTCTCTCTCTCCTATAGTGTCATCTTCATACCTTGAAGGTCTTCATCCCTTCTTCTCCGTGGATCACCGTTAGAGGCCGACACGTGGACGGCTAGTGGCAAAGATTAACCTTCATCCTCATCTACATCGATAAAGGACTCAGGTATGAATAAATTAGATTTTATTTGAGATTTAATGAATCTATTCCTAAGGATCCTGGGCATCTGGGAATTTTATTTTATACTTCCGCAATGTTTATATGAATTTGATTCATATCTTGTATACATAATTTCCAACAGTGGTATCAGAGCCCCTTAGGCTACAGATTCATTAATCTGATAGGATACTTGAGTCAATATGATTGATAATATGATTATGCTTAAAATCATGAAGAGTTTTCATATGATGATAATAAATCTAAAATATAATAAAATGTTTATTATTTGATTAGATTTATGCATGTTCATTATCATGTTAAAATAGAGTACTTTGATATATGATATCAGAGGTAAAGATTTATTATATGATAATAAACAATAATTAATTAAGATTTAATATATATGTGTCATGTTAAAATAGCAATTATTATTTATGCATGATAGATACTATATGCTGAAATCCTAGAAATCATGTTTAGGATTTAATTTTAACATGATTATTGATATGATTAAGATTTGATATTCTTATGATAATGAACATTGAAAACTTAGTTTGGATATTTGGATCAAGATAAGATTGTGATTAAAAGTAATCATATGGAATTTAAAATCTTATATTTTGAATCTAAAATCTTATCATGACAAGAATATGATTAGGATTTGTTAGAGACATTAGGATTTACATGGGATGTGAAACCGATGTGTCATAACATGTAATAAATGATAAGAAAATTTAAAATTTAAATTAAGAATTCTTATCATAATACCCTAGCTAGATCACTATCTAAAGTTATCATAAAATGTAATAGATGATAAAGATTTAGGAAACTTAGACTTAACCATGTCATTGTTTGATCCTATGATCCCATAATTGATCTAATCAATTGGGCTTAACTACATTGGTGTCTAGAAAGGTTTGATCATGGTTTTTAATTGCTCCGTTCGTTGCCTGGAAAACCCATTCAATGGGATGCTAAATAGGACCCCATTGATCAGCTGATCTGGCCATTGTTAAGGAAAGCTCTTAATTGATTAAATCAATTAAGGTTGATCAGGATGGTAGCAATTGATTTGGTCACATGGTTCCTAAATTAGATAGTGATCAGGATCCTAATTTGATTAGGAGTCCCAATCATAGATTGGATCTTATGAAATTAAGGTTAATTGAGATTAATCTAAAATCTACGTATAGGATATGTAACCTAGCATAGTACAAATGTTGTAGATGTAGATGGGACCTATATGCGCTAAATCCCTCCACGAATATTAAGTCATAAGCCTTCCATTGTTCACATGATACAAAATCATTAGGTCATGAGATTTGTCATGCCAAAGCCGAGGTCGAGTGTACCTATGAGGAGTTGATTGTGGAATAATGGGTTGACTTAACTAGATTAGCTGGCATAATTGGCCAAAGTCAGGGTCAGTCTAATCTAGAGGCAAACTTTAGGGTGATCACATATGGATGTGATTGACAAGGCAATGTCCCCTAAATGATCTAGGAGTCACATTAGATGTGATTGATGATAATCTACCAAATTTGGCTTACCAAGATTTGTTGTGCCAAAGCCAAGGTCAAGGTAATTCAAATGAGGATCCTAGCCCACTAAGAAATTGAATGCCAATTTCTCGAGATTAATAGAGAGGGCTATTAACCTTGATAAAATAGTGGGAGAAACTAACTTAATTAAAAATCTAGAATTACCATATTAAGTTGGTGATTAGTATTCATAGTAATTGACTCGTTCTAATTTTATGTAGGTTATCAGAGAAACCATGAGTGTAAACATCAACCTTAGGAATATTTTAGAATCCAACAAATTGACTGGACTCAACTTCCCTGATTGGCTAAGGAATGTAAGGATCGTTCTTCGATCTAAGAAAATTCTTTTTGTCCTAGATGAGGTTGCACCAGAGGTCCCACCAGCGGATGCTCCGACTGAGGTTCATGTGGCATACAACCGTATAAAGATGCTGAAGACATGGCCACATGTTTGATGTTGGCCTCGATGTCACCTGATCTTCAGAAACAGCATGAGCATATGAATGCTCAGGAGATTTTGATGCACTTGCAAGAGTTGTTTGGTGCACAGTCTCGATATGAGAGGTTTCAAACTTCTAAAGAGCTGTTTCAGTGCAAAATGACTGAGATTCATCAGTGGGTGCCCACGTACTAAAAATCAATCTGATTGAGAAGTTGGCACGATTGGGTTTTGTGATGGATCATGAACTAAGTATTGACTTGGTTCTACAGTCATTACCTCCCAGCTATTCACAGTTTGTTCTTAATTTCAACATGAACAAGCTAGAGACATCTCTACCTGAGCTCGCGAATATGCTGACAAATGCCGAGCCCAACATTAAGAAAGAAAAGGGGCAGGTTATGGTCGTGGAGTCTTCTGGCGCTCGTAAGAAGCGGCCAAAGAAGAATAAGGTCCAAAAGGCCAAGGCGACTAAACCAAATAAGGGCATTAAGAAAAACAAAGTAGCCAAGGGGAAGTGTCACTTCTGTGGCAAGGAAGGGCACTGGAAGCGAAACTGCAAGGCTTATCTGGCTAGCCTGAAAGAAAAGAAACATACAGATGCTTCTACATCAGGTATATTTATGATTGAGATGTTTTCTTCTGTTACTTCTTATTCCACTTGGGTATTGGATACCGGTTGTGGATCTCATATTTGTATTAATATGCAGATGATAAGAAGCAGTAGAAAGCTGAAAAAGATGAAGTGATCCTGCACATGGGAAATGGAGCAAAGGTTGCTGCTTTAGCTATAGGATCTTGTTCTTTGTCTTTGCCCACTGGGCTTGTAATGGAGCTTAATAATTGTTACTATGTTCCAAACATAACAAAGAACATTATTTCCATTTCATGTCTTGTAAATGATGGATATACATTTGAAATTGAAATAAAGGAATTTTAATTTTTAAAAATAAAATGTTCTTTGGTTCTGCTGAAATGTTCAACGGGATTTATGTTTTGAATTTACAATGCCCTATTCTCAATATAGAAACTAAGAAATTAAAATCAAATAATTCTAAGAACTCATTCCTATGGCACTGTCGTTTAGGCCATGTAAATGAAACATGTTTAACCAAGTTACATAAGGATGGCTACTTGGGCTCATTCGATTGGAATCGTTTGAGGAATGTGAGTCATGCTTACGTGGCAAAATGACTAAGTCATCCTTTACTAAAAAGGGTGAGCGAGCAACTGAATGTTTAGGACTAGTACATTCGGATGTATGTGGTCCTATTAATATTCAGGCAATAGGAGGTTTTTCTTACTTCATCACATTTATAGATGACCATAGCAGGTATGGTTATGTATATCTGATGAAGCACAAATCTGAAGCCTTTGAAAAGTTCAAAGAATTCAGATCCGAGGTAGAAAAACAAAGTGGCAAAAGTATTAAGATACTTCGATCAGATCGAGGTGGGGAATACTTAAGCCATGAGTTCTTAGAATATTTGAAGAGAATGGATTCTCTCTCAGTGGACTCCTCCTGGTACGCCACAGCATAATGGTGTATCAGAAAGGAGAAATCACACATTATTAGATATGGTGCGATCAATGATGAGCCTTGCAAATCTTCCAAAAATGTTTTGGGGTTATGCCCTACACACAGCCGAATACACTCTAAACCGAGTTCCATCTAAGTCGGTCAGTTCCACTCCCTATGAGATATGGTGTGGAAAGAAACCAACCCTTAGTCATCTAAGGATTTGGGGTTGCTACGCTTATGTAAAGCGTAATGAGTCAGACAAGCTGGAGCTAGATCCGACAAGTGTAATTTTATGGATATCCTAAAGAAACAAAAGGATACTACTTCTACCATCCACTCGAGCAAAAGGTTTTTGTCTCAAGGCATGCCATATTCCTAGAGAATGAGATTTTTCTAAGAAACGACAGTGGAGAAATATTGAGATTAGTGAAACTCAAGAACCACAAATTGACACAGACCGATTAGATGACATGGAGCAAATGTCAAATGCAGTGGGAGTTGAGCAGGAGACTCAACTCACATTCAGGCAACATTTACGTGAGCCTCTATCAGAAATGATGGAGCCACAGGTAGCTCCAAGTACACATCAGCTACGTAGGTCTAGTAGAACACATCATATTCCTGAGAGATATGGATTTCTTATAGAAGATGATGAGCCTACTAACTACGAGGAAGCAATTTGTGACATTGACTCCAAGAGATGGCTTGAAGCCATGAAGTCTGAAATGGACTCCATGTACGACAACCAAGTATGGACTTTGGTTGATCCACCTGAAGGGATAAAACCCATTGGGTGCAAATGGGTCTTCAAGAAGAAGACAGACATGGATGGTAATGTGATTACCTATAAGGCGAGGCTAGTTGCAAAAGGTTACAAGCAAAGGCAAGGTGTTGACTTTGATGAAACCTTTTCTCCGTAGCCATGCTTAAGTCCATAAGGATTTTGCTTGCGATTGCAGCCTATTACGATTATGAGATATGGCAAATGGATGTCAAGACCGCCTTCCTAAATGGTGATTTAGTGGAGGATGTGTATATGACACAACCTGAGGGTTTTGAGTCCATTGATTCTCAAAAGGTATGCAAGCTGCAAAGGTCCATTTATGGACTTAAGCAAGCCTCTAGAAGTTGGAACATCCGTTTTGATGAAACAATCAAAAAGTTTGATTTTATCAAAAATGAGGATGATCCATGTGTGTACAAGAAGGTTAGTGGGAGTGTTATTATTTTCCTGATATTATATGTAGATATTATTGATAGGAAACAATGTATCCTTGCTGCAAGAAGTGAAGGAATGGTTGTCCAGCAAGTTCTCCATGAAAGATTTGGGAGAAGCAGCCTACATACTGGGTATTAAGATCTATAGAGATAGATTTAGGAGGTTGCTTGGATTGTCCCAATCAACGTACATAGATAAAGTGCTAAAATGGTTTAGCATGGAGGAATCCAAGAAGGGATTCTTGCCGGTATCGCATGGATACATCTCTCCAAGGACATGAGTCCTAAGACCCAAATGGAGAGAGAGCACATGAATAGGATTCCATATGCCTCAGCAATCGGATCCATCATGTATGCGATGCTATGTACGAGACCTGATGTTTCTTATGCATTGAGTATCACTAGTAGATACCAGGCAAACCCTGGTGAGAAACATTGGATGGCCGTCAAGAATATCCTTAAGTACTTACGAAGGACTAAGGATATGTTCTTGGTTTATGGAGGACCCAAACTCATAGTTCAGGGTTATACGGATTCTAGTTTCAGTCTGATAAAGATGATTATAAATCTCAATCAGGCTATGTCTTTACACTCAATGGCGTGCAGTCAGCTGGAAGAGTTCAAGCAGGAGATGACTGCGACTCTACGACCGAGCCGAGTACATTGCAGCATCAGATGCAGCCAAAGAAGCGGTTTGGATCAAAAAGTTCATCACTGAACTTGGTGTGGTTCCAAGCATTGCTGATCCAGTACACTTGTATTGTGACAACAATGGAGCTATTGCGCAAGCTAAGGAGCCAAGGTCTCATCAGAGGTCCAAACATGTACTCAGGAGATACCATGTAATTAGAGAGATTATTGGTAGAAATGATATAAAAATAGAACGAGTCCCCACAGAAGATAATATTGCCGATCTGTTCACTAAAGTCCTGCCGCAGCAGAAGCATGATGGTCATGTGAGTCACTTGGTATTGGATACATGGGTGATTGGCTCTAGTGCAAGTGGGAGATTGTTAGTGTATGCCCTAGATCCAATCGGATTGGATGCTATATACATTCTATGAATACAAATCAAATAAAATGGTTTCTTTATCTATCCAGATATCTTTTATTATATTTGATATATATATCTATGAGATAAAGTCCAAAAGAATGTGAACCATGCATATGAATTTGTAATAGAGATTACAAATTGTGAGATCCAAATTGCACATTATGGTCGATTCTTTAAACTTCCTAGTCGATGTGTAGATGGGACTGGACACCATCGAACACCATGAGACTAGCACACATTGCATATCCTCACCCTTGGGGTGAGCAGCTGATTTCACAAGCTGAAGTATGAAGATACTTGGATAGGTGTGTGGATGCTTGTTATTGTAACGATGCATTGGATGACCCGTACAGAGATCCCATATGGATATTCTATATAGTGTCAATGGTTGATCTCTAATGACGGTGGTGTGAGTGATCCTTTGACTTGAGATCTTCATTGCATCTCATGTGTTGAATGTCATGCTTTGACGGCATCCAAACGTCGCTCTAGCCACGGGTGGCAAATATGGTATCGATTGGGTAGGACATGAAGCACATGAAGATGGTGTTTGATCAAGACAGATTCGTCTCCCTTGATAGAAAGGGTTATATCCCACGGCCACTTGATGGATTAAATTGATTGTTAAATCCTTGCAAGGTTGAGTTGGAATTCGAAATGGTTTCGAAGTTCTAATTCATATGAGTCAATTTTTTCTGAGATCAAGTAAACAAAGATCAATTACAGGGTTGACACATTCCATACCACTGATTGATCTGGGATATGTGACGAAAGGATTTGATCATACGATAACCGTTCATGGACATGTATTGATGGTCACGTCAACAAAACCTTTGGCAGTTGGATGGTCATGATGCTTTGCTAGAGGCCTCTCATGATCTATAATCATGTTGTTGACTTGGACAAAGAGTTGTCCAATCATTCCTAGGGTCTATGATTAGGACATGATTATTGCCAACATGTTAAAGGGCCTAATGGGTCACACGCATTAAGGAGAATTTTGGATGAATTAAAATGAGAATTAAATTAGATTTAATTCAGATAAGATGATCAATTATATAATTGGGTGAGACCCAATTTAAAGAAGATAAAATAATAATGATATGATCCATTATAGTAGAAGGAATGTTAAGGAGAAATTATTTGTGCATATGATGAACAAATAATTGGATACCCAGATGTGACTTGATCCATATGATGGATGGCTCTGATTATTCGGGTATGGATGGCCAATTTCAGCCATGTGAAGATGGAATCATGCCCATGGGATGAGGCATGATTAATCTCTACGGTTCGATGATGAACACGTACAAATTAGGGCATGTAGTTATGAGATAACCAATTCCTAATTTCAAAGGCTGAGATTGTGACACTTGGATTAACGTTACCATGAGAATGGGAGTTTCTTCCATTTCCTTGGATTAATGTTACCATGATATTATCATGAAAATGAGAGTTTCTTTGGATTAAAGTTACCATGACATTACCATGCCATGAAGAGAGGTCTCTTCTTCTCCCTTGGAACGTCTCCTTTTCACCCTATAAATATGGTTCCTTCTAGGAAGGTAAAGTAAGAGAAGAAAAAGATTAGATCTTTCTTCAAAAATATCTTCTGTATTTCTGTAAAGGGATTCAAGATGCGCTAGCACCCCTCTCTCTCTCTCTCTGTAGTGTCATCTTCATACCTTGGAGGTCTTCATCCCTTCTTCTCCGCGTGGATCACCGTTAGAGGCCGGACACGTGGACGGCTAGTGGCAAAGGATTAACCGGCTTCATCCTCATCTACATCGATAAAGGACTTAGGTATGAATAAGATTAGATTTTATTTGAGATTTAATGAATCTGTTCCTAAGGATCCTGGGCATCTGGGAATTTTATTTTATACATTCCGCAATATTTATATGAATTAGATTCATATCTTGTATACATAATTCCCAACATGAAGAGCGTAAGTTTAGGTTTGCCAAACTCAAGTTAGTATGAGAAGCTAGGTTATACTGGGCCACTGTAGAGCGAAGTCAAGCACTAGAGGGTAGAGACCCCATAGTCACCTAGCATGCAATGAAGGCTAGACTTAGGTCCAATTATGTCCCCATATCGTATGACCAGAGCCTATTGGACCAGTGGTAGGGATTAATTCAGGGTAGCAAGACTGTAAATGAGTGCATTGCTAAATTTCAAGAGTATGTCATGAGATGTAATATCGTCCAGTTTGAGGAAGTCACCCTATCCAAGTTCAAGTATGGCTTGAGAGCATATATTCAAAGAGAACTCTACCTGAGAAGGGTACACGACCTAGAAGAAGCTTACCAAGTTGCTAGGGATTATGAACGTTTTCAGAGAGGGCCACCCTATCATAAATCAGAGGCTACCAAGAGCCCTAGCCCATATCCAGGATCTAACTATGCTTATCCTACTCCTTCCAAGGCCTACCCAGGACTCAGGCCCCCGCCAGACTTACCTGAGTCAACCCCACACTAGCCGACCTAGTCCAAGCCGAATCGAGTTGAGTCGACCCCAGCATAGTACCCCTACACCTCAGAAAGAGGATAAGAACAAATCTGTAGAGGTCCAGAGAAGCCCCAACCCCCCGGTCGTATGCTTTAAGTGCAACAAACGAGGACATATGATCAGCTAGTGCCCAGTCAGATCCCTTCATATAGATGAGTTACCTGAGACTGAATCCGAGCTCATAGTTGAGCCTAAGAGAGAAGTCTACGAGGCTGATACCCATATGATAGATGAGTACGATGGGGAGGAGAAAATATTTGAGTCTAAAGATTTACTAGGAGTGGTTAGATGTATCTTGACCCAGACCCAAACTAAGGATCAAGAAGATTGGCGTAGGACTAATATCCTACAGACCTTTGTCAAGATAGGGGATAAAGTGCTCAAGATCATAGTGGATAGCGGGAGTTGTGTCAATGCTGTCTTTGCCAATACAGTTAAGTCATTAGGATTGATCATAGTTCCCCATCCTAGTCCCTATAAGGTTTCATGGGTAGATTCCACCTCTATCCCAATCAAGTCCATAATGCCAAATCCTAATCAAATTGCAAAATTATGAGGAAAATGTTTGGTGCGATGTACTTTTTATGGGTGTCAGTAGTATTATATTAGGTCGACCTTGGCTTTACGATCACGATGCCACCTTGTTTGGTCGATCCAACATCTGCTCTTTTAAACACAATGGGAACAAGTATGTGATACATCCAGCCTCACCTAGGGACCCAATCAAGAAAGGATCTAGTAACCTTAAGGATAGCAAGACAAGAGTTAATCTAATTAAAGCTAAGGAATTAGAAAAGGGCATCACTGAGGGTAACTCTGTTTGGATTTTAACCACTAAAGAGACCCATGAATCAGTCCAAAAGGAACAATCTTCAGAAATAATTGAGACCCTAGAAGAGTTTAAGGATGTCTTCCCTAAAGAGTTGCCTAATCAGTTACCATCCCTGAGAGACATCCAACACGCCATTGACCTGATCCCAGGATCCACCCTCCCAAACCTTCCCCATTATAGGATGAACCCCACTAAGCATCAAGAACTATAGAAACAAGTGGGAGAATTACTTAGGAAAGGTTTCATTAGGGAGAGCTTAAGTCCTTGTGCAGTTCCTGCACTCTTAACCCCTAAGAAGAATGGTACCTAAAGAATGTGCGTGGACAGTAGGGACATCAACAAAATCACTATCAAGTATAAGTTCCCTATCCTCAGACTAGATGACATGTTAGACATGATGGCGGGTGCCACTATCTTTTTCAAGATAGACCTTAAGAGTGGCTACCATCAGATTAGAATTAGACTAGGGGATGAGTGGAAGACTGCATTTAAGACTAGAGATGGTCTATTTGAGTGGGTCGTGATGCCTTTTGGGCTTTCAAATGCATCTAGCACATTCATGAGAATCATGATCCAGATCCTGAAAGAGTACACGAAAAAATTCTTAGTGGTCTATTTTGATGATATATTAATTTATAGTAAGACCAAAGAGGACCATCTTAACCATCTCAAATTAGTTTGTCAGGACCTTAGAGAAAATAGCCTTTATGCAAATCTTAAGAAGTGCGATTTCATGACGCATAAGGTTATCTTTCTAGGTTTTGTGGTAACCCCAGAAGGTGTCTCAGCGGATCCTGAAAAGGTTAGGTCGATCGTAGAGTGGCCGATACCCATGAATGTCCACGATGTCCGCAGCTTCCATGGCCTAGCAACCTTTTACAGGAGATTCATTAGGGGATTTAGCACCATCGTCGCACCCATCACAGATTGTATTAGGAAGGATAATTTCGAGTGAACTAAGTCAGCTAATAAGGCCTTCCTAGAGCTTAAGGATAGGATGACTCATGCATCCTACTTAGACTTCCAGACTTTTCTAAGGTGTTTGAGATTGCATGCGACGCATCGGGAGTATGCATAGGTGGAGTGTTAAGCCAAGAAAATTATCCCATAGCTTTCTTTAGTGAAAAACTAAATGAAGCTAAACTTAGATATTCCACCTATGATAAGGAATTCTATGCGGTAGTACAAGCCCTTAAGTATTGAAGACATTACTTACTGCCATAGGAGTTTGTCTTATTTTCTGATCATAAGGCATTCTGATTCCTGAACTCCCAAAAGAAGCTCAATTCTAGGTACGACAAATGGGTTGAATATATTCAGGCATACACTTTTATCCTGAAACACCATGTCGGGGTAGAAAATAAGGTAGCAGACGCCCTGAGCCATAAGTCTTTGTTGTTGAGTACTGTTAGCACCAAAGTTATAGGGTTCAACCGGATAAAAGAGAAATATGAGACCTGCCCTGTCTTTGATGGAATTCATAAGACCCTTCGGCTAGGACCATCTAGTACCAATGATAATTATATCATCCAGGAGGTTACCTTTTTAGGGGCAATAGACTTTGTGTCCCTAGGATGTCACTTAGAGAGTTTTTAGTCTGAAAAATGCATGCTGGGGGATTAGCTGGTCATTTTAGAAGAGATAAGACTATTCTAGCAATAGAGGACCAATTTTACTGACCAGAATTAAAAAGGCTCGTTGCCTTATAGTAGCCCGATGCCGAACTTGGCTGTTGCAAAATAGGAGAAGCAAAACATCGGTCTATATACTCCTTTGTTAGTGCCTGATCGTCCTTGGTAAGACCTCAGCATGGACTTCATTTTAGTATTACCTAAGACCCAGAAGAGGCACAACTCCATCTTTGTAGTGGTCGATATGTTCTCTAAGATGGCCTATTTCATTCCTTGTTCGCAAACCTTTGACGCGTCTAGGGTAGCCCAATTTTTCTTAGACAGTATGGTCAAGCTCCATGGCCTACCCAAAAATATTATTTCAGATAGAGATGTTAGGTTCACCAGCTACTTTTGGAAAATGCTATGGCATCTGTTAGGGACTAAACTTAATTTTTCTACAGCCTTTCACCCCCAAACGGATGGGCAAACTGAAGTCGTGAACCATAGTCTAGAAAACCTTCTTAGGTGCCTTGTAGGCGAACACCTAGGGATGTGAGATCTATTGCTACATCGTGTAGAGTTCGCCTACAACAGCTCAGTGAACAGGTCCACAGGTAAGAGTCCATTTGAGATAGTGCATGGGTACAAGCCTAATCGTCCACTTGATTTAATTCCTTTACCCCTCCACACACAAGTCTCAGAGTCCGCACAAGCATTTGCACAGCATATTAGAGACTTACATAAGGACATTAGCCAAAAAATAAATCTAAGTAATGAAACTTATAAAAGACTGGCTAACTTCCGAAGAAGAGCCAAAGAGTTTGGTGTAGGGGATTCTGTCATGGTTAGACTTAGGCCTGAATGATTCCCATTAGGAATCGTTAAGAAACTTCACGCTCACGAAGCTGGTCCCTTTAAAGTGATAGAGAAGGTAGGACCCAATGCCTATGTGCTAGATCTGCCCTTGGATTAGGGCATTAGCTCTACCTTCAATATTGCAGACCTAGTAGAGTATAGGAAACCGACAGCAATTCCTAGTGAGTACTTTGGACCTAGCCCTCCTTTCATGAGCGAACCTACCCAAGAGTGTCCACCATCAATTTTATCTGAGCGAGGAGAGCGGATCGAGCGTATCCTGTACGATCAAGCCATTACGACCGGAATCGCGGTTATCAACGCTACCTGGTCCGATGGCAGGGTCGCCCTGAATCTGACAATTCATGGATTACTCGAGAGGATTTGCAGTGCCTCGACCCAGACCTCCTAGAGAGATACCAGAGCCAGAGCGACCCATACTCGATGGGATCAAGTTCCTCCCACCCCAAGAGAATTGGTACGGGCACTAGGATCAGACAGAGGATTCTTAATCCTCTATGGGTATCTGATTAGGTTTGTAGGGTTTGATTTAGTATTGAGTTGGGAAACTAGGTTTAGTTTATTTTAATTTGAGTCTTGTCTTTTGAGTTGGTACCCGTTATTAAGGTTTGGGTCATATTGAGTCAGCTCATTGGGAGCTTGTGTCAATTTGAGTCTTGTTCAGTCCAGTTGGTATTGTATTAAGTTCATTTAGCTTACAAGAGGAGACACCAGTATTGGAGCAGAAGACAAGGCCATCACAGTCACACAGAGCAGCTGCTAAATTCAAGTTGGCGCCACACCTACATAAGAAGTCACATGCCAGCCATATACCTGCCACCCTCTAGCATAAGAATTCCACACGCCACTTAGTAGAGCAAGCAGGTCAACATAATAAGCTTCAATCCCCAAATTCATGCAATCCTGTTTGGAAGAATTTCAGCCCGAAGAAGCAGCAAAGGGACGCCCATTATTGCTGCCCATTACTTGCCTTTTTTTGAAAAGGATTTGTAAGCAGGATAAGCCTCAATTCCCAAATTCATGCAACCCTGTTTGGAAGAATTTCAGTCCAAAGAAGCAGCAAAGGAACGCCCATTATTTGCCTTTTTGAAGGGATTTGTATGGCATGACGTTTTTTTTCTTCCATGTAATCTAATTCACACTTTAGGAAGAAAGTGGGCGCCCCTTTTTTTTCATATATGTATTTACTTGGGCCCTAAGTCTCTTGCCCTATAAAAGAGACCCTCTTGTATGAATTAAGGGATTATTATTATTAATCAATCAATCAAGCTTTGAGATATTGTGAGTTTTGTGTTACTGTTCTTTGGTTCTCTGGTGCTCTTGCTTCCCTTCTCCTATGCGTGCCAGCATCCCAGCCTCCAGGAGAAACCCGGGCCACTGCTCTTGCTTTCCTTCAGTGGACGCCCAAGAGCCTCTTGACCACCCCCTCATTCTCTACTTCTTTATTGCCTCTTTGTCTCTCTTTTGATTTTTCTTCTCTTTTGTTCTTTAACCCTTGTATGGTAATCTTGCAGGTCCCTCAGTAGTTGCGAATCCAGGATTCAAGGTGATCGCCATCGAAGTTAGCGGATACTTGGCTGCAGATTCACGGGCTTGGGGCTTGGTAATCCAGGACGCATCTGCCAGGCAGAGCCACCCCTTCAGTATCTTGATCTTCTCATCCTGCCAAGTACACCCCCTCTAATCTGCTAGTAGTTTTATTGTGGAAGAGCAAGCCCTACTGGGGCTTCTTAGCCTTAGCAGCTCTTCTTCTCTGATTTTTCTGTGGAACTGTTTCGCGTGCTGAGAATTATTGTGAGTTTTTCTGAACCCCTCTTAGGCTCTTACTTCGAAAAACTAATCAACTGAAGATCATAAATCCTATAAAAATCACTTGCATGTGATTTCAGTCCTACATCAATCAGAGCCCAGGTTAGGGCTTGATTTTTCATTCACCATCCTTTTTTGTTCCATATTCTCTCAAGTCAAGCATCATCCACAAAGCAGTCCAAAACATTCAACTTCTAAGGTTGAGATTCTTTTGAAAGTAGCCATGATTACTGATGATGCCAAGACACCCTCCTCGAGCGTCGGGGATGACGGACGTCTCTCTCCTCGAGGTCCTGCAAGAAAAGTCCCCTGGGACTGGCGACGCCGGTGGGGACCCTCCGACGATCAAGTTAGCTGCTTGGGCTCAGACAAAGAACCGCTCCAGCGAAGAGGAGCTGAGGCGGTTAGGGTTTTTTGCTGGGAGGAAGAAAAGCTCCGAAAAACCAGAGTTCAGTCCCACTTACAGCGTGAATATATGTCTTTTATACCTGTCCGAATACAGTGACTTGCAGCCTTGGAAGATCTCTGTCGTACCGTCACCGATTGATGTGACTGGGCTCCATTGCTAGAGGTAGCGAGTCGTACACCCTAGCAAGGCATGGTGGCGCACAGAGACATGCAACGCGCCAAACACCGTTATGAGGCATGGCCCTCCGTACCGGGGCACAATCATGGAGGTACTGGGTGGTACGCTGCGGCGAGGCATGGTCATGCACAGGGGCATGCAACACGCCAAACATCGTTATGAGGCATGGCCCTCCGTACCGGAGCACAATCACAGGAGTACCGAATGGTACACTATAGCAAGGCACAGCCATGGGCTGAAAATCATGTGTGAGCACCGTGCATCCTGATAGTTGCTGTTTTCCTTGGCAGTTGAGTCGCGTGTTGATCGCTGATGACCCGACCCCGAGGGGCGCTGGGGGTGGGGGGAACGACGATGCACCCCGAGACCGGTAAGGGCCCCGGGGTTAAGAAATGATGGCCCCACCCCCGACCCCGAGGGGGTGCTGGAGGTGGGGAAATGACGATGCACCCCGAGGCCGGAGGCCGGTAGGGGCCCCGGGGTTAAGAAATGATGGCCCCACCCCGACCCCGAGGGGGTGCCGGAGGTGGGGAAATGACGATGCACCCCGAGGCCGGTAGGGGCCCCGGGGTTAAGAAATGATGGCCCCACCTCCAACCCCGAGGGGGTGCCGGAGGTGGGGAAATGACGATGCACCCCGAGGCCGGAGGGGCCCCGGGGCTAAGAAATGATGGCCCCACCCCCGACCCCGAGGGGGCCGGAGGTGGGGAAATGACGATGCACCCCGAGGCCGAAGGGGCCCCGGGGTTAAGAAATGATGGCCCCACCCCCGACCCCGAGGGGGTGCCGGAGGTGGGGAAATGACGATGCACCCCGAGGCCGGAGGGGCCCCGGGTTAAGAAATTATGGCCCCACCCCCGACCCCGAGGGGGCCGGAGGTGGGGAAATGACGATGGACCCCGAGACCGGTAGGGGCCCCGGGGTTAAGGAATGATGGCCCCACCCCCGACCCCGAGGGGTGCCGGAGGTGGGGAAATGACGATGCACCCCGAGGCCGGAGGGGCCCCGGGGTTAAGAAATGATGGCCCCACCCCCGACCCCAAGGGGGTGCCGGAGGTGGGGAAATGACGATGCACCTCGAGGCCGGAGGGGCCCCGGGGTTAAGAAATGATGACCCCACCCCCGACCCCGAGGGGGTGCCGGAGGTGGAGAAATGACGATGGACCCCGAGACCGGTAGGAGCCCTGGGGTTAAGGAATGATGGCCCCACCCCTGACCCCGAGGGGGTGCCGGGGGTGGGGAAAATGACAGTGATTGCTGTTACCTTTTCTGACGACGTTGGGATCAGTCATATCAGATGCCCCCTCGCCCCTGGGGTGAAGCGGGTCCCACCGCTGAGGCTCAAGGGGTGTTCTCCACGTGGCTGATCCCAACCCTTGACTTCTATGCGGACGGTGCGGGGAATGTAAGGAGGCGGCCCCCCGTAAACCGCGCTAGCCATGATCACCCTCGAGAATGAAGATGGGCTCTTCGGAATCCGTGCGAAAAGTCGTATCATCATTTCCTCTCATTACGGCGACGTCAGCAAGGTCCCATCACTGGCTGGGGGCGTGCCGCACCACGCGCCGGGGCGCTCCTCGAGGCGAACCGACGTATAGCAAGAAGCCGCGTGGCTGACGAGACATGGCGGGACATTTTGAAAACCCAATAAAGCTAGCCAAAGGGGGCGGGCTGATACCTCATCGCCATCGTCTTCCTCCTTGTCTGTTCCTCAGCTTCTCCTACGATCTGCAAGCTCACTCCTGGTCTTCTTTTGACCTCCCAGGTTAGCTCCTTCTGCCTTACCCATGAGTTCTCCTTCCTGGACCTCGGAGGACGGCTCTGAGGACCGTCCTCCCTCTGTGGGGCGCCAGACCTCCCCCATTCCTTCTCCCACACCTGAGTGGTCCTCTGATTCGGAGGACCACATCCCTCTGGCCCGGCGATGGGCCACCGGTGGGGCCCCATCAAGGGGCCACCGGCTGAGGGCCGGGACCTCATCGAGGGTGGAGGAGTCCCCAGAGGGGACAGCCTCCGTCCTGAAGCGACCGGATCTGGAAAGGATCCGGGCCCGCTACAGGATCCCTCGAGGTCGAGTTATTCCTACCAACACCTGACGACCGGGTCATCTCCTCCCGACCCGGTCGAGTAGCTCTTTATGAGATCTGCCTGCAGGCAGGTCTCCGCCCTCCCTTTCATCCTTTCTTTGTCCGCCTACTTGATTTCTACTCTTTGACTCCTTCTCAGCTAGTCCCAAACTCCTGTCGTGTAATTAGCGCTTTTGTTATTCTCTGTCACCGCTTGGGCATTACTCCTAGGATCAGTTTGTTTCGCAATTTCTACTCCCTTCGAGCCCAAAAAGGGTGGTGGCTATTCCAGCCCCGACCCAACAGGGTTCTGAAGCTCCTCCTGCCTTCGTCAATCAAGGGGTGGAAACCCCGTTTCTTTTTTGCCAATATTGACCAAGTCCGGCCCCGGTGGGGGGACCCCGACCTCCGAGGGAATGTCGCGGCTATTCAGCCTGGGGACCGGGAGGCGATGGGGGTATTGCTGACCGCGAAATCCCCGGTACACCCTACTGTTAGCGGAGGACAACTTTGAGCTGGCGGGTCTCATCTCCCAGCGGGGTAAATTCTCCATGCTTAGTCAGAAATTCTGCTCTTCTTTCTTCCTTCCTCTTTTTTTTTTTTTTTTTTTTATAGTTCTGAAAACTTGACTCGTGTTGTGCAGCGATGAAAGTTCCGAGGGCGAAGTTGTTAAAGGCCGTCAAGAAAAGGGGCCGGGAAGGACCATCCGGGGGGCAGCAGGCCCCGGCCCCAAAGCGCTCGGTGATCCGGGCCTCCCCCCCAGCACTGGCCTCCCCTCCCGGGGCTCCGCAACATGTCCCGGTCATCGCGGAGGTCGACCATACGGCCGACACTCCACCGGAGGCGGGAGCCGCAGCGGGAGGTACCGCCATAGAGTCAGTGGCGGGGGAGCCTGCGCCAACCGAAGGGCTCCCGGTCCCCGAGGGAGCGACCCCATCTGGCGCTAGCAGGGACTGGGGTGAGGGACCATCCGGTCCCGCCAGTCCACCCCCCGAGGGGTCGGTTAGGGGCGACCCGCACACAGAGCCGGGGGGATCTGAAGCGGCAGAGGGAGGTGGGGACGTACCCAGGTCGCCCCTGGACTCTCTGGGCGATGGCCACTGGGCCGAGCAGGTCCTGGGCTCGGTCCTGGATCCTAGGATCACCGAAGGTCTTGGTCGTCAGAAGACGGGCGAGTTCTTCGGGAATCTTACGCCGCCGCGTTCAGGGTAAGAAACCTTCTTGCCTTTTACCCCTTATCGTTCATGTATACACATACTTTACTGACTTGGGGGCTTGTGCGTGCAGATTGTGCACTCCCTAAAGGCTGCTAGGGAGGTGATCCGCGGGGGAAAGAACCTTCTCCGGGAGGCGCAGGACCGCGCGGAAGCAGCAGAAAGGGCGCTGGAGAAGGTCAAAGAGTCCTGCGCTAACGAGGTGAGAGCCGCCGAGAGCAGAGCGGAGATCGAGGCCAACCGCGCGCGCGCAGCGATCTCCCAGATGACGGAGTCCGAGAGCGCGGTCATGGCAGGGATATTCATATCTCGGAGCTGACCTCGGCTCTTCGGGAGGCTGAGGAACGGGCGGGAGCGGCGTCGGAGGAGGCTAGAGTGGCAAGGGAAGAGGCCAAAGTGGCGAGGGAAGAGGCCGGAGTGGCAAAAGAGGAGGCCGGCCGGTATAAGGAAGAGACAGGTCGCGCCAGAGAAGCTGAAAGGGCCGCGGCGGAGGCCTTTGCTGCGGAAAAAGCTCGAGCTGCCGGGCTCATCGAGGAATACAGGTCGTCTGAGCGTTTCACAGACGACCTGGCCGAAGCTTCAGCCGCCGCGTTCCTCGACGGGTTCCAGTATGCCAAGGAGAGGGTGGCCAAGGATCTAAATTTCCCCCGCGCACTGGAGGTCGAGCCAGAACCATCGTCGGACCTGGCCCCTTCCGATGACGAGCCCGCACCGGCGGAGCCTTGAGTTTGCACCCGTTATCTTGCTGTCTCTTCTTGCTTCTGTAAGCCCGACTATGTCGAAGTTTTGTAATCCTTTTCTGTTAATGAAAATACCCTTCTCGACGATTTTTGAACTGTTGTTGACTTTGTTGATTGATATGTGGCCCCACAACCCCGTTCGTCCCGACGATTCTGGGGGAACACCTTCCCACCTACGCCACTCCGCCTTGGTTACATGAACCCGCGAGTTAAAGCTAGGTGGGGTTGAATCTTGGGAGTGGGGGCACCGCTGATCGGGGATTAGGCCGGTAGGCTCCCTCGGACCTGTAGGCGTAACGCCCGGTCAAGCATTGGACCTAGTGTTGGTCTGGCGCGCAGCTTGATGCCCGCGGGACTTAGCTTTGGTTTGACCGGCAGGGTGTCGGGTCTTGACTACGAAGAATCATTGGTGCACCGCTCCGCCGGCGGTTAGCCGGGCTTTATGCCTGATTAGCGCAGGGCTTTGAGTGCCGACGGGGCGCCGGGCTTTTGTTGTTGAGAGCCAGTGGTACACTGCTCTGCCAGTGGTACACCGGGCTTTATGCCTGGCTGGTGCAGGGCTTTGAGTGCCGACGGGGTGTCGGGCTTTTGTTGTTGAGAGCCGATGGTACACCGCTCTGCCAGTGGTACACTGGGCTTTATGCCTGGCTGTGCAGGGCTTTGAGTGCCGACGGGGTGCCGGGCTTTTGTTGTTGAGAGCCGGTGGTACACCGCTCTGCCAGTGGTACACTGGGCTTTATGCCTGGCTGGTGCAGGGCTTTGAGTGCCGACGGGGCGCCGGCTTTTGTTGTTGAGAGCCAGTGGTACACTGCTCTGCCAGTGGTACACTGGGCTTTATGCCTGGCTGGTGCAGGGCTTTGAGTGCCGACGAGGTGCCGGGCTTTTGTTGTTGAGAGCCGGTGGTACACCGCTCTGCCAGTGGTACACTGGGCTTTATGCCTGGCTGGTGCAGGGCTTTGAGTGCTGACGAGGTGCCGGGCTTTTGTTGTTGAGAGCCGATGGTACACCGCTCTGCCAGTGGTACACTGGGCTTTATGCCTGGCTGGTGCAGGGCTTTGAGTGCCGACGAGGTGCCGGGCTTTTGTTGCTGAGAGCCGGTGGTACACGCTCTGCCAGTGGTACACTGGGCTTTATGCCTGGCTGTGCAGGGCTTTGAGTGCCGACGAGGTGCAGGCTTTTGTTGTTGAGAGCCGGTGGTGCACCGCTCTGCCAGTGGTACACTGGGCTTTATGCCTGGCTGGTGCAGGGCTTTGAGTGCCGACGAGGTGCCGGGCTTTTGTTGTTGAGAGCCAGTGGTACACTGCTCTGCCAGTGGTACACTGGGCTTTATGCCTGGCTGGTGCAGGGCTTTGAGTGCCGACGAGGTGCCGGGCTTTTGTTGTTGAGAGCCGGTGGTACACCGCTCTGCCAGTGGTACACTGGGCTTTATGCCTGGCTGGTGCAGGGCTTTGAGTGCCGACGAGGTGCCGGGCTTTTGTTGTTGAGAGCCGGTGGTACACCGCTCTGCCAGTGGTACACTGGGCTTTATGCCTGGCTGGTGCAGGGCTTTGAGTGCCGACGAGGTGCCGGGCTTTTGTTGCTGAGAGCCGGTGGTACACCGCTCTGCCAGTGGTACACTGGGCTTTATGCCTGGCTGGTGCAGGGCTTTGAGTGCCGACGAGGTGCCGGGCTTTTGTTGTTGAGAGCCGGTGGTACACCGCTCTGCCAGTGGTACACTGGGCTTTATGAAGATTTAGATAGCTAAAATTGAATCTTGTTAGCATTGAATAAGGGGCGAAAGCCCGAGCAAACATGGATGATACTTAACATGAAAAGAGGGATACATTACTGATAATACCGGCGGAGGTTATCCGCATTCCACGTCCTGGGGAGGGGTATCCCCTCGAGTTCTTCAATCTTGTAAGCCCCGTGGCGCAGCGCCTCGGTGATCCGGTAAGGTCCTTCCCAGTTAGGGGCCAGCTTGCCTCCTTCAGTTGGCTTTGAGACTTCGGCCCGTCGGAGGACTAGATCTCCTGGCAGGAACGTCCGGGGCGCACGCGTGCGTTGTAGTACCTCGCGGCCCGTTGCCGGTAGGCTGCCATTCGAAGCCGCGCCCTGTCCCGCACCTCTTCCACCAGGTCGAGGTTGGCTCTCAGTTGGTCAGGGTTGCCTTCTTCACTATAAGCCTCCACCCGGGGGCTGGGTGCTCCGATCTCCACAGGGATAACAGCTTCGGAGCCAAAGACTAAGCTGAACGGCGTTTCTCCAGTGGGGGCTCGAGGCATCGTATGATAGGCCCATAGCACGTTGGGGAGCTCCTCTACCCAACGTCCCTTGCAGCCGTCCAGTCGAGACTTCAGTCCTTGGAGGATGATTCGGTTGATCACCTCGGCCGCCCCGTTGGTTTGAGGATGCCCAACGGAAGTGAATCTCTGAAAAATACCCAGCTCGGAGCAGAACTCCCGAAAAGGCGCATTGTCAAACTGACGGCCATTATCAGTGACCAGTGTGCGCGGCAGGCCGAACCGACATATGATTGACTTCCAAAAGAAAGACCTTACTTTGCTCTCAGTAATCTTGGCCAGAGCCTCAGCCTCGACCCATTTGGTGAAGTGGTCCACCGCCACCAAGAGGAACTTCCGCTGCCCGGAAGCCGGGGGGAATGGACCCAAGATATCCATGCCCCACTGGGCAAAGGCCAGGGCGCCACCAGGGGGGTCATGTTAGATGTCGGCTGCCGCTGGATGTTGGCATGACGTTGGCAGCTGTCACACTTCTTGACAAGCTCGGCCGCATCTTCCTTCATTGTCAGCCAGAAGTACCCTTGACGCAGGGCTTTGTACGCTAGGGCTCTGCCCCCCAGATGACTCCCGCATACGCCCTCGTGAATCTCCCTAAGGATATAATCTGATTCAGTTGGCCCCACACATCTGAGGACTGGGTACGAGAAAGATCTCCGATAAAGCTTCCTGTCCATCACCAAGAATCTCGGGGCCCTTCGTTTGAGCAGCTTGGCCTCTGCGGGATCCTCCGGGAGAGTGCCGTCGGTCAAGTACCGGATGTAGGCGTCCATCCAGGAAGGCTCCTGCTCCACCGGTAGCACTTCATCCGCGGCCTCAATGCTCGGGGCTTGTAGGTGCTCCACGTACGTTCTTCCCAACGTCCCCTCGACCGAAGTGGCCAAACGGGACAGCGCGTCAGCCCTGGCATTCTCTGCCCTGGGGATATAGCCAACGCGGAAGTAAGAAAAATGAGACGCCTGGGACTGCACCTTGCTCAAGTAACGGGACATGGTGGGGTCCCTAGCCTCGTACTCCCCGGCAACTTGCCCAGAAACGAGTTGAGAGTCCGTGAAAGCTCTCAAGCGCCCCGCGCCCAGCTCCTTAGCTAGTCTCATCCCCGCCAGCAGGGCTTCGTACTCCGCCTGATTATTGGTCGCTGGGAACTGGAATCTGAGGGCGTACTCCATCACGTCTCCCTCCGGCTTGCAAGAATGAGTCCGGCTCCACTCCCTTGAGAGTTTGCTGCTCCATCTACATGCAGGATCCAATCCTCCACCTCCCCAGATGGGGGAGGGTCCACAAACTCCTCCGGTTGCGCCTCCTCCATGTCCTTCTCAGCCCAGGAGCACTCGACTAGGAAATTGCCAGCACCTGGACTTCATGGCTGATCTTGGCCGGATGGACAGGTCGAACTCGCTTAGCTTGATGGCCCATTTAGCCAGCCGGCCGGAGGTGTCGGGGCGAGACAGAATAGCTCGCAGGGGCTGATCCGTAAGCACCACGATGGGATGAGCTTGAAAATAAGGCCGAAGCGCTGAGTAGAGACCACCAGGGCGAAGATAATCTTCTCAGTTTTTGAATACCTGGTCTCCGCGTTATGGAGTACCTTACTGGTGTAATAGATTGGCTTCTGGGCTCCGTCGGTATCCATGCGCACAAGCACAGAGCTAACGGCCTCCGGGGAAGCGGCCAGATATAGAAAGAGCTCCTCTCCATTTTCAGGCTTGGACAGCAGCGGTGGAGTGGAGAGAAACTGCTTCAATTCCTCAAAGGAGCCCTGACACTCTTTTGTCCACTCGAAACCGTTAATCTTGCGCAGCGCCTTGAAAAAAGGTAGACACCTCTCCGCCGACCTTGACATGAAATGACTCAAGGCCGCCACCCTCCCGGTCAGGCGCTGTACCTCCTTCTTGCTGACCGGGGGCCGCATCTCCAGGATGGCCCTGATCTTGTCGGGGTTGGCCTCGATCCCGCGCTGGGTCACCATGAAACCCAGGAACTTGCCAGCCGCTACTCCGAAGCGCATTTGTGGGGGTTGAGCTTCATCCGGTACCGGCGCAGATTGCCGAAAGTCTCCTCAAGGTCTGCCACATGGTCTTCTGCGCTGGCGCTTTTGGTCAACATGTCATCCACATATACCTCATGTTGCGCCCCAGCTGGTCTTCAAAAATCTTATTCATTAATCTTTGATAAGTAGCCCCGGCGTTTTTCAGTCCAAAGGGCATCACCCTGTAACAGTAGGTCCCCTTCTCCGTGACAAAGGTTGCTTCTTCATCCGCTGAGCTCATCTTGATTTGATTGTACCCCGAGAACGCATCCATGAAACTGAGCATCCCATGCCCGGAGGTGGCGTCTACCAGCTGGTCGATTCGGGGGAGCGGG
Organism: Calamus simplicifolius; assembly: GCA_900491605.1. Classification (NCBI taxonomy): domain Eukaryota; kingdom Viridiplantae; phylum Streptophyta; class Magnoliopsida; order Arecales; family Arecaceae; genus Calamus; species Calamus simplicifolius. Next base: position 65,700 of record UESW01002011.1, on the reverse strand, counting down.
AAGCTGTCTTTGGGACACGCCTTATTGAGGTCGGTGAAATCCACGCACATCCTCCAGCTTCCACTGGCCTTCCGAACCATCACGACATTCGCCAACCAGTTGGGTAGCGCACCTCGCGGATGTGGCCAGCCGCCAACAGCTTCCGCACCTCCTCATCAACAGCCTTCTGCCGGTCCGGGGCAAAACTCCTTTTCTTCTGCCTGATAGGCCGGCACTCCGGTCGGATGTTGAGCTGATGTGTAATCACCTCCTCCGGGATCCCGGGCATATCGGATGCTGACCATGCGAAGACGTCGGCGTTGGCCCGCAGAAAGGTGAGGAGCCGGTCACGGGCTTCGTCCGGAAGTGAGGCTCCAACTCGAACCGTCTGCGCGGGATCCTCCCCGAGGGGGAAAGTGAGCAGCCGATCGGCCGGTTCCCCCCTCCTCTCCAAGTCTCACAGGTCAAGGGTCTCTGGTGTCGATGCAGACGGCGGTGCAAGCTCCGCCCCCTAGGGACTGGGGGCCAAGTGATAGCATAGCGTCGGCAGGTCCTGCTCTCCTCGCATCTCGCCGATCCCACTGGTGGTCGGGAACCTCACCAGGAGCCGCTTGGTGGATATAACGGCATCCAAGAGATTGAGCCCGGGTCTCCCGAGAATTGCGTTGTACGCCAGGGGCACACGGACTACCAAAAATTTTATAAGGACAGTGCTCTGGCACGGAGCCGTTCCAGCTGTCACGGGAAGAGTAATTTCCCCCTCGACCCTCACAGAATCCCCCGTGAATCCCATCAAAGGCGTGACGACAGGTCAAAGTAGATCATGCGACAGGTTCATGCGAACAAAGGCATCGTAATTCAAAACATCTACAAAACTTCCACTGTCGACTAGGATTCGTTTTACAGGGTGTTTAGCAATCGTCATGGATATGACGACGCTATCATCGTCTTTATTTACAACCCCCTCTAAATCCTCTTCGAAAAAAGGAATTACAGCCTCGCTCCTCCCTCCCCCTTGGTCTCTTCGACGGGCCCCCTGCCCCCCAGGAAATCATCGCTACCGTCTTCTCCGTCGGGGTGTTATCGATTACCGGCGGCGCAGGCGCTGACGGGCCAGGAGCTCCCGGGTTGTTCCTTTGGACAAACTTCCTCAGGTGGCCTTGTTGAATGAGGTCTTCAATGGCTTTCTTCAGCTGCCGGCAGTCGTCGGTGTTGTGGCCATGGTCCAGGTGGTAGCGGCAGTAGAGATTTTTGTTCCGGGGAATCTTCGGGTTGATGGGAGGAGGACGTTGCAGATAGGGCTCCCCTTCGATCTCCAGCAGGATTTGGGATATCGGAGCGAGCAACGGAGTATAAGGCCCGTCTCTCGGTGCAGGAGGTCGAGGACGATGGTCTGGCCGGCGAGGAGGCTCGGGCCTCCTAGGGCGGGCTTCAGCAGGTTCTGGCTGGGCTGGCTTCCTGAGTATGCCCCCGCCAGCCTCACGCCGGGAAAAGTCAGCTTCATCTGCCCGGATGTACTTCTGGGCGCAGATCAGAAGTTCGGAGTAGGAACCCGGCGGCTTTTTGTCCAGAGAGTATGCGAAGCGAGAAGGGCGGAGCCCCCGCTTCAGAGCCAAGGTAGCTACCGAATCCTCCAAGTTATAGACCTCCAGGGCGGCCTCCTTAAACCGGGCGACATAGTCCCGCAGGGACTCGCCATTCTTCTGCTGGACGGCAAACAGACTGTCTGCCACCCTCGGGATCTTCCGACAGGCGTCAAAGTGGGCCAGAAAAGCCCTCTCCAATTGGCGAAAGGAATCGATGCTTCGTGGCGGCAGGCGAGAATACCAGGCCCGGGCAGCTTTTTTCAGAGTAGCCGGGAAGGCCACACACATAAGGGAGTCAGTGGCCCCCTGAACTTGCATGAGCACCTTGTAGCTTTCCAAATGGTCCAGGGGGTCCGTAGTCCCATCGTATGGGTCCAGCTGAGGAAGGCGGAACCGGGTAGAGATTGGCTCCTCCATGATGCGGCGGGACAGGGGAGGCCGACTGTCGTAGTCAGTCTCCGGCAGGTAGGTGATTCGACGGCTAAGTTCTTCCAACTTCTGATTGCACTCCTCGATTCGACGCTCAGCTCGACGAGGCATTCGGCCGTCAAAGGAGCCCTCCCCCGAAGATTCAGAAGAGGAACGGGGGCGGCGATGTCGGCGTGGGCGCTCTGCCTCCTTCCCGTGCCGCCGCTTAGGAGAGACGCTGGCGTGGCGAGAAGGAGACCGGGGCCTTTTGGACGCCTCGCGGTGATGCGGCTTGGCTGGGGATCGACGGTGATGCTCTGCAGGGACTGGCGATCTCCGGCGGGAGGAGTGCTGGCTAGGCTGCATCACTCCAGGGACAGACGGGTTCGGCTCCGGTTGCCGCAAGGCCGCTTGCTGCTGCTGCTGCATGCCTTTGACCACCGCCGCCAGCGACTGGACCTGGGTGGCCAGGGCAGCGAATCGATCTTCTTGAAGTGGCTGTGGAGCAGACGCAGGGGCGTCATTCTGCGGAGCAGAAGGCCCTGCCCCCTAGAGATTCGGAGGCTCTGGGAAACAGGATACGAGAGCCGAGGGGGCCTCCGCGGGTGGACCAGCCCCACAGCGCTGCCCCCCAGCGCGACCGGCTGAAGCTCCCTTTGTTCGAGTTGTCACCATGGCTTTAGGGTCTTGAAGATAGGAGAAAGAAAAAGCTACTGGTTCGACGTCTTTCTTACACTCCCCCTTCCTGGCGCGCCAATCTGATGACGCCAAGACACCCTCCTCGAGCGTCAGGGATGACGGACGTCTCTCTCCTTGAGGTCCTGCAAGAAAAGTCCCCTGGGACCGGCGACGCCGGTGGGGACCCTCCGACGATCAAGTTAGCTGCTTGGGCTCAGACAAAGAACCGCTCCAGCGAAGAGGAGCTGAGGCGGTTAGGGTTTTTTGCTGGGAGGAAGAAAAGCTCCGAAAAACCAGAGTTCAGTCCCACTTACAGCGTGAATATATGTCTTTTATACCTTTCCGAATACAGTGACTTGCAGCCTTGGAAGATCTCTGTCGTACCGTCACCGATTGATGTGACTGGGCTCCATTGCTAGAGGTAGCGAGTCGTACACCCTAGCAAGGCATGGTGGCGCACAGAGACATGCAACGCGCCAAACACCGTTATGAGGCATGACCCTCCGTACCGGGGCACAATCACGGAGGTACTGGGTGGTACGCTGCGGCGAGGCATGGTCATGCACAGGGGCATGCAACACGCCAAACATTGTTATGAGGCATGGCCCTCCGTACCGGAGCACAATCACAAGAGTACCGAATGGTACACTATGGCAAGGCACAGCCATGGGCTGAAAATCATGTGTGAGCACCGTGCATCCTGATAGTTGCTGTTTTCCTTGGCAGTTGAGTCGCGTGTTGATCGCTGATGACCCGACCCCGAGGGGCGCCGGGGGTGGGGGGAACGACGATGCACCCCGAGGCCGGTAGGGGCCCCGGGGTTAAGAAATGATAGCCCCACCCTCGACCCCGAGGGGGTGCCGGAGGTGGGGAAATGACGATGCACCCCGAGGCCGGAGGCCGGTAGGGGCCCCGGGGTTAAGAAATGATGGCCCCATCCCGACCCCGAGGGGGTGCCAAAGGTGGGGAAATGACGATGCACCCCGAGGCCGGTAGGGGCCCCGGGGTTAAGAAATGATGGCCCCACCCCCGACCCCGAGGGGGTGCCGGAGGTGGGGAAATGACGATGCACCCTGAGGCCGGAGGGGCCCCGGGGCTAAGAAATGATGGCCCCACCCCCGACCCCGAGGGGGTGCCGGAGGTGGGGAAATGACGATGCACCCCGAGGCCGGAGGGGCCCCGGGGTTAAGAAATGATGGCCCCACCCCCGACCCCGAGGGGGTGCCGGAGGTGGGGAAATGACGATGGACCCCGAGACCGGTAGGGGCCCCGGGGTTAAGGAATGATGGCCCCACCCCCGACTCCGAGGGGTGCCGGAGGTGGGGAAATGACGATGCACCCCGAGGCCGGAGGGGCCCCGGGGTTAAGAAATGATGGCCCCACCCCCGACCCCGAGGGGGTGCCGGAGGTGGGGAAATGACGATGGACCCCGAGACAGGTAGGGCCCCGGAGTTAAGGAATGATGGCCCCACCCCTGACCCCGAAGGGGTGCCGGGGGTGAGGAAAATGATAGTGATTACCGTTACCTTTTCTGACGACGTTGAGATCAGTCATATCAATTACGTATATAAGTAAAGAGAACCAAAGGCATAAGCTCATCTGTCCTAATGGTGCTTAAAACCAAGCACTTCTTACACACAAACACACACACACTCTCTCTCTCTCTCTAAGCAAATACAAGAATTGCTTTTCATTCCCTAGAGAGAGAATTAGAGAGAGAGAGAGAGAGAGAGAGAGAGAGAGAGAGAGTTGGCTTAGAGCCTAAGCTACAACTTGTTTAAACCCTTCCTTAGGCATCTAAAGGAGTAAAGAGGGTTGTATTTATCAACCCTTTTTCGTTGATTAACAAATTACAACATCTAGGAACAAGTATAAAATTACTGATATTTAAAGTACTGATGGTCTTATACTCTTGTTTGATTATATTATCTTTTCCATTTGATTCAGCAGAGAGATCAATTAATTGTGGAATACCGATCATCCTTTGGAATGGAAGATAAAACATCTGTTGCATGTTGGTGAATAATTGTGGTATCATGGCAATTGTAGCACTTTTGCTCCTTTGGAGATCTTCTCTCCATCTAACATGAAAAAGAAAAGGTGATCGAGATTGATCGACGATGGAATCCTATGCTGCCATCAGGTTTCTTTAATTGCTTCCATTCAAAGCGCGCCCAACTAAAAAACCACTAGTACCATAAGCTTTAACCATTTCCCATGTCTTGATACAAACTCGGCATCTTTCATCAAAAAGCTACACTTTTGTCACCTCTTAACATTAATTAAAGCGTGCCGATCAAAACGACCAAATAAGCATCCACAAAGAGAGAGATCTTCATCGTTCTTTTCAGTACAGTACACATCCATTTTCGGTTTAATGGCATCATTTGATTCCAGAGATGGCATGGGCTAAGAGTTTTTAGACTTCTGGCCAATATTGGGGACCAGATCAGTTGCCCATCCATTTGGTGCGTTCAAGAAAAAAGAGGCGCAGCAGAAATAAGATCTTTCTTCTGTGCTTTACGTACGCGTTCATGACTGACGAATTTTAATGTCAGTTTGCCAAAGATGGCAGACTACTTTGCAGCCAAAAAAAAAAAAAAAAAGTTGACAGAGGTGCACTACAAAGTTTATTAAATCCTTTTTGGGAACGTTTTAAGAAAATATAACAGCGTTTTTTTAAAAAAATAATTCATTTTCATTGTCATGACGCCATCATTATAGAGAGATTTAGCAATCTGAAACCGCTGGCCTAAGTAGAAGAACCAAATGCTAGCTCGACGATCTACCACAAGAGAATTTAAAAAAGGACAACCTTAATGATTTTAATTTAAGCTTAGCTACAACCACTTATTAATTAAAGTATGGGACAAGTCAAAATGCAGGTTTAGTGGTATTTACATGTAGATTGTGATAGAAAATCTGGAGTTCATAAATGTAGAACATAACTGACAAACTTATACTAGGAGTATATGTGCATATACAATATAAAATAAGTTATAATTGAGATATCCATGGCTCTTCTTTGTTATAGATTAGGATTTTTTTTTGTATATAATACAAGAGAAGATTTCTCTTTGCCTTATAGTTAACGAAAGTATTGCAGCTCAATGAGTTAACCATAATATTTGTAAGATTAAAGTGAAGATCTCTATTTATAATAATCAACTTAATATGCATCCTACTGATTAAGGGTCACATATTAACAAGACTCATGCTTTAACTTTAGCGCATACCGCTATAAAATGCATCAAATGGTTTAATAATATAACTAGTGATTGCTAATCATAATGGACTTATAAAATACTTCATTTATCTGATGTTCAATTAATCTAAAATTTAATTAAAGAATAACCATGCTAATCAACATAATGAGTTTTTCTTAGTGTTAGCTTTTGTATAAACAAAACTTGGCACAAACATATATAACAACAAATTTTGATTAATTTTTGATGTTTTAAATTTCACATATACAATCCTAAATTCTTGCATATTCAAACAGATGCATATTTAATTCTATATTAATATTTTTTTCTTGTAGTATGATAATATCATGCTGCTATTATAGGCCTTACAATGCTGGTCATGATTAGAGTTTGTTATGCATAAACAAAATGAACATATAATCAAACCATTTTATTCACCGTATCAATTTATCTCTCTCATCTAGGTAGAACGTCAACATATACACATATACACAGACAAACATACATACATATAAAAATCCTCAAATCTAGAAAATTAGACTAATTTGAGCAAAGGTGTAATTCAAGCCAGTAGGCAAATGAACTTGCGTCAAACGAATTCTAAACAACAAAAAAATTACAAATATTAAACAAAATTGATAATTTATAAGAAAATTGGATAAAAGCATTTGCATAGATAATTATTTGATGATAATTGCATACAACTAATATATATGATGCATGCATAAAGTACTTCTTAATGATTAATTTGTTAGCGTCATAATTGGACTGTTCTGTTAACTCAAATTCAATTTTTCAAGATTAGAAATCTAACTGATTTAGTTGTAAAATATAAAGCGGACAAACTACTAAAATTTTTCTTATTAGGTGCATCTTGAATTTCTAGATCCAATTCAATGCATGATCCGATCCAACATTTTTTTGAAGAAAAATTGAGTGAAAATTTTGTGAGGCCCATAGTGGTAAAGTAGGCCGTAGAGAGCCAACAAACCAAAGCTTGAAGCCCACTATTAACCTTATTAGGATTGTGGGGTCAAAGCCTCCATGATACATACTTGTAAAAAAATTATATTTTAAAAAATTGTTGTGAGACTATGAGTATTTAGGATTAGGATTTATTGAGAAACTTTTTTTGTACCTAGTACTTTATCTTTTGGCAGTCAATTTTTCTTATAGATATAGGTAATGATCAAATCATATTAATTGTATATATTTTTTTATTTTTTATATTTACTTGTACTTTAGGAATTGTGTCATTCAAGTTTTGTTGTGATATTTTTATCGTTTTTTTTTTGTTCATGTACAAATGATGTTACGCAATATTAATTAAAAGAATTTTTTTTCTTTGTCAAAAGATTCTTTCTATTATTCTTTCTTTGTCTATAAAGACTTTTTTTTAATGTTTACAAGTTATTAATGGCAATTTTTTCCAACGTCATGTGTGGGATCTAAATATCATTAATTTTGTTATCCATTTGTTCTTAGTCACTAATCTGACGCTTAGAGCTACTTTAAAGGTGGGACATATAATTCAACGGTAAGTATTTGCCATCACAAATGGTGCAATAAATTTGGAGACAAAAGGTGATGAGCAAGATTGAGTTTATTTTTATAGCCCGTTCTATTCTTCGTTTCATAAGTATTTATTGCACCCTAAGACAGTTGACGTAATAAAAATTATCTAATATTAGATGATAGTACTATAGATCATATCAAATAGAAATAAACTTAAATACAATGTACTATGTGTATGCCATTTGATTTTATATAAAATAGGAAGGTGAGAAGAAAGAGATGGCACAGAGCTGGATGACATCCACACCGAGCACCATACGCTGAGCTCTGTTTATTCTCTATCGTAGTGCTTGGATTCTCTGCTTCTAGTTAAAATAGGGTCTTATTTCATGTTGTTCTCTCAAACGGATCAAAAAATAATAATAAGCCTCTAAAAATTAAAATTTTGATCAAACATTCTTATTGGAGGGATAAAATCGTCATTGCATTGATATTCGTGCGAGGCGGCTAAGGTTGACCTCCTCCCGCCGTCTCCTTTCGGGCTTCCCTAGCTCGGCCTCTTCCGGGCTTCCCTAGCTCGGCCTCCTCCGGGCCTCCCTGGCTCGGCCTCCTTCGGGCTTCCGTAGCTCGGCCTCCTCCGGGCCTCCGTAGCTCGGCCTCCTCCGGGCTTCCCTAGCTCGGCCTCTTCCGGGCTTCCGTAGCTCGGCCTCCTCCGGGCCTCCGTAGCTTGGCCTCTTCCGGGCTTCCCTAGCTCGGCCTCTTCCGGGCTTCCCTAGCTCGGCCTCCTCCGGGCCTCCGTAGCTCGGCCTCCTCCGGGCTTCCCTAGCTCGGCCTCCTCCGGGCCTCCGTAGCTCGGCCTCTTCCGGGCTTCCGTAGCTCGGCCTCCTCCGGGCATCCGTAGCTCGGCCTCTTCCGGGCTTCCCTAGCTCGGCCTCCTCCGGGCCTCCGTAGCTCGGCCTCCTCCGGGCTTCCGTAGCTCGGCCTCTTCCGGGCCTCCGTAGCTCGGCCTCTTCCGGGCTTCCGTAGCCCGCTACTACCTAGCGATCCACGCCCTGACGTCTACCTCCGCGGAACCTGACGCGGGAGAGCTCAAGCTTACCCGAGCAGCACCTTAGGCAGGGAATCATGTTAAGACGTGGCCTAAGACCTATTGTAACCGCCCTAGGTCTACTCACCCAGATCCCAAGACATCACGAAGCTCTCCCAGCCGTCGATCCCTCAACAAACCAGGCGTGGATTCTAACGGCCCCACAACGGCCTGATTCTGTCTACCCCCGTATCGTAACAACCCCAGAACCTTCCAGAAGATGCTCAAGTCCCCAGGTGATAGTCTATAAATATCAGATTGACAGATTCCCTCAGGTACGCGACTCTTGACGTACAAAAACTCTGGAGTTATTCCTCTCTCCCGGCAGCTCGTCGGTGCTCTGCCCCTCCTAGAGCCTCCGATTGGCCGCCCCCTGGAGAGGTCTCCCGGAGAGATCCACCTCCCCATTGTCTGGTTGATCGCCGATTCCTTCCTCACTGACTTGAGCGTCGGAGGGCCTTCCGCGGAGGCCCACCCCCGGCGTCCCTCCGCGTGTGGGCTTCCTGTTTTGCAGGTCCGCCGCACCCCACTCCCTGAGGATCGACCGCGCCCGAGTCAGAGGACGGATCCCGGCGGCAACAGATTGGCGCTAGAGGAAGGGCCTCAAGTCCCATCAAAACTTGAAAAAAGGAGACAAGGATCTTAATCCGGAGAAGAACCTCTCTAATGGCCAACCGGAAGAGAGGAGCAACCTCCGATGCCCAAGATCAGGTCGCCTCCCAGAGGCCTGATCCGACTGGCGCCACAGCGCCACAACCCCCGTCTGTCGAGACTCCGTCGCCGCCTGCCATACCGGTGACCCAGGACCAGTTTGCTACGCTGGTCCAGCAAGTCCAGGCTCTTACCCACCTGGTCCAGGAGCGTCTTGCACCTCCTCCTGCTTCACATCCCCAGAAGGAAACGGCGACTTCTTCTTCGCCGGCGACCTTCTCCTCTGATCCGCATGAATCAGCGGATCCCCCACATCGCCCCAGGGGGGACAAACCGGTTCCTCGAACCGGTTACGATAGAGATCCTCCCAGATCTCGGCGAGCCCGCTCCCTCTCTCCGGCGACGTCTCACCATGATTCGACGCCATCCTTGCGGTTCTCGCGCCCAGCCCCTCCTCTAGCCGGTGAGGAGGAGATCCGCCGTCAGATCCAAGAAATGCGTCAGGAGCTAGACGCCGCGAAGCAGATCCATCTGCCTCAGCCCAAAGCAGAGCAGGGCATCCCTTTCTCTAAGGGAATCATGGAGGAAGTGATTCCCTCCCACGTTAAGCTGCCAACCGTCGAGCCCTATCACGGCTCCACTGATCCGGACGACCATCTCAGTAGCTTCCGGTCAATAATGATGTTCCACGGAGCATCTGATGCAATCCTCTGCCGAGCCTTCCCATCCACCCTCAGAGGATCCGCCCGAACCTGGTTCAACGCCTTGAAACCAGGTTCCATTGATTCATTCGACGAGCTGAGCCACCTTTTTATTGGCCAGTTCGTCAGCAGCCGCCGCCACCGACGGAGATTCGACTCCCTCTCCGAAGTCAAGCAGAGGGAGGGGGAGTCCTTGAGAAGTTATCTTGGTCGTTTCAACAAGGCCATGTTGGAGGTAGACCACCTTAATCATGAGGTGGCCATGTCCGCCCTAGCGGGGGAGTTTTAAAGGAGAGCGACTTCTATTTGGCAATGGAGGTCAGCTACCCCCCATGTCTGTCTGATATGATGGCCCTTGCGGACAAATACGCTTGGATCGAGGAATCGCGGAGGGTGGCCCGCGCTGAGCAGGCGAGGAAGAAACAAGAGCCCAAAGCTCCCGACAGACACCGCCTTGCCCGTCGGCCAAGTCCGCCTCGCCGCCAATGAGACCCTCCGCTGCCGCCAAGGAATCGCTCCCGGAGTCCCCCCAGGCGATTCGATCGCTACACTCCGCTGACTGTGCCCCGGGCGCAAATCCTCATGGAGATAGAGCGCCAGCTTCCCCGACCAGTACCTCTCCGAGGGAACCCAACCCGAAGAGATCCTGCCAAGTACTGCCGCTACCATAGGGAACATGGTCATGACACCGAGGAATGCTGGAAGCTGAAGAATGAGATCGAGAGACTGATTCGGCGGGGACGGTTGGACCAGTTCAGAAGAGCGCCTGAGCCGCCACAAGGAGGTGATCGCCAGCCCGAGCTCCCACAACTCCCTCCTCCACCAAATCCGCCCGTGGTTGGCCGTATCAACATGATTGAAGAGGCCGGCGGATCGAGCTCCAGGGGCGACGGTGATGCACCAGTGCCGAAGAAGGCACGGACAGACGAACTTTCCTTTTCTGATGATGATCTTCTTGGAATACAGCTCCCCCACGATGACGCACTTGTTGTATCCCTTAACTTGAACAATTATGATGTAAGCCGAATCCTGGTCGATAGTGGAAGCTCGGTAAACGTTTTGTACCTCGGTGTGTTTGCCAGGATGAAATTGCTCATGGAAAACCTTCGGGCCGTGGATTCCACCCTGATGGGATTCACCGGCGACGTCATCATCCCAGAAGGAATCGTCACCCTGACGGTCCGCGCGGGAACCTGGCCCCTCGTAACCATTGTACAGACCGACTTCCTAGTGACCGACCTCAGGTCCCCATACAACGCCATATTCGGCAGGCCCGGCTTGATGTCCCTTAAGGCGGTCGTCTCTATCCCGCATCTGTCAATGAAGTTCCCCACCGAGCGAGGAGTTGGAGTGGTTCGGGGAAGTCAGGCCATGGCTCGGCAATGTTTCGTCACGAGCCTTTAATCCAGGATTCCCGAGGTTGACGGGCTAGACGCTCGTGAGGACTTCGCCGAACAACGGGGGGAGCCGGCGGAAGAACTGGAAGAAGTACCGCTAGACGAAGCTCGGCACGACCGAACCATAAGGATCGGGTCGTTACTCAGAGGAGAGCCTCGTCGCGAGCTGATCAGATTCCTCCAAAGCAATGCGGACATCTTCGCCTGGACCGCCTCCGACATGCCAGGGATTAACCCGAGGTCCTCGTCCATCGCCTCAATGTGGACGAGATGTACAGGCCGGTTAAGCAGAAGAAGAGAAGCTTCGCCCCAGAACGGCAAAAAGCCATTGAAGAGGAGGTCGACAAACTCATCAAAGCCAATTTTGTCCGAGAGGTAAATTATCCAAGTTGTTGTCGAATGTCGTCATGGTGAAAAAGTCGAATGGCAAATGGAGGGTCTGCATCGACTTCACCGACCTCAACAAGGCATGCCCAAAGGATAGCTTCCCCCTCCCTCGGATCGACCAGCTCGTGGACGCCACCTCAGTCCACCAAATGCTATCATTCATGGATGCCTATTCGGGCTACAATCAGATCCGGATGGCCCCCGAAGATGAAGAAAAGACCGCCTTCATAACCGACGAGGTACCTACTGTTACCGAGTTATGCCTTTCGGTCTTAAAAATGCAGGAGCGACCTACCAGCGGCTGGTCAACAAGGTGTTCAAGGAGCAAATCGGCCGGAACATGGAGGTGTACGTGGATGATATGCTGGTCAAAAGTAAGGAAGCGCTGCGGCATGTTGAGGACCTAGCGGAGAGCTTTGCCACGCTGCGCAAATATGGAATGAAGCTCAACCCAACCAAGTGCGCCTTTGGTGTCAATTCCGGGAAATTCCTCGGCTTCATGGTCTCCCAGCGGGTATCGAAGCTAACCCTCAGAAGATTCAAGCTCTCCAACAAATGGCGCCCCCAGCGTCTATTAAGGAGGTCCAGCGCTTAACCGGAGGATAGCGGCCCTTAACCGCTTCGTGGCTCGGTCAGCCGAGAGATGCCTCCCCTTCTTCAAAACTCTCCGATCGGCCAAAAATTTCGGTGGACTCCTGAGTGCCAGAAATCATTTCAAGATCTCAAGAAGTACCTCGGCTCGCCTCCGCTTCTCAGCAGTCCGATCCCGGGAGAGACTCTATTTCTGTACCTGGCCGTTTCAGAGGGCGCAGTTTGCTCGGTGCTAGTCAAAGAAGAAAGCAAATCCAGAGGCCGATCTACTATATGAGTAGGCTGCTCCGCGATGCGGAGACGAGGTACACCAGGATTGAGAAATAGTGCTGGCTTTGATCACCTCAGTCCGGAAGCTACGACCTTATTTTCAAGCACATTCAGTGACGGTCCTCACCGATCAACCCATTAAGGCGGTGGTCCACCGTCCAGAAACATCGGGGAGGATGACCAAATGGGCCGTCGAACTAAGCGAGCATGACATACATTTTCAACCTCGCCCGGCCATCAAAGCCCAAGTGCTGGCCGATTTCCTCCTCGAGTGTACCATCCCAGAAGACGGCTCTACCCCAGAAAATCCGAAGGACCAAAGCCTAAAGCTCGGTGGCTCCTTCACGTCGATGGGTCGTCCAATGCCCATCGCTCCGGTGCGGGTCTAGTCCTCACCAGCCCAGAGGGAATGATCTTCGAATAGGGCGTCCGATTTTCCTTCCCGGCTTCCAACAACGAAGCCGAGTACGAGGCCCTGTTAGCTGGTCTCCGGATCGCCCGCAACCTGAAGGTGGAAAAGCTTAACGCCTTCACCGACTCTCAGCTGGTGGCCGGCCATGTGCGGGGAGAGTTTGAAGCCCGAGAACCCAACATGATCCGATATCTCCAAGAGGTGCGCGGCCTACTTCCCATTTTGCCGAGTTTGAAATTGTTCAAATTCCTAGATCGGAAAACGCCCGTGCCGACCTACTCTCCCGATTGGCAACCGCGGAGATGATGGATGCTGAACAAAAATTCCATCTGGAGACTCTGGAGAAGCCGAGTATCATGGAAGCCGATCGGGTGATGCAAATCGAGGCCGAACCATCCTGGTTCGACCCTATCCTCAACTATCTCAAAGAAGGGTCGCTCCCATCCGACCGAAGAGAGGCCAGGAAATTGAAGCTGCAGGCGACCCACTATGTATTGATTGACAACCAGCTTTACAAGCGGTCTTTTTCTATGCCGCTGCTCAGATGCCTCCGCCCACCGAGCGGACTATGCTCTACGAGAGGTACATGAAGGGATTTGCGGCAACCATCTGGGAAGCCGGTCCCTATGCCACAAGGTGCTGCGGCAAGGCTATTACTGGCCGACCATGCAGAAAGACGCGGACGATCTAGTCCGAGCCTGTGACGCCTGCCAGAGACATTCAAGCATCCAGAGGCTCCCCTCCGCCGAGCTAGTTTCTATATCCTCCGCCTGGCCCTTTGCCAAGTGGGGGATGGACATCCTCGGCCCATTCCCGCTGGCGACGGGACAGCGGAAATTCTTATTTGTCGCCATTGACTACTTCACCAAGTGGGTTGAAGCGAAGCAGTTGCCCAAATCACCGAAGCACGGGCCAGAGACTTCGTGTGGAGGTCCATCGTCTGCCGGTTCGGCCTCCCCCACACCATAATCACCGATAACGGTAAGCAGTTCGACAACTCCAAGTTCCGCCAATTCTGCGAGGAACACGGAATCCGTCACCGCCTTACTTCGGTCGGGCACCCACAAGCCAACGGAGCGGCCGAAGTGACCAACAGGACTCTCCTCCAAGGAATCAAAGCTCGCCTCTCTAGAGCCCAAGGCAGGTGGGCGGATGAGCTACACCATGTCTTATGGGCCTATCGCACCACCCCGAGAATTCCGACGGGCGAGACTCCATTCGAATGGCTTTTGGCACGGAGGCCGTCATCCCTGTGGAATAGGCCTCCCATCTTTGCGGGTGGAGAGTTATTCAGAAGAAGCCAGCAACGAGCAACTCCGCACCAACCTCGACTTGGTGGAGGAAGTCAGAGAGAAGGCCGAATCAGGACGGCCGCCTATCAACAGAGGGTGGCTCGGTACCATGCCTCCAGAGTCAAGGGGAAAACCTTCCTACCCGGCGACCTCGTCCTCCGAAAAGCTTCTGTATCCAAACCGCTGGAGCAAGGAAAGCTGGCGCCGAACTGGGAGGGCCCGTACCAAATCACGGAGATCATTGGGCCGGAACCTACAAGCTGCAGGATCTCGATGGGAAATCCGTCCCCCGAACGTGGAACTCGGACAACCTCCGCAATACTATCAATAGGGTATGTCCTTATGCTTCGCCAGTTATCTATTTTCCGCAACTTGCTGTGTGAATCGATTATGCACCATATTGCCATAAATCGTAAATGGAAATAGATGCTGCTTACCAATCCTCGGTACAACCGAGTTATCTGCTTGGACAGGAAATCTCCGAACCTTGGCAGGGCCAAGTAAAACAAAATCTCCGAACCTCGGCAGGGCCGAGCAACAAATCTCCGAACCTTGGCAGGGCCAAGTAAAACAAAGTCTCCGAACCTCGGCAGGGCCGAGCAACAAATCTCCGAACCTTGGCAGGGCCAAGTAAAACAAAATCTCCGAACCTTGGCAGGGCCAAGTAAAAAAGTCTCCGAACCTCGGCAGGGCCGAGCAACAAATCTCCGAACCTTGGCAGGGCCAAGTAAAACAAAGTCTCCGAACCTCGGCAGGGCCGAGCAATAAATCTCCGAACCTTGGCAGGGCCAAGTAAAACATTCTCCGAACCTCGGCAGGGCCGAGCAACAAATCTCCGAACCTTGGCAGGGCCAAGTAAAACAAAGTCTCCGAACCTCGGCAGGGCCGAGCAACAAATCTCCGAACCTTGGCAGGGCCAAGTAAAAAATCTCCGAACCTCGGCAGGGCCAAGCAACAAATCTCCGAACCTTGGCAGGGCCAAGTAAAACAAAGTCTCCGAACCTCGGCAGGGCCGAGCAACAAATCTCCGAACCTTGGCAGGGCCAAGTAAAACAAAGTCTCCGAACCTCGGCAGGGCCGAGCAACAAATCTCCGAACCTTGGCAGGGCCAAGTAAAACAAATCTCCGAACCTTGGCAGGGCCAAGTAAAACAAAGTCTCGAACCTCGGCAGGGCCGAGCAACAAATCTCCGAACCTTGGCAGGGCCAAGTAAAATGTTTCCCCGAACCTCGCGGGACCGAGCGATGAATCCCCCGAGCCATGACAAGGCAAGGTAAAAGTCATTCGGGTTAAGACCCTGGCGAAAAGTCTAAGCCTACGAGCCTCGACCAAAGCCGAACGGCCCCCAAATAGTCCCTGGAGGACTTCGCCCGGTTCGAAAACGGGCGCTGAACGAAAACCATCGGCATACGAAAAAATGCCACCATCGGCAGAATTCCCCTAAGAGGCTATAAAGCCTCACGTAACCGGCCAAGGGCCCCAGGCTGAGCCGGAAAGTCTCCCTAGCAGTAGAAAACCTTTGGGCGACCCCCCTGTAGCTCGTCACGCGAAATATCTATGATTAATGCGCGGGACGATGGGACCAGGCCGACACCAAGTCTGTCAAAGCGTATCAAGTAATCGTTCTCAAAAAAGGAAAGGGACTTCACGAGGTCCATTTTCATTATAGAAAGAGGAGTACTACAGAAAGATTGCAAAAAGCAAAATAAGAACAAGCAGAGCCCTGGAGTCAGTCGCCCCCAGAGGCCAGCAACTCCTTCCAGGAGTGCTGTCAGGTCAGCCACCTGCTGACGAAGCAACCGAATCTCCTCCTCCTGCCGATCCATCACCCGGTGTGAGGCCTCCGCCTCCCGGACCGAAACGTCCAAAAACTCCTCGGCAGTCGTAGCAAGCTGCTCATTGATTGCAAGGCCCGACGCGAGGGTCAGCCC